>VZTX01010679.1:33972-98729 GCA_013400915.1 Pardalotus punctatus | reverse complement strand
TGTCCCGGCGCGGGGCCGCGCTCCCGGGCCCGCAGTGCCCGCACCTGGCGGGGCGCGCAGCGCTGGGGGCGGGCATTGGCCGGGGCTCACCGTGACCGGGGCTCACCGCGACCGGCGTCTGCTGTTACAGGGCTGAGCGAGAAGCAAACAGCTGCACCACAGTGACGCCGTTCCCACCGTACGTGAAATCTGCCGCGCTTGGGCTTTCCTTAGTCATACTTCCCGCTTTTACGAAGAGGAGAGGTATAAAGTTCTGTGCCCTAAAAAACAAAAAGGGAAGAGAGCAATTTTTCACGGATGATTAATAAGCAACCTCTGTTTTACTTAATAAACTTATTTGATGTATTAATTAAAACATTGCCATCAAAAACTTGTACTATTTATTTACTCTTGCTTTTCGCTTTCGGCAATAAAATAATTTAGTACGTTTGCTTCTAGGCTTCCTTATTTCTCTTTTTTCCCCTTATCTTGGCACGATTCTGTAGAATTCATAGTTGTGTGCTTC
Source organism: Pardalotus punctatus (assembly GCA_013400915.1). Taxonomy (NCBI): domain Eukaryota; kingdom Metazoa; phylum Chordata; class Aves; order Passeriformes; family Pardalotidae; genus Pardalotus; species Pardalotus punctatus. The sequence continues at coordinate 98,224 of VZTX01010679.1, read as the reverse complement.
TGGGGAATTCTTTTATCTAAAATTAAACTTCAGTGAAAGCATTTCTCTTAATGGAATACTTTCAATAAGAAATTGATGCACTACAGAACTTGAGGCCTTCAAGTCTTCTACATTGTCATATTCTACATGCTGTTTATTCACATTCTGTATCAAGTTTCCTCATTTCATGGAAGCAGCATAACATGTCTAGAAAATGAACTGCTGAACTCTGCCTGTTTGTGGACATACCTTGCATCTGAAGCTCCCACAAAAGTCAGTACAATCAGAAGTGCTTAGGAAAGAAGTATTGGGCTAAAATGGATGCAGAATTAAGTGAAGATGCAAAGGGATATTTTTCTAATTAATTGTACCCTCAAAAATGTACAAGAGTCTTGGATTTGGATACTCACATGAAAACTGGTTGCAGGTAAAAACAATTTGTCTGATAGCTCTCAAAAAACTAGTAAGTTTAGGTGTATTGTTTTTACATATGTATCTTTAGTCAGTGATGGTTGGATGCTGACCTGAACATTTTAATAAGGATCTACCCGATGGTCATTAAAGAAGGGTAGCAAATCAAATAGTACCAAGTGCTTGATGGACTAACAGGAGTCATTCAAAAGCATTAGATTTGGCATCAGCTGGAAGTACTGAACCCCAAATACAAGGATGGCTAAGAACTGCAACATGAAACCGACTACAAGATAAAAGTGAAACTCATCAACTCAAATTTTGAGTGAGTGAATTGCAAAGTTTAAGGCAGGGTTTTGTTTTTAGTTCAATATCCTTGCTTGTCAAGTTTCTGTGCAGAAGATAACCTGTGGCTGTGAAACTGTTTGCAAATGAGTGCTTAAGGTGTTTTGGAATTCTTGGATGCCGTTTATCATTCTGTGGATAAATTTAAGGATGAACCAAAAAATCATGTACAACTTTTCATGCTAAGTTTTTAGTTCCTTAAATTTAGTCATGTTTTTAGAAGGTAATTGCAAATAAAAAATAATATCTGTAAACATATTTTTAGATTTGTAAGAATATTCTCCTACATGCCCACACAAAGTTCCAGGCCCTCTTTAAACAACTTTGAAGAGCTTATTTTCATTGAGTTTTGTCATTTTTCACCTCTGGATAAGAATTCTTGTCTCTTCCTTTTGAGCAATTTATGTTTCTTAACAGAATGAGAAGAGAAACAGTCTCCTGGTGTTTGTTGTGCTCTTTTTCCAGTGGCCATAGTGTCTGTTTGAACTTGAGTCTCTTGAGATTTCCAAGCAGCTGGGAGAAATTGGTGACAACTCCTGCTGCCCATTAATTTCTGAAGAGCAGAACTGAAAGTGGCAGGAGCACTGGTAGCTCTACACTGCTACAGTTTGGATAAATGAGAAGAGAAAACCAAAGCAACCTTTGTATATATTATCTTTGATACCAAGGAGGTGTAGAAACGAAAAGAATCAGAGGATAGTGTTTTGCGTCAAGTTATTGATGACCCAGATCACTATCCATTGTGAAGAGTGTCTCATTCACAACTTGTAAATAGATATGTAGACAGGTTGTTTTTTTGGGGTTTGATTTTTAAGATTTGATATATTTAATCCAAGCAGCTGGGCACTTCACATCTTTGTATATGAAGTTCCCATTATTTACTGTGCTAAATTAAAGATGCAGCCACTGTAAAAGAATTTTTACCAAATACATTCTTCTAATCCTGTATGCAATGCAACTAGTTAGAATTCCTACTATCTTTGTCATGTTCTGCAATACATGAGCACGTTGTATGTGTAATTTAAACTGGTTGGTGCTGCAAGAATGGAAAATCCTTTTTTTCTTTATGGTGCATAGCTTTTGATCTGACTTTTCAGTCAAGGATGCAGGAATTAATTAATGTATTCTTTTGCAAAATCTCAGTAAAGAGGTGTATTTCTGCATCTCCCAAATGTGGCAGTCTTGAGAAGATATCTCTTTAAAGGAGGAATCCTAAGACAGTGGTCATCCATAACAATTTCTAGTAACGTAATTTGTATGGGAATTTAGGCAACCGAAATAGGCTTATTGTAGTTAAAACGAGATTGCACAACTGCTGTACTTCACCTTTTTTGCAATTTATTTCCATTTTCTGAAGACAAGAATTAAAATACTTCCATAGTTACACTGTTGTATGGATGTTCAAAAACTGGGTGATGATCCTTACAGACAGTTTTTCCCATTTAAAAAATGTTCATGTATGTTGCATTATGATTTATGATCTCTTAAGTATATATCATTAAATAAAAGAAATCAGTCCTCTTGTTTGTATTCCTACTCCTTATTGATGTTTATGAAATTTAGTTTCACATCCTATCTTGAGTAGTTTAGATTTAATGGTGTTAATTTAGTTTAATTAATTTAGAATTACAGTGGAAAATTACTCTTGTATTTTGTTTCTTGTGTATTGTTTGTTGTTTCATTTCTGATTCATGGAGATTCTTTTTTTCTTTTTTCTGATTTGCATTAGTGAAGCTTTATTTTCAATTCCATGTATTTTTTGTAATGTTAGTTCCTAAAATTTATTTTTCAGTTGATGCTTTTTTCTTTTCTATTTTTGTTAAATGCACTTTTACTCCTCTATAGGAATTGTAGTTGAAAAATTTGTTAGGAGAACGATGACACAGAAATACATAGTTTGACTGCAGCTGGGATACTAATCTTGAATAAAATATTGATTTTGGAGAGATCAACATAGAGAACCCTTTCAGATGGTCTTCCAATTTCTATTTATACTTCAAAATGAATCTAATGAGCTTTGAAGGTGTACCCTGGGATGTTGTACAGTCTCAAAAAACAGTAAAGCTGCTTGAAATTTGCACATTCATTTAGAGCAGACTTCCTAAATATTTACGAAGGGAAATTACCTTTTTTTTACTTTCCTCATCTCATAATTTTGTTTTCTGTTTCCATACTTTACCATGAATTTATTTGTTCATTTGAAGCTTGAATGAAGCTTATAATATCTAATAAATTGTCATGTCTTTGCACAACTGGAGGAGACTGTGCCTGAGTGAAAGATGTAAGTGTGAGAGTGTAACTGCCATAAATCATCAATAAGTACATAGCTATAGATAGCTATAAAGACTTGCATATATGCAACTGACTTTTCTAACATCCTTATTAAGAAGAAGTGTTTGTGAAGGTCACAAAGGCCTTCAAACCCATTTTGTTTGTCTCGCTCTCCTTTTGCCCTACTTGTTGTGTATTTTTTTTCTCTTGAAAACAATTAACCTGTGTTGATACCTATGTCAGGTTAGTATGCTGTATAAAATAAATGTACTAGAACATAACAAGGACCTACTGTTCCATTCTTATACTAATTTTAACTTTCAGTGTGATCTCTGTTTCAGATCCTTCATACAAGCAAAAAATTGAGAAAAAACTTGAAAAAGTCATTTCACATTCTTCATCCAAAAGGCAAATCTTGCATATTCGAAATGGAATTGGAATGCAAATTTGGGTGTAAGTGGTGGATAGTGAACAGTTGTGATTTTTTTGGTTTGTTTTCAAAATACCTGGAACTTCAGATGAGAGTGTCTACTTCATTTTCTACCAGTGGATGCAGTAGCAAAATTCTGTTTCAAAATACTATTTTTTGTTTTAAATGACATCTCAACTTGTGGCTGATCAAATTACACTTGTAGTGCAGTTAAATTTCCTGCTTTTATTAGTAGCACGTTTTCCATGCATCTTTGTTTATGATGACTTTGCATAAGTGTTCTTATCCTTTATACTAATTAAACACTAATGTGTTGTTAATATTTTTCACATATGGTTCATGTTTGTTTGCTTCTGTAACTTCCACTCTATTTCTGATTTAGTTCTGCTCCCCAGCCCTCTTGCTGTTTGCTGTCTCACAGTTTTGTGCAATTGCTCATTTGGCTCTCATTTGGGGTTATTCCCTTTGTTATGATATCTGTGCAGCTGGCTCACTCCTGTCTTTAAAACCCAACTTAAAATTGATTTCTTAATTATTTCATTGCATATTCTTTTCATTTATATATGAGGGTTTTAGTAGTTGAAACATTCTAATGTTAGGTGTTACTCACTTGTTTTCTCTTGTTTGCCTTGGTTTTTTCTCACTTTAAGTGCATAATGCTTCTCCAGAGAATGTTTGTTAATACATAAAAGGAAAGCTGTTGTTCTGGAGCTTGCAGTGTGTCTTCTGAATATACAGACTTAACATAAAGAAAACCAGGGGGAAAAAAAGTATGAGAGTCTACCAAAACAAACAAATAAATGCAGTTGAAAGTCTCATTTTGCTTGAGACCTCAAAAATCATCAGCCAATACCATAAGGTGAAACACAAATATTGTAATGGTTAATTTCTGGAATGTGAAGTGAAGCTTTGGTGCACTCAGCATGGTTGGTCTGATTCTCAGGGTTGGCAAGGGCTGTCTGATAGTTACAAACATATGGTGTTAAAATGCAATATGTTTGAAACCCAGATGCATAGACCAAACTTGTTGGAACTGCAGAGCTGTGTAAAATTCCACTGTAATTATATCTGAATTGAGTTTATTAGAGCAGGGAACAACAGATCAGTGCAAGAATGATCATGTGTTGATATGGAATTGGAAAGGGATTGTGATTCTCCTGTAAGGCTATGCATATCAAGAATTTTTGGTTGCAATATCAAAAAGGAAAGCCTAGTTTGGGTCCATTCAAACAATAAGGTTTTCTCTTTTCCTTTGTGGAAATATAAGTCTAACAAGATTTTTTGTGGTATCATCTAGAAAATGTCTTTTTTTGCCCAAGTATTAAAAGCCCACATTAAAGCAATTGTTAAAGCTGAGCAGGTGGTCCACAGGTTTCTATGAACTAAATGATTTGAAAATTCACTTTATTATGTTCCCTGTTCTTACTGGGGAGATTTGAACAGAGATGTCTATGGTGGGTGGTATCTTAAATCCCTGGGCTTTAGCTATTATGAAGAACTGTCATTTTCTCTTATTGATGACTAAGTAGTGTAAAAAGTACAAGAGCTCCTGTGACATCTTAAGAGAAGGACTTTAAAATACACTACTTAGATAAATGTTATGGCCATTAGGTTATAAACTTTCTCTAGTTCCATGATTATTTTAAGTATTTTATAACCAAAAACATTAATCAGTACAGATGAAGACCATCTGAATTTTCTTTAGGAAGGTGAATTTCCATCATTGCTGAGTGACAATGGTTCAGATTTTTATTAGGAGAGGATAAAATTGAACCTTGGTTTGTAATATCCTGGAAGAACTTGGTTACTACTGGGATTTCATATTAAAGATTGATCATACCCAATATTTCGTGCATGCTGGGCTTCTTCTAAATAGCCCAAATTGGTTGCTGAAGAGCGGTCAGGCAGAGAAAAACCAAGTTTCAAGTTCTGCGGGTGGTTAGATAGAGTGAAGAATTAGGCAGATTAGGAAATACCAGAAGCAGATCTTCACATGCCCAGAGAATTTAACTGAAGCTGGAAATAGTTAATTCAGAGCTTTGTAGGTGTCTCCAGGATCTTGACTGACCACTGTTTTGCAAATACAAAAAAGCTATCTGAAGTAACATTAAAATTTTATTTGTTTTAAGTATTTTCATTTTATTTAAAAGATTAATTTTCTATTTCAGTAGCTGTTGGTAGGCTTCAGTGGAGCAGTTGAGTTCTCGCAGGCGATGAGTAATTCCTGTTTAGTAACCATGGTAGGTGACCATGTGTGGGACTCGGCTGCCTCACATAGTTTTATTTCTGGGCTATTCCCTTCAACAGCCTTTGTAGTTAGAGGGGATCTAGTCAGTAGAGCCTGGTACATCTCACAGGCACATAAGTAAACTGAGATGGATTCCAACCCATCTCTAACTCCTGACATCAGTCCAATCAGTGAGGTATATTTTCCTGTCATGAAGTGTTTGGGGTTTTGGAGATTACTTCATTCCTCTGCTCTAATTTTCGCTCCCAGTTTTGTGGGGTGAAAAGTCCTAGAATTTGTTATCTCACCTGCAACTGATGTCTGTTTTGCCAAATATATTTAGACACTTTCACGACAAGGCCATCTTCTGTGGATTTTCATAATACTGTATATCACACAACACCAAAGGAAAAAAAAAGCATTTGTTATGGCATGAAAAAAATTTGCTTTTTTTCCCCATAGATATTTGAAATCCAGGCAAACGTTTATAAAACATCTGGGCAGTCTTAACATAGAGAGGATAACTGTAGAAGCCTTATTTTGCAGATATGTGCAATTCTGAACTTCAAAGTTTGTTGATGCAGCCATATGTATTTGGATTCATCATTGCATCTTTCAGAGAAGGACAGAGAAATTTTCTTAATTGTAATTCATAATAGTATTTTGGTGCCATGCCATTTATTCTAAATAATGTCAAGAACTTCATGGGATTCCTTGCTAATTTTGGTGTAATATTAATTTGCAAAATGGAAAAATTCCTCACTTCAATAGTGTTCTTCACCATGAATCCTGGGCTGTACCTACCTTGCATTCTTCACTTTAGACTGCTTTATCTTTAGCTGTGGATTGCTTCATAAAGACTTCTTTGCTCCTAAATAGTGTTTATAGGTTCTGTAATGATTTTATCTTAACCTTGTTTTTTGCTTAAGTGTTTATTCCAGAAGGTCTGAAAAATTATGTTTGCAACTCCAGTTAATTTCCCCTTTGACAGTTAGCTTATGTGCAACTATTTTTTAGACTCTATTTCAAGACATTCTAACTACAGCCTAGTCTTAATCTGAGTTAAATCACAGTCACATTTTCTGTTGAACAGTAATGCACTACATTCATTTTACAGCCTCTGTAACTGCATTTTAAGGACATATGCAGTGCTTGGGTCTCCATTCTCCTTAAACTGATGCATACTGGTGTGAATCCTAAGCAAACTGTTTTGGTGCCGTGTTCCCAACCTGTTTTTCCTGTGGAATAGTGATGGATGACCCTTTCTGTTGACTTGGGCAAGATCAGAAAAAAAAAGCAAATAGAGAGACCTGTTCATTGCTGTGACTACCTAGACTGAAATGCCAAACTCAGCAAACAGGCCGTTCTTCATACATAAAAGAAAACATAGACACAGTATCCAGCCAGCCAGGAATCACCAAATGTACCAGAGCAAAGCCCATGGCTAAACTGAAATGGAAATATTTCATGTAAATTTATCTGTGTATTCTTTTACTTGCTTGCTACACAATGCTGTCTCTCATGTCCTACTACACCAGAGCTCAGGGTACCTTTCTTCATTAGCTTTTCTTACTTTTCAGAATATTAAAAACATGCAAAACAATTTTAGATAACATTTATGATATATATCTGTTACTACAATTGATTTGTTTGTATATATTACGTGCATGCATAAAGCTATTTTTAAAGATTAGGAAGGTCACAAAGTCATGGGCTTGGCCTAGATTCATGATCCCTTGGTTATACCCGCATCTGGCTGCCCCATCCCTTCCCAGGAGATTACTCCCACCACAGCCAAGGCTGCTGTTCAAATCCCCATGTATTAGCAAACTGAAAACAGCAGTAGTCCAAATTAAAAATGCTCCACTGGGCCAGCAGCTGCAGACCCAGTCTTTCTCCCATTTATTTGAAGTGGCTGAAGAGGCTACTGTTTCCAATTGTAGGATCAATGTTCTTTTCAGCTGCTCCAGCTATATCCAGCGTGGATGGCAACATTACAGAATGGAAATATTAATGCTTCTCTTTTCACTCACAGAGTTTTAATTTTATCCTATAATATGTTAGCTACATTACCCCGTCTCTTCCTGCAGCTTGAGAAGGTGTGTCACTTGGCAATGTGTTAACATATCTTTCCTCCTTGTTCAAAATACTTTTCAAATCCTAATCATGCAGGTCATGCAAACCCCACTCTGAAGACAATCTTGGAATTTCCATGGAAGACTGTCCTGGGCAGATGCTTGTGTGTGATTTTGACTAATGCAATATATGGAAGGTCATACATCGTGTCAGACACATTTCATTCATCAAAGTAGTCTTTCCAAATGCTTTGAGAAACTAGCCAAAATGGGAAATTCCTTAACCAAGAAAAGTGAGGATTCATTTGGTCTTTTCTTGTCCCAACAACTTCCACTGTACTGTTTACCAGCTAAGGGGATGTATCTCTGTTGGGGAATAGCATGGGGGAGTAGGTAACAGAAAAGTTCCAAATACTTTTTATTCCACTTTCCTGATGGGAAAAGATTCAGGTTTCTCCAAACCTTTTGCTTTTCCCCCTCAGAATCTTAACAAATTCATCAGAAAGTTCTTTTCTTCTTCAATTAAAAGAATGTCAAAAACACTTCACTTCTCTTTTGCAGTCCTACTTGGATCTAAATCTGCATTTGACATTTCATGCTACACCCAGTTCCAACAGATGTAGGCTCTGTGGCCTTGCAATTAGGTACTGTGTTAAGTGATATCTAATTTTAGGACATGCCATATGGCTCTCCCTGTATTCTCCTAGATCGTGTATGAAAGGTGAGCATGCTGTTTCATTACAGAGATCCATTACTTCCTGAAGTCATGGGAAGACTCCTGCTTCCTTCAAGAAGATGCAGTGCTCCTTGGGCCGCAGTCCATCAGCAGGCTTTGTAGAGCCCTTCTACATCCTAGTTAAACATATGATCTCAAAAAGAAAATACAGGCATCAATTAATACCAGGACATTGATCCCTTACCTAAGAATGTAAGTTTCAGGATGAGTATGTAGCAGTAATTTTTCTGTCTTTCCCTTTAGAAGATGCTATTTGATGTTAGGGACTAGTAATCTCCAATTTTTAAGTTACTATTAATTTCAGTGAACTGACCTGTCTTCTGTTATCTGACCATCTGGGATCCTTTCATAAGAAAAACATCATTCCAGCATTAGAATATTTTAGCTTGCCATATTTAATGTAAACATATTGAAGCAAGATGCAAAGCAGTATCAGATAAAAGTTAAATTCTTCTGTTAGATGCTAAGTGAGTATAACCTTCCTGTCTAAAGAGAGTCAAAGACTTTAAGAAATTACTGGCTTAGAGTTATGCAGAAAATAATAACGAGTAGTGATTTAATAATGACACAGTTAAATATAATAATAAAACACACAAAGATTAAGACATGTTGACTGTGGTATATTAGGATGTTTTAGGGGTTAAGATATACATTGCACAGAGTGTCAGGTTTTTCTCTGTGCCTCTCCCATTTGGAATTAGATCACATTCCACAAGGCTAAAGGCAATCACCTTGTTTTCATTTTCCATTATGAATTTTTTGGTGCTGCTCTGTCAGGCTCTAACCATGTGTTTCCTAAACAGAGTCCATCTGACCAGTTGTGAGTGCTCTGCTTGCTGGCAATGCATCCATCACTGGGAGCGTGTTCCCTCCTCAGCTGACAGCACTGCTTATCTGATTGTCCCCAGAGTGGGAATCTACAAAAGGCACTTAAAGGAGAGACAGAGGAGGCTGTTCCCTGGAAATCAGGGCTCTTTGAGATGAACAGAGGGAGGTTTTGGGATGATGCCTCACCAGAGTCTGCTGAGTCAAGTCAGCATTAAGTGAATACATATTCTCTCTTGGGAGTCCTAATTACAGCTGAGGATCTTAGGAAGTTATAGAAGGAAAGAAAGAGAAGAGCTGAAGTGCTTTCATAGCCTTTTGAATATCCAAGGAAAATACAAGGAGGGCCCCATTATTTATGGAAACCAAGAACTGCAATTACAGATTCCACTGAGCATCAATCCCACTGATTTAATCCACCCGACTCTGTTGAAGAAGGATTTTTGGGGTGATCAATTCATCGGTATCAAGTACCTACAGGACTGTGTGTAGTGGGCATTACTGTAAGATTTGCCAACATCAGTGTTCTGTCTTTTCTACACACAGCTGCTGGTGTTTGGTCTCCATTTCTTCTTGCTTGAATCGATGTACATGGTGTCCAAATATTTTTTTGTGTGTATTTAGTATTTCGTAATAATTTATATCATTATAAGAGTTTCAATGCAATTTGTTGAGGGTCATTAGCCAGCAGTTGCCCTTCAAGAAATTAAAAACTAAAAAGCAGTTTTGGCCCTTTCTTGGAGTGACGCTGCTGAAAAAAATCTGTTGCCCAAAACTGGATGGTAGGCAAAGTTGTAAGGAGTCAGCTGAGCAGAGGGATAGGTGGAAGTGGGTGTCACTGGCGTACAACTGGGAAAACTGCTCTTGCAAAGGAGAGAAGCGACAAGAGAAGTAAAACCATGCTTTGGGGAGAAATACCAGCGAAAGAGCTTGGTTCTCAAAGGGCTGTTGAAAACAAGGCTTGAAATGGCGAGCGACACAACGGCCTAATAGTATTTAATCGCAGCCTGGTTAGCGGAGCCATACGGCAGAGGTTTCTGGAAACTCTCCTGATGTGCATTTGGCAGCCAAAGCCTCGGGAGCGGCTCGGGTCCCGGGGGCTGGGTGTCCCTGCCCGGCACTGCTCCCCCGCTTCCCGGGACACCCTCTGCATCCCCCGGGGAAAGCACCGTTAGCGCCCTGTTAGCACAACGAGGCAGCCAGATCAGGTTGGAAGACATCCTGCAGCATGAGCTGGTAATTAAGGATCCTCAATTAGGCAGAGCCTTGAGGCAAGAGGATGACCTATGTCTGGGAAGAACAGGTGGGGCTGTAAATCAAGGTAAGTCGCTTGAGAACTCTTAGGGTTTGGGTTTTTTTCTTTTTGGAGGGGATTTTTTGGTGGTTTTAAAATTTGTTTTCTCATTTTAATTATATATATGTTATATAATGTTTATTTATTATTTTATATTCCTAAGTGGTTTAGAAAGAAGTGCTCCAAAATAGTGAAGAATAGTTAAAGAACAAGAGAGCTACCAAATATTTGGATTAGTAATCATCTCCAGAATTTTGAGTACAGATTTTTGATACAGAGTGTTACAAAAAAATAACACAGCTACTGGTTAGTTGGACATCAGGGAGACACCCCAGATAATTATCTGAAAACGAGCAGTGTCCTGAATCTCTCGAAGTGAAAGTCCAATGGATTAAGAGCTTCATTTTCTGGCACACAGTGCCTTGCTTTCAGCCATTTTTTACTCTTCATTTTCATCCATCCATTTTCAAATGTAACTAATCTCCCCTGGGTGGAGATTCCAACGTTACTGCAGAAACTGTCCCACTGCACATTCCGTAATAGAAAATACGCCACAACAGGTTATATTTAACAAGGAAAAGAGGAATAGAAAGTGGTACATCTGCACAATGAATATAATATAGCATTGACTTGGAATTTCCTGACTTCAGCAGTGCTTGCAAAATAATAATGCATTAATAGAACTACACTTAGCTTTCTGCTTTTAAAAGGAAAATATTTGAAAGCAAAAGTATTTTCATCTTCCAAGTTCTTCTGGCTCTGTGTGTGAGATAGTGGAAATAACACAGGGCTGTGTAACCACAGCAAACAAGTGGGGTGGGAATTCTGTTGCTGCTTGGTTGGCCTGAAGCAGAGCAGTAGTGAAGCCTGTAGTTTGGATTTAATAGGTAAAAGGGTATTTCCCCCTAAACACCATTCATTTCTGTGGATGAAAATAAAATTAGTCAGTTGTAGACAGAACTGGTGGTGACCTACAATTACTGATGTCTGGCATTTCCATTATAAGAGGCAGGTTTTAGTTGGCTATAATTTCAGCAGTTGGTTGGTTGAAATTTTACCTGATTAGGCAGGAGTTTCCTTTGCTGGCTAAATCCTACAGTCTGACTTTTTCAAGTTAGAAGTTCAGCAAAATTTTTCATCAGTATCTATTAAGCAATTAAGCAAAAATACATTCTTTTGACCATATAGAGAAGCTCTGTATTTTAAGCTTGTTTAAAATCTGGCAAGGAACTTACCATCTTGTTGGGATGTCTTTTCTGCTTTCTGTGGAAAGTCTCAGCTGATACATAGGCAGTTGTAGACATTTGAAAAAATTTTGCACAAGGATGTCCAAAAAAAAAAAAGGAAATCCAGCTACTTGAGTATGCTCCAAAGCAGGGACAGAACAGAATTAGATCACTGAGAAACACTTGATTGATCCACCAGTAAAAATGCTGAAAGGCAGCAGAAATATGTACATATTTAACCTTCCAGCTATTTTAACTTTAGTGGGGCTTAGCTGGTGAATTGCATAGTTATTTTTCTTCCCTGTTTCACCAGTAAAATTCCCTGATATTTACAAAACCTTGAAGTCCAGATGTTATTGTCCCTCTTATAAATGCATTTTGTCTTTAGCATCTCTGTAAAACCAAAACCATGGCTGCCTGACTCACTGACTTCTTCCTAGGTATTTCTCTGGAAGGCATTATCAGATGCTCTTTGGATGCCAACATTTTTAACCATAATAATAAACACATTGAAGACATGTAAAGATGACATAATTTTGGGATCTTGGTCAGTGAAGATTATTTGACATATAGCACTATGTCTTAGCTCCATTCTCTCTTAATCTCTTTTTAACATTTAACTCAATGCTAACAAATAGGGATACTATTGATGTAACATAGTCAGAGGCTCTGGTGCTTCCTTGGTGCTCTACAAAAGCAAAAATCTCTTCTGCTCTTCATTGTTCTTGTACCCTCCCCCTATTATTTTTTTTCTGTCCTCAATAAAATCTAAGAAATAAAAACTTGCAGAACTTGAATTACTACTGGTAAATAAATGGCCTTATTAGTGTTCACAGAAGCAATGCCAATCTTTTGTTTCCATGATTAGAGAGATATGTTTGTTTTCCTTCACATGCTACTCAGTATGTCAATAATTTTAGATACTGTGTTTTGATACTTCACTCTTTTCCCGTGGCAGGATGCATTACTCCTGGTTTGGAAACAGCTCTTAGAGCTGGATGTGCTGGACACTGAACACCAAGGGGCCTGAGGGACAGGCTAATGCTGTCATTGCCAAGTCTCCATGAGAAGCTGGTGGATATGGGGTCAGGCCCTGGAAGTTTTCTGTCTTCTTCCATTTAACTGCAGGCTTAGAGCAAGTCTGAGCTGCTTTTCCTGTGGTGAGCTTAAGCGTGGGATCAGTGCAAACACATATGTTCTTGTGGCTTCATTGGATCCAGAAAATCTGGTGGGAGTATGTCTGCAGCCTAGTCATGACTGCTGCAAGCTGTGAGCGTGACCAGAGACACTGCAGAGCTTCAAAACCTTGGGAAGTCTGTGTTCAGGTTAATGACATTGGATATGCGACTGATTTACAGTGTGCTGAAAGCATCCTTCCTATATAAGATATGGAAGAAAAAGCAATGTGAACTGTGACTTTTTGATGAGCAAGTTTGACATTGCTGCATCTTAAAATTATCTGGGGAGTTTTTTGTTTGGGTTTTTCCCCCCTCCCAGGCTAAAGATATATTACTGATTTTCAGTAACTAAAGATTGAAATGTGTAGGGTGTTTACAAGCTCTAGAAGCTAAATCAAGGTTTTGTCTACCACTTATGTGGTATCTACCTACTCCATGCCCTATTATTTAGCTTACAGGAAAAAAATGTGTTGGCATTACATTTTTTTTTTCCCATCTGTTCCATAACCTCTGATATTGAACTCCTAAAAATCTCAAAGCAGACTAAACAGGTCATAGTCAAAACAGTAAGGTTGCTTTTCATGCATTCTTTAAATCAGATGTTTTAATTATAGCTTTTAGTTTGTTTGCTAATTAGAAAACAGGTCCACAATGTGGTATCTATCTACTTCCATTTGAATCAATAAACAGAAAAGTCATGAGAAAGGGACCTCTTCCCTTCAGGGAGTCTTTTCTTGTTAATGTTGACTCAGGTTGTTAGTGCTTATTCTTGTCTCCTTTCCTCTTCTGCTTACTTCACAGTCTTTTCTCTTTCAATTCCCCCTCTTGTTTCCCAACGTGAGTGAGATCTGTTGTCTTTCACATTAGCATCTATGCATTTGTCCTTCATATTTCTCTGCTTTGTCAGGAGTGGGCTGTATTTTTCAGTCTGCATTGTGAAAGTAAGGTCTTTAACCAGGCTGAATAATGCTTTTTAAGCCAATGAAAAGTTCAAATATGAGTTTCATTGTAAGTGAAACAAGACAAATACTTTAGCTATAAATAATGGATATGTACTTTCAAATAACTTGTGAGACCTATTTGTAATAATCTTGAAGGTTTGCCTCCCCTCTGAAAATCACAGTGCTGGCTGAGAAATGAGTACTTCATGTACTTGCAACTTGATTAAGTTAAGTTACTAAATGGTCTGACTTTTTTTATTTGCTCTGTGTTTTGAATGGCATAGTCAGATTTTATAACTTTTCTTTTGTGATTATCTGAATCCAGTTCCTGCAAAGACTTAACATGTGTATTTAACTTTATTTTGGCTAACTGTCTGTGTAGAGATTTTTCAGATTTGAGACCATGATTAGTTTCTTCCTTGCTGAACAGACCACTGTAAATTTCAATAGGGAAACAGAAAAGTCCCTTAACAAGTTTTAAGGAAGCTTTTAAAATAATGATTTGAGGATGTACTATTTAAAGCGAATTGCATCAGGTACTGGGTTCTTTTGAAACAGAAGATGTCTGAATAACAGTGACCTGATTTTTGTGTGTTCAGACTTGCTACCGCACACTGTGAAATTAGAAACTATTTGTCGGGGAGCGAATAATCAGAAATTCAAATATAGCTGTGGTGTTCGAGGGATGCAGCTCCCACTCATTTAACTGTTAGTGCAGGGTATATTGGGTCCCTGCGGACTCTGGGCACACCTTGCTTGTACTCCATATCCCTCCTGTGTGTCAACTCTGAAGGGCTTTTCCTATGATCTGGAAATAAAGAAAGGTCAGATAAAACAAATGCCATAAAAGGACAAGGTTAAAATATTTCAAATTTTAGAGACATTATCTATCTTCAAATCCCTTCACTAGAACTACATTAAAAAAATTATCACAACCCAAATATAGAATATTTGAACTGCCCTTTTCCAGGCCAGATGTGCTATGTTATGTAATGCTGTTTTAGGGTGATTGCTGGAGCTTGGAGTAAAAGGAAAATGAACATATTGTAGGTATTGCTCCAAAGAGCAAACGCCATAAAAAATGTTATAAAACTCAAGGCCTTGAGCAAAACATTTTAGCAAATGTAAGTTCTATACAGAGCCTTGCCCACATACAGGCTGAATTCTTCATCAAGGTACAATCCAGCCACAGGCCCCAGAGCTTACAAAAAGACACAAATACACATCCCTACACCAGCCCACTTTACCTGGACACATTGGAGCTCCCCAGAACTCATTCCTTCAGGCACGGCACATTTCTAAGTCAAATGCACTACAACAGAAATTTTCTCCATATGCTTTTCAAAACCCTATTAAATCAAAACCATCCAAGCAAGTAGTTGTTGATACGTGTGTGCAACAGGCTTTCCAGAAATTCTTTGTAAATAAAGCATCAATGTTTTCCACTGCTTGCAGGGAGAAAAATCTGCTGAGTTTGGAGCACTGTGATCAATCCACTTTGCAAAGTCACAAATAGAGAAACAAAGGACAATCACTGTCCATTTTTTGCACTGCAGATGCATTAATCAGACTCCATTTTCTTCACTGCTCCAAACTGCACTGCCAGGACGATGTGCCAGCCTCCTGCCCCCATTGCTTACGTAGCTGTCCCCTCTGTCACTGCAGCCAGAGGTGGGACAGCACTCTCGCCACTTGAAGTATTTCGGAGTTGTGATCTCAGGCAGAGGACGACTGTCTACACAGAGCATTGGAGAGGAAACCATACCAGGGGAAAGACTTGGAGCATCTACAGTAAGTGTCTGAACACGCACAGGGAGCGCCCCACAAGAGCCACTGAGCCCAGTCGGCTCAGGGAGCATTTCTTCTCTTTCAAACCTCTTTTCACTGTGAAGAAAATTTTCTTCCTTTTCAGGCGTTCTGTAGCAAGGGCAAAAATAGGAACCCAATTAGGCCTGGCCTCTCTGCAGGGAGGAGAGAGCGGGCGAGGACAGAGGGGGCTGTGCTGTGGTTTTGCCTAGGGCACAACCTGCGCAGGAACTCTCTGTCCCTCCAGAGAAATGTGACCTTTAGCGTCTCACTTGTTCTCAGAGGGGATGGCAGAGCAGCTACACTCGGCAAGAGCAGCAGGGGAGGCTGTATCTGAGCCCTGTTCCCTGAGGGGCTAAGCCTTGGGGTGTTTGTATTTTAGGCAGCCTTTACTTCCACCTTGTACACTCACGATGAAAGACAGGATAAATAGTCTTTTCCCAAGCTATTTAAGAGAAACCTGCTTCCCTCCGGGAGAGGGACTCAGGAGCAAATGGGCAGCATTTGCAAGTTATTGAAGTGTCCCCATGGCTTCAGACTCTTTGTAAAGCTGACCAAGGGGTAGGAGTAGGCAGGGATAGGTAGTTCAAGCCCAGCAGATACCAGTAATCTGCCAACTCTTCTTAAAACACACTCTATCTCTATGCTAACTGGGCTGGTCTGAGATCTCTGACTTGCCCTTGGGAAGGCTGGTGTGCCTGCATAGCTCTCAAGTGTTGTTCAGAAAAGTCAGCGTGGGTTTTCAAACCTATTTTGTTCTGTAAATATGTTTCATTGCTATGGTATTTCTAGATCTGTGCCCCCCTTTTTTAAAATTTTTTTACTTAGCATCAATAACTAGAATAGGAGAGGTTTAAATACAGCAATCATATCTCCTTTCTGGGTTTATCTGGGTTTTTTCAGTCTCATAAGGTAGTTTACTCATAAAATAAATGGCTTAACCTCATAGACTTACTGTGCACCTATCCCAATTTGACTTTGTCTTTTCTGAATGTGAAAAGGAAAAAGATGTCATGAGAGGTGTCCAATGCCTTGGACAAGAGCCTGAATTCTTCCTATGTGCTGCCAGTGCTTTTCTATATCCTATGATCATGTTTTGCATCCTATAATCATGTTTGTAATTTATCAGGACAATCCTGTCTCGGCTGCGCTAATCCTGTGATCAGCCAACAAGTTCGTGCTTATCTTGCTCATCTGTTGCTTCCATTTTGTTCTTGTTAGTTGAAATTCTTGATCTCACACTTTCTACTTTTAAGTTTCTGCTAATTTCTAGTACCTCACTCCCCTTTCCTGAGTTTCTCTGGGGGGGGGGGGGGGGGGGGAAGAAGAAGCTGTGTTGATGGTGCTACTCTATCTCTTGATTTGCTTCAAAGCACTGGTATTTTATACAAAATAATAATGTAAAACTCTAAGTAGAAGAATCAGGAGGTCTTGCACTTTTTAAAATTACATTAATTCAGAAAGTCTTAGACAACATATGCCTGCTGCCTGCACCAGGGCGGGCAGCTTGTGGAAAGCAAGTGTTGTGGCTGGCAACACACACAGAGTCTGCAGCTCACAGGGAATCACTGTAGGGAGTTTATGCAATTGATTAAATGATATTGTGCACAGTCACCAAAAATGGAGCCTCACAGTATTTGTAATGATGTGCTTTGTTCTAATCTTTGCTTGCATAATATCAGAGGAACATGTATTTCTAGATAAAATAAATGTAAGCGGATACAACTGAGCCTGACAAAGTTATCACTCTCCAGTTGCTGCAGGTAAGAAGAGAGAGAAAATAAATTCACTACCTTGTTACCAATAAAATTTTAAAAACTCACAGGTGGAGAATTTGATGCTTTTGGGGCTGGTACAGCAGATCTCTGAGTGGCCATGCAGTAGAAATAGCAGTGATCCGTGTGTTCCACAAAGGTGGGTTTGGAGAAGCATTAGAGATTTTATAGCAGCTGAAATATAAATAAAGGAGAAAGGCAAATGTCTGAGGATGAGTCAGCCAAGAGGTGAATGCACTTACTCGTAAGTGGGCTGTTTTGTAGATCACATTGAGACTCCTTAGCCAAGATAAGGCTGCAGAGTCTGGGCTCGAACTTTTTAGAAATCTTTGATTAATTGCTAGTGGATGATCCATCTAAAATGTTCCTGCTTCTTTCTCTCTTTTGTTCAGCTCCTATTTCTTTAACTTTCAGTTCTCTTGCCTTTTCTTTTTTCTCTGTAATTTTTTCTCTAATTAAATATAAATAAAAAGGACTACATGTTCTGTGCTGTCACTTATGATACATAACTTCTCAGTAGAAATCCCACATTCAGTAGTGATTTTAACTGACAGAGAGTAATTAAATAAAGATAGAGGGTTTGTATGTTACAACTGTGTATCTGCATTTCTTGTCTTCTGTGTGGTTTTGTTTCCTGAGTTAACTGACTTTTTAACATGTGTGCATGTATAAATATTTCTACCTTTCTATCTGATCAGATTAATATTATTTAGGTCACCTCTAGTCAAGCAAGCCATGCTGGCTGGTATGGCAAAGTCAGCTATGGGAGGGACAGGTTTGGGGATTTTTGTTGTTGGTTTTTGGTTTGATATTTTTTTTTCCCGTCTAAGTGAGGAAAATCTGAGTTTAACATGCAGTGAGACTAGAAGAATCAACAAAAGGACACAACAAAAATTCACGCTGCTTTTTTCTATTTTTTTTTGGGTTTTTTTGAGAGAGAGAGAGAGAGAGCGCGCTATTTTTCCTTTGGGTAAAGCTCCACGGGTGAGATTGGCCTTCTCCTTTTTTATTTTTTATTTTTTTTCCCTTTTGCCCCTTTTTTCCAATGGTCCTTGCGCAGCTTCCCGCGGAGGCGCGGCTGCCAGCATGGCTGCGGAGAACTTCCTGCGGCAGCGGGAGCGGCTTCTCCCTTCTCCGGCCGCGCGTTGGGGATGCGCGGGTCCCTCCCCAGCGCTCGGGCCGGTGCGAGCGGAGGCTCCGCCGGGGAGGAGCGCCCTGGCAGCCGCCGGCCCTTGGCGGCCGCGCAGCCGATGTGTTTCCCCGTGTCCTGCCAATTGCCGGCAGACAGCCCGGCCGCGGGAACAGCTGCAGAGCAGGAAGCGAACCCAGAAAGAGCTGAGAGCTGATGTTGAGCAGCAGCAGCAGCAGGCGGGACAGAGGATGCATGATGCGGCTCTGCTCCCTCGACCGTGGAGCGCATTCCCGGTGGGACCGCGGATGCGCCGCAAGGGCAGCGATCGCCCTCCTGCAGGAGCTCTTCTGTGCTGAACGCCAGGCAGGGAGCAAATCTGAGTGCATTCAGGCGAAAAACCTCATGTCATTTAAAAAAAACTAACTACAAGTTAAGTACAGTTATTAACTATTATACTAACTGGAGTTTTCACAACATAAAATCAATTATCTTGGAAAGTAAAATTATGTTCTTCTTCAGACTTGCTGACTTTTTGAGGAGAGGCCTCTTATTTTGTGGTCATTCCTCATTTCTTACGGAGATGATCTGCCCCCCCAGGAGGTCTGAGACAGTCCCCCTAGTTCTGCATGGAGCAGGGTGACTCCAGCTCCTAGTATACTTTCCATAGAAAAGGATGCTGTGAAACAGGAAAATTTGATTCCATCCTGGGCCTTAGTCACATTTAGCTTGGTAATCCCACTTCTCGTTAGCAGAAATACTAAATACTGAGAAAACTTAATTTCTGCTATTCTGCTCCAGAGCTCTGGAGCAAACTATATCACTGCAGCCTTCCTACTTTGTCTGTATTCAGTCCCTTTCAGTGTCAGTACTGCTCACTGGGAATTTGTTATGAAGAAAAACCTTAAATGCAAACTGCTTCCCAGGCCAGTAAGAAATATTTAAACACTTCAGGCATTCAGTCTGTGATTCAGAGATTTATTTATAAAACTGTTGATTTTGGGACACTAAACCATTGCATTTAAACTGCAGAAGTGAGTCATATTTGTGGGAGGTAATTACTACCAGAAAGCACAACTAGCTTTTGTAGGTTTCTCTGTAAAATGTCCACTTATGATCCGCAACTACTAAAAATAACACGCTTTGTTGAATTTCAGCACAAGTTATCTTTACAGAAATATGTGGCTTTATACATGTATTCTGTTTTCCTGACATATGAAGAAATAAATGACTCACATGCCTGAGAATTTATTTGGGTGTTTTATATGGACTGTCCTGACCAGGTAACTTGTTCTACTTACATGAATTTCATGAAAAGCAAAGACTTTGTGGTAACTTCTAGAGAGAAGCCATTTAGCATGGGAACAGCAATTGTGGCAAGCACTTACAGGCAGTGTTTGTTCATCAGAAAGGTCTCTGATGTCTTGTTTCATCCAAACCCACAATAATCTACTCAGTCTGTTCTCTTCTCCATGTTTAATAGATTTTGGGAGCTGAGGGAGTTCCAGATGTCCAACACCTGCAGAAGCTACTTGCAGAGCTGAAGGCAACTTTCCTCATTATCCCTCAGTCATGACTGAGGAATTCAAGTTTATTTAAGTTGTGGTCACTTAGCAGCACACCCTACTAGCAGATGAGTCAGATGGTATGCCACCTATCCCAAGAGAATACCCTGCAACTCGGTTCAGAAAAATAATGTCATCCATTCTGGCATACTAGGTTTTGAATGGTTTTTCCCATGTCAATCAGGGAGTACTTAAGGTGTGCCATGAACCCAAGCAGCCTTTCATTGGTAGCAGACCAAAAATGGTGCTGCTACCCAGCAGTTAAACCACAGTGCTCTGAGTACCTCCTTTCCCTTCAAAATGGGCAGTTATAGAAGAGGCCTTCCTTTAAAAACTGCGGTTACCTTTATGTGAGATTTGCCAGGAACCAGGTAGTGTCTGCTACATTTCCCAGGAATCTTGTGACAAGATCATGGTCAGGAAGTCTTTCCCCTCTTCTCCCTGCTCTTCCAAAATCAATCCAGCTCCCACCAACTCCACAGCCTTGGTGAGGTGATGGGGTCAGAGATGGAGAGCATGGAACTGCCACTTGCCTTTTCATGGCTTTCTGAGGAAGAAATCTAACCGTTATCATCCTTAGCTGTGCCCCTTTGAGCAGCTCCACCTTATTCTGCCCACATTTTTTTTGACAAATCAGCACTTATTTTATTTTTCCTGGCTTTAAATACATACATACATACATACATACACACATACATACATACATATTAATGTATTTTCCAGGGATCAGGTTTTAATTACCAGCTGGCTCTGGACAAATGTGTTGCGCTTGGCCATGGCAGCAGGGCTGGCTACCAGAGGGTTTGTCCACATAAAGTGAGCTCCCTGTGCTGCTGGGATACTGCCCTGATTTACCCACTCAGGAAGAGGGCTGAGTGACTGTCAATGCACCCTTGGAGACACCACATATAGAGGCATGCTAGCGACTGGTCAGGGAAGGTCAGGAATGAATCTCATCACTGATTAACTCAGTAGGTGAGACCAGAGTGCTGATAATGCCAAGGTCGTGGGTTTGATCCCTGAACAGGCCATTCTCTTAAGAGTTGGACATAATGATCCTTGTGGGTACCTTCTTACTCAGAATATTCAGTGATTTTTTGAAACTTACTCCTCCCACTGCTCACAGGGAGCTTTCAGAGCTACCTTTCTTCACTCCTGACTATCAGCATTGAAGTGGATTTGAGTACACTTTATGCTTTTGCCTTTACAGGCAGTGGTAAAGGGCTTTTCTCACTTCCTGAATCACCTGGCCCTATAACACGGCCTCTTTGTCCTATTCCTTCCTCTGGCTGCAAACTAATGCTCTGACTTAGGGTGAGCTTTGCTTCTATGGTGTTTCTTCTGTGCTTCTCTCCACCATGACCCCACCATTTTAAAACATAAATGGTTGGTACAGTCTCCTGTATATTACTGGAAGTAGAAACTCCTTTTTGCTATGCCTCCTTTTCTAACAGGAAACACCTTGCCGGAGCACTGAGGTGACACCTCCCACATCTTACACCGTGAGAGATTTACTCTGTGTCTCTTGCTTCTCTTGCTCTTCTGACTTTGGTAAGGACTGTCCATGTTTTAGTTTCTGCCAGGAGACTTTGGTCTGATATGGAGAAGCATTAAGAAAGGCTTCCTGCAGGCAGACAGACAGACAGGACGATAACTGCACTTTGGTACAGAGTTTGGGCTCTGCAGTCTCTGGTTTATGTGCTTGTGAGGGGAGTCAGCAGCGTTTTCAAGCCAGTTTCTTCCAGTGATTCACTTTCAGGAGACCTAGAAGTGTTGTTGGGATTGCAGGGACAAAGACTGGTCATAGATTACTCATAAAAAGCAAGATATTTTAGTAGAATAAATTAAATGCTAGCTGACAATCTGCTTGCCAAGTTTTAGTTCAGTAGAGTTGAAATGGCCAAGTTTTTAATGCCAACAATTGAGGTTTGTAAAGGAAATACCAAACCAACCTGGTGGAAAAAGAGGCGGACATTAAATTACAGAGCAAAGACTGCCTTGGCTTTGTAGGCGGAGAAATAAACAAATTACAAAAAAGAAAATAGGTTTGAGTTTTTCAATTTGATTTCTGTGCCTAAGAAGAAAAATGTAGGATTTATCAGTAATCTCAGAGCTCAAGGGGACTCTCAGCAAGCTGTGCAGAACTGTTGGCACGGGGATAGGGAAGAGGACCAATACAGGGAAGTGTTGCAAAAATGCTCAGAAACCGTTGCTCGGTCTCATCATGTAAAGACTTAAAAAGAACCCAGACCACAAATTCTTGACTGTTCTTATTTCAGCTAGTGCCAAAAAGACACATTCTTTCATGTGTACAATAGTTTTTCTTGGATACAATGTCAACAATATATACTTGTTGTTGGACACTCGTGCAATTTTTCCTGTATAATGTGTAAGAGCATATTCCTGAATTCCTGCAGCAGCAGCAGGCCAGCTAAATTCACCGTGAGCCCTATCTTCCATCCAAGAGGCATTCCACTGAAGTTGGAGAAACTATTCACTGCGTGGGGACTGCCAAAGCACACTGGAGCAAGGAGAGCAAAATCTTCTCCTGAAATATTATTTCAGTCAGTTCAGTTTTATAAAGGACAGGAGAAAATGTTGTACATTGCATGGGTAGACGTATTTGTCTGCTCCAGAAGGCTGAACATATTTCATCCAGAAATGACAGCGGTGCCTGAAAAACCACTTCTCAGAATTAGAAGGTTTATTCTGCAGTGCAGTTTGCCAAGCCCAGGTTTCCAGGCTCAGTAATGGACATCGGAGAGGTCACAGTACAGAACACCAAGGCATAGGCACTGGTTCTTATACAGGACCAACCTAGACACAGCTAGGCTGAGCAAATTGTGCCCCATGTACATCCCTGACAGGTGTGCTGTGTTTGTGGTTAGTGGCAGACCGGCAGGCAGTGGCCAAAATTTCCAGACCGCTCTCTTCAGATCACCTCTGAATTACTGTCCTCCCATTTTTAGCTTGCTAGCTCAATGCAAGTCTTTCCTGCTCAGTCAAACAGATGTTGTGCTACAGCAGAATATTTCTGGGGTTTCTGATGTAAATTATTCGTGCCTGGAAAAAAGGCAGCACCAGCTACTATTTGGGTACTCAATCACATACAACAGTCACCTGTATGTGCCTTTTATGGTGGCTGCAGCCATTTGCAATAAGCTGCTGTAGTTTTGCTTAGTTTTTGTTATGCTTTTCTGTTCTTCCTACATTTTCCTTTCCTGTAGAATAGTTTTTAATAAATTTTAGATAAATATGTGTTTTATCACATGCACATATGTAAATCTTGTGGTGCAGACGAATATACAAACTATTGTTAATCTTGCTTAATCAATGCACAACATTTGTAGTTTTAACCTACCAAATAAAATCAGAGTTAAGTTTTACTGATTAAATTATCTGTAGCAGCAGGAATACATTATATAGTTTTTCTTACATGCTCCTTGCTAGAGGTAAATGAGATATCATTGCAATACTGTTCGCTCTGTTACAGCTCTGGCTGTGTCAGCATTTACATTGCAAACCTCTTCTTCCCGGGGTTTATAACTCAGCCATAAAATGCACTCCCATCTGAAACTTGGCATACAATGTCTCAGTCTGGCAGTGAATTTATTTTACAAAAAGTGAGAACAATCCCATATCTGTTTGGCCATATCCAAGTTATAATTGTTTAGATTTTTAGTGACAGAGTGGGCTGCACAGCAGACCTGGAGAAGTGTCCACCTGCTTGACACATCACTCCAGCCTCTCCCATTTAAGGTCACCATAAAATCCTATGTCAAACTATGTCAAAGCCTGAAATGTTTTGCGAATTTTTAATGCTGCAGTGAGTTTAATTCCAAAAGTGGTGTTTCAGAAGTGTGCACTGCACTTCTCCAGGTAGTGCTGCCAGCAGAGCTCAGCCAAGCTCCCAGACAGCTTTTCATGGTATATAACCAAGCTCCAGACCTGTTGTGGTGGTGAAGATCAGCGTCTGTCTCACTTATACTTCATTCTCAGGACCTGACTCTTCTCTCCCCTTCATTTCTTGCATGAAGCAGGAGTCCAGGCATCTCATCCCACACCACTTATTTCAGTCTGGGGCTGCACAGGCATCTAGGCTGCCTTCCACTGGGCCAACCTTTGATTTCCCAGCAATCACATTGGAGAAGGTCCCATAAATGGTGGAGCTGTTAAAGTCACTGGATCTCATATTCAGATGCTGAGTTTTCTGTGCCCTCACCTTGGGTTTGCTGGGCATGTCTGATGTTACAGTCCCCAAGGCCAGCTTGGTGGAAGATGGGGAAGCAGCACCTTCACCACACAGCCGCAAACCTCCTCCTCCTCCTTGGCAGCAGCTACCTCCCCAGAGTCCTCACCCAAATTTTCCAAGAGAATTCCTGGCGTTACGACAAAGCTTTTTTCTCCTGCTAGTGCTGGAACATAACATGGGTGTTTGCATCCTCAGATTTGCCATAAAATTACCACTTCCAAAGACGTTAGTGTGTTAAAAAGTGAATTCTACCAGAAGTGCAGGCAAAGGACCTTTTTATGGAGCACATCTACTCTGTGCTCTTGCTCCGTGCCACACCTCAGGTTTTCTCTTTTGGTTTCAAGAACGTGTTTTGGCTTTCTTTCCAGCCAAACCGAGGAGCTGAGTGAGCACTACTCTGGTTTGCTGGGTTTGATATACGTTCACCAACCAGCAATTATAAAAAGCATTTAAAACATAGAACATATACTAATGTATAGGTTCTGAGTGATGCTGTTATTAACCATTAAAAAAATGCTTTATTTAAATAGAAATAGAAAGGCTGATGAGATTTTATCTAGAATTCATCTTTGAGACAAATATATGAGATGTAGTTTCCAAATATTAATTCACTTTTATCTCATGATATTTCCTTTTGGAAAGCCTCAACCCTCCAGGTTCTCTCTGTTTCTGCACTGCAGATGTTGGAGGATTGTGATATTGATTGCATCTGTTTAAAAATGGGCAGTTTGCACCATTATCTTTAATCTAAGCAATATAAGACTACGCTTGGGGAAAAAAATCATAAATGTGGCTTTGAGCATATACACACAAAAGTATAATTTTAATAATGTCATAATCTTAAAATATAATTCAAGTAGACACTTAGTATTCTATAAAAATGAATTTAAAGAAAAACAGACATGATGTTCTGACTTGTTTAAGCCAAAGTTTGCATTGGATGTACATTTAGGGCATGTTTTCCCTGAATTGTTCAACTATTTATGTCATTTGGAAGGAGATTATTTCCAGTCTCCAGCAATGTAACTGATCTTCGAAACTCACTGACAATTTCCATCACAGAAATGGAATCTCAGCAATTAGGTGATTAAGTCACTGAAACAACCAATTCAATCAAATATTTGGGCTCCAATGTCAAATACACGTTTAATGGTAGTCAAGCTGTTTTTCTGTCTCTGGGGAATATTTAGAAATGGGAAAGAAATATATCTTAATATTAAAATATGCAAGCTGTCATAACAAGGATTTTGTGAGAAAAATAGAGAAAATTAAAATGTGATTCAATGTTTTAAAAATTGAGCCAAAATTGTATATTACACATTCACAGAACTCAATAGAGTTACAGTAATATACCTCCTTCCTCCTGAAGAGTTTCTTCCATTAGGGTTTTTTCTGGCCAGGGAAGGCATATACTTTTTGTGAGCACAGTGGAAACACACATTAAGCAAGTATGTTCACTGTTACACTGGAAAAGCAGGACTCTTTTTTCTGTACTAATCCCTTTTTTGAAAAAGCACAAATAGCTAAAGTTCCTGTTGTCGCCAATTTCGACCCATGAAGGAAAAAGATAGCAGAAGCATCCACCATGCAGATAGTGTCTGAAATGCAACACTAGCAGAAATGTTGAACCTGTAAATAAGAAAATATTTTTGTGGCAGCAAAATAAATCACTCAGAAATCTTCTGAAAGATTTGCTCTGATAAATTGTTAGATTGAGTCTGAAATCGGAACTCCTTTGTTGTGATGTTATGGAGATGTTTTCTCAGTGCTGAAACTCTTGAAATGACTGGCAAAATTCAAAGAATGAAAATACAGGTCTCAAGTGGCAAATTGCGTGAAAAAATCACAGAAATTTTTCTATGAATATATGAGGTCACAAAATGGATTGACATTTTGAAGAAAATGAACTGAACAATACTTTTTCTGTCAAGGCTTTCCCCTTGCTGGACTTAGGGGCCATGCACAACCAAGCTGAAATGAACATGCTGAAGGACAGGATTTTCTGTCCATCCACCAAGGAAGTGCAGTGGGGATCCAGCTTTTTCCTTCCTGTGCCACAGTCAGGACATCAGCTCCAGCCCGAAGAACTAGTGTCATCAAATAAAGCCTTGTGGCTTTTGTGACATCACAAGTTTTTGTCCAGACACCCAAAGCAAAGCCTGTGCTGATCCAATCTGTGTATGACATGAAATGAGCCCAGCCACCAGCTAAGAACAGATCTTGATTGCTAGTAGTCCTCAACACATGAAAGGT
The DNA here is from genome assembly GCA_013400915.1 of Pardalotus punctatus. Classification (NCBI taxonomy): domain Eukaryota; kingdom Metazoa; phylum Chordata; class Aves; order Passeriformes; family Pardalotidae; genus Pardalotus; species Pardalotus punctatus. Next base: position 71,506 of record VZTX01010679.1, on the reverse strand, counting down.
TTTCTCTTTCCTTAATAGTCCTTGGAGTCATTCAATTCTTCTACTGTGGCTCTAGTTAGGAGCCGTGTAGGTAAATTAGATTAACTTACCTTGCAGATGTTGGCCCCCTCTGGAACATCTGCAGGCCCAGAGTAGCACCTTGAAAATCACATTGACTGTCCATTGGGTGCCACTACCAGGATTGAAAGTTATCACAATTTGGTAACACGCTTTCATCCATCACCAGTTTATGATCTCTCGTTTGCTTTTTGGTCCATGATTTCTGAGAGGTTTATTTGTCTCAGAACTGCTGCTATTTGAGCTGTGGTCTGACCTGACAGAAAGACAGCACTGTTTTGAAGTTATTTTGTGCAACTAAATGAACATGGGTCAGGGAAGGGGAAAGAGCTTCTAATTATTATTCGCAAGGCTGACAAAGACCTTTTAAGTCTAAGCGGTCAGGTTTTTATTTTAAAGGCAATCTCAGATCAATATTGCCTTGTGGGAATTTTTGGTGGAACAAACCTAAACACTTTGTGCTATGATTCATGCATTGGCATGTTCTTTGAAAAAGTTTGTGTCATCAGCTATCTGAAGGTCATAAGTATCTCCCAAAAGGATACCATGATCACTGTTCACTCATCTTCAGACTAGTGAATTAAGATGCATGTGAATGCAAATGCCCCAGGCAGGACAATTGTCCAAGGCCCCAGGACTCAGGTCTGCTGCTGTGATCTTCCTCTACATTCCTTCCTCACAGCTCCAAGCTATCAGTGGCTGTAGTCCATATATTCGCATTTCCACCATGAAGATGTTCACATGGTGTCACACTGCCTGCCCACCTGCCCACAACTCTCTTAAGAATACAGAAACTAGCAAAATTGGATCAGTCCCAGCCCCTTCAGCCCCCAGTCCTGTCCCCAGTGTGTTTTAGGGCAGTGTTAGAGCTGCATGGAGAAAGGGGCAACTATAGAATGAGATTCATTTGTATCCTCCCATTTTATAACTGTGTTTTAAGGTATTTTGTAATAAGTAGTTCAGTTTGAAGCACTGGTCTCATCACACATAGATATACATAACCAGCTATGATAGCATTCAATTCCAAATAATAAATCAATTTATTTTTTCACTCAGCTGTAATTTCAGCTTTGTTCTGTGACAACAGATTTCAGAGAGTAATTAAGAACTGTAAGATAAAGGGCTTATGTTTAATTGTTTTAAACTTACTGTTGGATAAGCACTCGGGCAGTCTCTAATTCTGTTGTGACAGATATCATCTAGTTTTCTCTTTTTTTTCCCCACAAACCATTCATAATTTCACAGATTTCCATTACAGCCATGTAAAAGAGGAATAATTTCGCTTCTGAAATTGAAAATCCTAACCACAGCAGGTTCCCTATACAAATGCTTTTCCAGACCTCTGATCTGCATCACACACCCTTTATTCTTTGCAGTTCTGCCATGTACTCTCAGAAATGAGATAACCGGGCCCCATGCAGCACTCAAGGAGCGGGAGCTCCGAGGGCTGGGGCAGTGGCACGCTGATTTCTGCTCCTCTTGCTGTTTCTCTCCTAAAATCTCTCATGGGCTGCTTGTCCCTTGGGCTGTTGCAGAGCTTTGCACTGGTGTGCTCAGACCTGGCTTCTTCAGAAACATCACTGGATTTGAGAGACATGGGCTTTGGGTTTTGAGACAGTGAAGAACTGTGTGCATGTAGAGCTGCCCTTAAGCTTCCTGTGGTTGCTAATTTCAGCCAAAAAGTATGAGGCCAACGTATGGCTGCAGATACAGCTCTCCATTTCCATGTTGAAAGCAGAACAGCTTTGCTAACAGAGTCATAGGTGAAACACAGCTGTCACAATTCATCCCTGTGCACTACTGGGTAGCTCTGACCTTCTGTCTGGGACAAGAAGGTGGGTGCATGGGAGAGAAGGGTGCCAAGACTTGAAGGAACAGTCCATTAAATTTCTTAATTTTAGTTTTGACCATAAAGCAAGGGTGCTCTTACTTGCTTTAACAAGTAAATATGTTTACTGGGAGAAATGGCTTCAGATTACAATAAGAATTTGATTATATGAAAACATTTTATTAATTTTATTTGTTCAGAGAGCTTTGGAAAGGTGATGGAGCCCACATCCTTGACAAATCAGCCTATCGTTAAACAAATTTAACCCTTTACCCCCATTAAAAAAAATAAAGTAAATATTGCTCAGTCTCATTTTCTGTATGCCCAGTGTTGCTATTTCTGTGTTACATAGGCCCTCCACATATATTTAAAGTGCATATGCTGAGAGGAACCCTTTGGCTCTGCCCTTTTTGTTATTTCAATGTTCAGGAATGAAATACACTGTTTATGTGACTCCAGGTTTTGCACTTGTTCATAGGCTGTGTATACTGTTCATAAGCTGGGTTTATAAAGTTAAATGACCTCAGCCACCTAGTTTTCAAGTTGTAAGTCCAGATGTTAACACAAATCCTTCAGTCTCAAGCACATTTCTTTCTTTATGTTATTGATAGTTTTCATTTCAAATTTGTACTTTTTTTTTTTTCTACTTAGAAAAATGCATAATAAAAATTAAAGAAAGTTGGTATTCAGCCTTCTTGTCCACTGAGGCTTTAGAACTCCCTTAGAGGTCACAATTTCTTTATTCCTTGTTTATTTACTTTTCCAAAATATGCTTCTAAGAAGTTGTGGTTTCTCCTCATTACAGAAGATGGAGAGAACTCCATTAGTTGAAAATAACAGCCAGGTTCTGTCCTAATACGAGACATGGAATACATTTGGAGTGGGATCTGCAAGCACCTGTATTGCCTAGCTGAAGTACACAGAAGAGCCTAATGGAAGTAGCTTTTACTCTACAAAATATTTACGAAGTCCAAATTTCTTGATGTCCCAGTATTCACTTCCTACCACCCCTTCCATCCCCCAACATCCCCCGCCATCTGCCCAAGGAAATGTTGTCATCCTTGTTTTATATTAAAATAATTATACTGCGATATTTGCTCTTAGCTTGGGAGGAATTAGAAATCAGAAATGTCTTTCTAATCTGCCATTTTATCTAAACAGCTAAATCTTTCTCTTCTCCTATCATATAGGAATAAAACATGCTTCACCTCCTTCTTATCACTTTCTTTGTTCCAAATAAACATTCTTTTTTGTTGTTGTTAACTCCCCCCCCCCCAGTAAAGAGTTGAACTTCTGGAATTTGTGGTTCCCTGTTTGTGAAATAGACCCAGACTACCTTGGAGGAATGTTTTAATAAAATGTGTGATTTCAAGGTAGGAGGTCATGCTGGTAGGAGGTCTTGAGCTAGACATTGGATATATGAACCTGTTTGGGAGCTGGGGGGAGGAAAAAAGCCTGCAAGGCAGAGTATTTTTGAGAAGGCAGTAAAAGGTCAATCTCTGTGCACATGGCTCAGTGTTTGCCACAGGTGCAACAACTTTGTATATCATTGCCTTTATTTTCCCAGCTTTGGCCCCAGCACTTGAGATGTGCTGTTAACAGCCTGTAGGATTAACAAATAGACTCCAAAGAGTAGATAAAGAAGGTAGAGAATCAGGAGAGATACTTTGAGTAGGGGGCAAGTGGGGGCAAAACCTGAATGCTTGTAGAGAGCCATGGTCATAGCCATGAAAAGACGAAAATGAAGGTAAAGCTTTTTTATTTACGCTCTTGCTCTTGCTCTCTACACACACAGGAAATAACAAGGAGTGAGTGAGAATTCAGCAAGAAATAATATCCAAACCACAGAACCAGTGGATAAGTGTCAGACAAATAGCCTGCTCCAGGCTGAGGAGACTGCCCAAGAGGAAAAGAGAGATTTATACTATGCAGATGAGAAATCTAGCATCACCTATGAATTTGGAGATATTAAATATTCCCTGGTTAATGACAGGGCCATTTTAGAGACATGTACTTCCAGCTTGCAGGAATGATGAGTGAAAGAGGCAGTTCTAAACCGCAGTTAAATGCCTCAAAATAGCGAGGGCCACAAAACTGTCCTGAGAAAAAAATGGACACAAGGGCAGAACAGATATGGGACACCAGAGAAAGCTGTCTGTCCTCTTCCAAACTGTCTGGAAAAAAACCCCTATTCTGGTTGTGGGTGCAGCCTGGTGAATGGAGCACTGTTCAACAACAGGATTAGGTGGAGAAAAGACACCAAGAGCTGGGTCACAAACACTTTCTGTGGCCAGTCAGGTGATCAAGGTGGCTGTTGAGACAGCCAAAGGCAGAGCTCTTGTGACCAGGCTCTCCTAGTGCTTCTGCTGGAGAAGAGATGATGGGTGGAACTCTGGGCAGTATCTAAACTATCCTCCTGCAGGGAAGGTCCAGATGTGGTTGAAGCTAGAGATGGTCTCCCTGCCCTGCTCTGCAGAGGGCTCCCACAAGTGCCAAGCTGCAGAGCATTTGGTTTTGCAAGACAGTGATAAAGGACAGGCAGATCTGCAGAGACAGGCATCATCCGTCCTCCAGCGCCAGCAGAGTCTGGGTCTGCCTGTGGCAGGGAGAAAACTGTCAGGTAACCAAAGCATGTTCCACTGGCTGAAGGCAGGTAAACTGAATATTGAAAAGAATGACAGTGTAATATGATGATACCTGATAGTGTAGGAAAAACATGCACCTCTTGTGGTGCAGTAATGGGCTCACTGGGATGGGTGAGCCATTCAGCCACCTACCAGCACCATGCAGCTCCTGGCAAGGAAAGCTTGGCAGAAATGCCCCTGGGCATCTGGCCAGACAGAGAGGTGCTGCAGCACCAGCATCTTGGGGGTATTGCAGAGAGAGCTGTGTGACAGAGGAAGTCAGTAGGGATGTGTGTCTGCATTCTGCAGCCTCAGCACAAGGGTCAGGAGGAGAACAGCAGGGCAAAATTAGCCTGATGTTCTTTCTCTGCTGTCTGTTGGTTTCTGAAGAACGTTGATTCTTCAGAATGTTGAAGTCCTAACCTAAAGAAGAAATCTGACCATTTGTACAAACAGGCAGATGTCTTCCCTCTGGAAAACCCAGGGACAGGCATGGGGAGAATCACCAGCCTCAGTCTCCGTGGGACAACCAGAGCTCCAGCCTGCTGCCACAGAAGGATGACTGTGAACACTGCAGAGCAAATTTCAGCAGCCCTGGGCATTTGGTGATGGAGTCCCAGCAAATTGTTGAGTAGAGCAAGACCAAGAGAAGAGTTTCTCCTCTCTATTTTTTTAGGTACATTAATTCAGCTTAGAGGTTTTGAGCATTGTTAGTATCCCAGAGAGGTCTTAATGACATATGTAATTACACCAAACAACTACATGACTGGTTTGTTTTTTGGTTTTATTTTAGTACTACAGAAAATAAGATATTGTCCTTAGAACAACTCCCAAGTTTCCTTTCCCCGAGGAAAACAAATAGTATTTAACACGTGATGAAGCCCTTTTGGAAATGTCCAGGCATTTAACAAAGTACTGCAGAACTCCAAGTGCTGTAGAGAATAGGGCGGCTCATGGTCACTTGTAGAAGGAGTAGTGCCAAGGAAACTCCCCATTCTGCTTGGTAAAAGACTACCTGTGATCATGGCAATAAACAGAGCAGTAGCCCAGGCAGCCTGGCACCAGGAGGTGAACACCCAGGCAAGCCAGTGAGTATCTCTGCCAGCCAGAATAGGATTCTCAGCTGATGTACATCAAAGAGTGTGACCATTGAGTGATCATCAGGAAAATACCAGGCCCAAAACAGAGTCAGAAACTGATTTGTTCCATATTAAAGGCACTAACTACATGGCCATGTTAATTCGTTACGTCTCTTTGTAAAAAATGGGCTGTGTGGAAGGCATTCAAGCAGGAACTGAGATAATGACATGCGAGGTACATTTCTCAGACAGTAGGTTGCAATGCACTGTAGCAAAATTCAAATAATTCAGTGCCAGGGGAATCTGAGCACAAGACCTCTTCCCTTGGGTGCCTACAAAACAAGTGAAAGGCAGGAATGACAGTAAAGAGCCAGGAGCAAAAACTGCACAGACAAGAAGAGATGTCTACTTGGAAATACCGTGTTCTTGCAGCAATCCTCCCAGGGATAAAACACTAGCTCAGCAAGAGACCAATGAGTAGCAAAATCCAGACCCCAGGGTAAGCTGACAGACAGGCTGTGAGCAGCCACAGGCATCACGGGGCTGGGATAGTCCAGTGGCTTGCAGCACTAAATGGAGCTGAGGGTAAAGCCACCGTAGGACAGTGGACAGTGCCCGAGCGGCAGACCGGCCATGAGGCACAAGGCAGTGCTGTGATCTGTGGTGAGACACGGGTGCTGGTGGGTGCCTGCTGGTGCTCAGAGCAGCAGGGGAGGTAAAAGTGAAGACACATCACCAGAAGACAACTGGAGAGCAAGGCAGACGTAGCAAGATTCCAGGAATTCACTGACTTGACAGAGGAGTGCTGGGGAAATGGGTGTCCCAGGAAGCCAGAGGAGCAGCAGGCCACCAGCCAGCATGACTGAAGCAGCCAAAGGGGCCTGAAGAGCCTCATCAGGAGCAATAACACAAGATGGGGAAGGCTGGGTTGAAGGGGAGCACACTGGAAAGACAACAAGGCTCTAGGCACTGCTGGACAGCAGCAGAAACAGTCAGAGCCCTGCTCGGGCTGTGCAGAGGTAACTACTCGCTCAGAAATAGCTGCCAACATGGCAACAATAAACAGCTAAGAGGAGAGATTAACGACCTTCACAGGTCTTGGAGGAGCAAGCCTGGCTGTGGAGAGGGGCTTGGAGGGGGCACCAGGAGCTGCATCTGCGTTTGCTTGGCTTGAATGGCTGCAGCGTCTCAGGTTTTACAAGTGTGGAGTCCTTTCATGTTGTTGTCCGGTGCCCAGAACATGAAACACTTGAGGTGAAATCCTGCCCCCACTGAAGTTAATGGGAATTTTGCCTTGAGTCTGGTTTCTCTCTGCTCACACTCTCTGGTATAAGGAAAGACAGATCTCGCCTCAAGAAAGGGAGGGGAGAGAAAGGAGGCGAAGGAAAACAGTGTGACTTTGCTGTTGAGTGTGTGCCAAGGGGATGGGGCTGGTGTCCCTTACTGCTGGGGGCTGAGGCAGGCCCAGGGCTCGCTGAGCTGAACAGAGAAGGGGAGCATGGCTGAGAGGGCAGGAAAACCCTCAGCACAAATGAAGGGGGGAGCTGGCAGGAGAACAAAAGCACAAACTGAATTGAAAGCTGCAGCAAGAAACAGTCAAATAGGGAGGGGAGACCGCCCTCATAGGGCAAGAGGGCAAGGAGGCCACCCAAAACACACCTTGGCAGCACCAGCAAACACACAAGAGCTGGGAAAAGCACAGGGACAGATTTTTTTCCCGCAATGTCTTAGTTTTACTGGATTGGCAAGACAAAACACAGTCTCTGCTGTACGGCTGGAGAGGGTAATATCAGGGCTCAGAAAAATGAGAAATGGGTGGGTTCATTTCTTCATTGGCATCATGGGTAGAGGGCAACACCATTATTGCATGATCTTTTAGTAGAATACCTGAACGCTACGGGTTAGTAAAAAACAAATGCAAGAAGCAGAGATAGAAAGATCACACACAAAAGGTAGTTCAGTATCTGGAAGTTGTATAAGAACCCACTAGAGGAAAAGTAGCAGCTGCATGTGTCTGAGCACTGCCAATTTCTTTGACTCAAGCAAGCAGATTTCATTATATCTTTGGAAGAGACACTGTGCAAGACACAATGAAAGACCTTGCAGAAGAGGTCCTTTCCTTTAGCTGAAAGCTAGAATTGTGATACGTACAATTCCTGATTGTCTCAGTGCTGAAAGTGCTACAAAAAAGTCAGAGAGAAAGGAAATTCCCACAGTAGAGCTGCCAGTGACAGATGACAGCAATGCTGAGAAAGGTAAAAAAAAGAGCCAGAGCAAGAGAAGTCTGTGGGCAGACCTGTTTAACGCTTTTCTTTTTTCCTTTGGTTGGAATTTTTTCTGATGGGAAATGCTCACTTGACTATATCAACATTTCTCTTTGTCGTTTTCTTCAAGAACATGTCTGAAGCCAGTTGACTCTTGCCTAGAAATCTCCCTGGCCAAAACGGGCATGGATTTCCCGGGAGGCTGTGATGACCAAGTCCAGCATCTTTGCCCCACAGGACCTGGCAGCGGTACCAGGTCCCTGTCCCACCACCCACAGCATCAACACCGGGGCAAGGGGCTGGGCTGGGCCACCACGAGCTCTGAACAGAGGTAGTGGGCACGCACTGAGAAAGCAGAAACCTTTCAGTTTTCACTATCCTCATTCATAGGGAAAATAATCTCTGGGAAAAAGTCAGTTTCTGTGCTCTTTACTCGAGGACATAAGGGCAGCTATTCTCGGTGCAGACACAGCTCCCAGTGCCTCATGGCCACTGAGCTTTGTGAGTTGACCTGGCAGCCTGAACCCTGCCTGTCTCCTCACAGCCTCAGCTCATCTCTCTGCACCACTGCAAAGAGTTGTTCCCAGCTCATCGAGCTGCTGTGAGACCTAATTACCAAGTGTTTATGAAGAACCTCATTCATTAGAGGAGCTTAAGCTATATAAGTGCATATTATCATTTAGGATACTTCAAGATGAAAGGCACTTAAGTGCTTGACAAGCTGAGAAAGCAAATGTATACAGGAATCACAGCATTCGCCTCTGAAACGAAGCATCTGGGCTGAGACGTAGCAACTGCTTTGGGCATCGGCACGAGGTGAGAACAGCAAACCCCTCAAGCTCGGCTGAATATCCCAATGCAATGCTGCTGCTCAGGGCCCCGGCCGAGAGCTGCCAGAGGGATCACAGCTTTGGGGTTGGTGTCCCTGCATGGGAAGTCTGAGCCAAGGAGCGGGAAGGGGCATGCCAGGCACTGCTGGGCCACTGGGCTCCTGGCAGGGGATCGCACATCCCAAAGGACACTGACAGCAGGTTTGCATCTGAGAGCTTCCCTTTCTTTGTCGTTCTTTCCCCCTTGAGAAGAGGAGGAGGGAGGAGGGCAGGGATGGGAGAGCTCATGTGCCTTGTGTCTGAACCAGAGCAGGTCAGCTAGAAGGTGCAGTGCAAGTTCAGGGCAGGAAAGATTCATCGAGCCACCCTTTTTATGGCTATTTTGCATGCATAACTTTGAGCTGAAATAAATACCAGCAGATGATTTAAGTCCCTTCCAACAGGCCCTGTAGCCTTTCAGAGGTATTAGCGGTGCTCCAATAAGGAGTGCTCTGTTTTGGCGTGATAAATCCGTGCTACACCGCACCTCCCACGTACACGAGTACTCGATTTCTGCAGCAAGTGGAGATAGCAATGAAGAGGCCTGGAAGAAAATCAGAAAATAGATTACTGGGGACTAGAGACCATTTAAAACACATGCTGTAGTGACAATGAAGCTTTTTAGAGTCTTCATGAGCTACATGCATGGGCTTGCTTTGTCCACGTCAGGAGTCTTGAAAAGCATGTATTCCATGGCATTTTTGCCAAGGTCCTAAACAGCACAAGATCAGTATGTATCACTAAATCTGTTTTTTTCTTTGGTTCAGTTTCTTAAACTGTGTATGATGTCATGATACCAAAGCGCTGAGTGAAAAACACACTGCATTGTATTTTGAAGCCTTGTTAGGGGGAAAAAAGTCTGAGGGAAGACTTCTTAGGTACTTTCTAAGTTGCTGAGCCCTAAAGTATGTGCAGCAGTACATAAAAGGACTCCACTCATCAGACTTGCATATTGTTTCTTAAGATATGAGAACCTGTTCCACATTTGTCACATAATATTCATGGGGGTATTTATTTCCCAGGCTCCAATTTATGTTTGAATTCTGAGATAATCTATTTTTCTCTCACTAATTGCACTCTCCAAATTTTATCATTTGCACTGCCCACTTGTGCACAGTTACCCATTTTATACTCCATAATTCCCTCCCCTCCTATCAACCTCTTGGCCTGAATTGCACTATTACTCAAATTTCTATGAACATGTGTGGTCAAATACAAAACCTTTCACCGGCCATTTTAACCTGGCTATAGTGTATTTTGGGCTGTGTACCTATTTTACAGTTTTCATTAACTCTTGGATCTCACAATAAGAGCAGATGTTGCATGGCATAACTCCTGCTGAGCTGAGCTCAGGCCTGCAGAGGGGGAGAGTGCAGGGATCACACCCCACACACAGGACAGCCAGGAGCATCCTCATAGCTCCTGCCACGCACTGAAAGGCTGTGGTCTTTGGCTGCCATGACCCCCACTTTTATCACCCCTGTGACATCCTCTGCTGCCTCTGACATGTCCCACCAGCCATGGCTGTTATCTTCCTCTGTGGATGAGGCACAGAGGGCTCTGGTTCTGTTTTGTGCATGCAGGGACTGGGGCCATTCGTTATCTGCAGGACCATTCATGGGCAGTGCAGACCTTGCAGCTCAAACAGCCTGAGACAGCAGTTAACATCTGCTGGCGTCTGCAGCATATTTCATCCACCTGCCTTGAAATTCCCTCAACCAGGAGTCTGGAGAGCCTTAAAACCTTCTGAGTTCTAGTTCTGCTGGACGTCTCCACTCCAGGTGAATCCCAGGAGAGGCATCTTACATTCTGCAACTTTAAAATGGAGATGGTTTTTATTCATATTACTGCATTTGGGACCAAAAGTTTGGTCCATTTGGCCCAAACTGCTAAAGACACACTGAGCTGATAATAACACACTGACATGACAGTATATGTAAGAGTAAAAAATCAATATTCCTGAATGCCACTTCTATGTGAAAAAAAGATTCTGCACTATGTGCAGAAAAGGTAAATCAACCTTGTATAAAATCAAACAATTATTTTACAATGAAAGAGTGTAGCACAACACAAGGAAACAAAGTACTGTCTAACTTGTGCTAGCTTATCAATGTATCTTTTGTATTTTATTAATATTTTCTTATGAAAAATCAGTGATTTAGAGGACTTACAATAGAAAAGATCCTGTGATGCAACCAGTTCCTTCAGCTCCCTGGAGCAGAACTGTAGCACCTTTCCAGGAATGCCTGACACAGTCAGGGACTTGTTCTGAAGATTGAGCTCCCTCCAGCACCATTGATATCGAGCTTAATTCAGCTGAACTCAGCAGGATTCTCAGATAAAGTTAAATTTCAACAATGTAGGATATCTTGTAGCCCAAGCCTGAGGCTTTTGAGAACTTCAGCATCATGTAGAACAGCTCCTGAACACAAGGCAGAATGGAAGAAACAAAATGCTCCCCTCTAATATGTAGACATCAGCAAGCAGGTGTCTGTGAGCAAAGAATAAAGTAAATAAAGAAAGGATGTGATGAAGAATCACAGAATATGCAAAATCCAGGTAATTATCTTGCCTGGGTGAAGGCAAATTCACAAATAGTGCATGATACAGTATTGAACCCCTAAAGCTCTGTAAAGTCCTGGAAGTCTGAAAGCATACAAGCTGAAGGCACAGGCTGACTGTACTCTCACCAGCACTTCTGAAGTAGAAGATATCTAGCTGATCCTTTAAATGTTGACTATTCTGAATGGAGATACGAGAAAAACTCTGTATCTAACACAGAGCTTGATCTGGTGTGCCAGCTTCAAAAGAACAGCTGCTGCAAATGCCTTTCCCAGGGGTTGATTAAACATCGGAAGGAAATTTCCAGACTCAGAATTTACATTGTGAAGAAGTAACTTTAAAAATAAAACACGGCCTAAAGTTTAACAAAGTATTTCTATACCAGCTGCTCCTGGAAACAGTTGCTTAAATGCAGTAAATATTTCTTAATAATATGCTGTGCTGTTGCATAAAAGCAAGAGAGTTACATTAAGCAGGCAGAAAGTCAAAACGAAGTAGTCTCTTTCTTTACCCAGCTTCACTGATACACAGGAGGGAAACAATCCCCAAAAATTGCTAATGAGTGAAAGAAACATTACAAGTTTTTCTTCAGTAGTAACAAAAGGAATGTTATTCCATGCTTGCCATAGGCGTAAGGATAAGGGAGGATGAAGAAGGAAGGTGGAATACATAAAAAGCATTCCACATCCCTCAGGGATACCAAAGAAATGCAGAAGAGGCAATAAGGTTAGGTCTGCAGGGGATGGCAGGGATGGAAAATCCTGCTGTACCCATTAAGGCTTCCCTCCTTGCCAGGACTGAGACTGGCAGGACAAATTCCTGCACAAAGCCACCAGATGTTGCATACTTTTTGTGTTTCCTTCAATCCACCTTCATTTACTTTATTTTACATGAATTTAAATGTGTGTGTCTTACATGTCGAGAGGCTGAAAGATGGTACAAGCCAAAGCAGCATGTAAATCACAGCAATTCATTTTCTTTTTGTCAGGTGAGCCCAAGAAGTAAAGAGGAAACTAATTTAATTTAATGGGAAGTCTAATTTAATTTAATGGGGTCTAAGCTACACTGCTGTCATACAGACATAGTCTAATCATGCCCAGTGTTTCTCCTGTCCATGCTGGTACAAGTGCTCCTTGGGCACCTCTCGTCAGTATGACCAAGACTGGTAAATATTAAAAGTAACAGAAAGGGAAGCTTTTCCTAAAAAAGCCGCAAAAATCTGCTCCAGTGTTTTGCATTAGAAAATCTGTGGAAATATTCAGTAGAAACAGGAGCTGGAAACCAGCCTCCCTTTGACCTGAGTGAGACCCTTTTCTAATAGATTGATAGAGAAGTTTGCCTTTCTACCCCGGGGTCAAAGCTGGCCAACTAATTTATAGAGTGACTCCAGGAAAGCAGACCTTCCTGCCTTACATACACAGAGATTTGGAAAAAAACATAACCAAAAAAACCCCCCAAAAATGGCAAAGAAAGTGAAGACATTTGTCAGGCTGTGCTTCAGGGCAGGCCATTTTCTGTGCTATGAGCATGTGGAGGGCTCAGTCATGGCAGAGAAGAGTCAGAGCTCCTGACAGAAAGGTCTGGCAGGGCTTGCTCTTCCCTTCCCAGAAAGAAGGAGAAACTTTTCCAGGGATGTTCTCCAGGCAGGGCAAACCATGCCCACTTGACAGAAAGCAGTGGATGCAGTGTTTCCATTTGAGGCAGCTCCACTTTCCACGTGCCCGCAGAGCATGGGGGCCCTGATCGCACCATGAAGAGCGCTCCGGCAGGAGCCCTCCACTGCAGGCAGCTGCTGTGGGCCGCTCGTGGGAGGCAGAAGTGCTGCAGAAGCTGCTCCTGAGGCAGGCAGCAAATTTTAATTGTCCAGAGTCCGTCAGCAAAGTCCTTTCCATGCTATGCAGGAAAAAAATACAAAAGTAAAGGGTTTGCAAAGCCCAGTTTGCAGTTTAGTGGGTTCATCCTTGTTTGTGCAGGTGAGAAAATGCATGAGGTTTTCTGTGCAACTGGGAGAAGCTCAGTCTTATCCTTTGGAAAGCCACACTGGGGTGCTTCCCAAATTTTCTTAAAATTTACATAGCAAGTAAAGCCATTATGGTGATGTAAAGGTTCACAGTCACAGTATAAAGCACTCCTTCAGGAAAACATTGGGAATTTTCCTATGTATTTGTGGGAAGAATTTCAGAGCACATGTAGAGGCCCTCATATATCAAGTCTATCCCTTTGGTTTTATGACAAAATGAAGTCTACATATGCAGTGGAAGGGCACCAGGAATATTTACCATGCAGAAGATGACCTTACAACACAAATGATGAGGTTCAAACACTTCAAACCTTCCCAAGATTGATAAAGAGCTTTGCACTATGTTCTTTTCCTGCTTACTTTGGGTATGAATAAAAATTAACTTCATTAAAGTCAGTAAATTACAACAATCACCTGTATGGGAGAAGAATGGACTCTCTGGATAGACTCTAAGGTTTCATCATACCAGTTTGCAGTCTGTTTTCCCACTATGATCCTCTTTTTTGTTATTTTGTCAAGTCAGGCTGAAAGAGATTAAATCCCAGCTCCAATAACTGCTCAATAGTTTAAGATCTATTAAATATTTATGCACTGAGCAGCTTGCTTCTGCATAATAACTTTCAAAGATTGATAACGTTCCATCTCTGAGGCTTTTGACTGATGGCGCTAACTTTTAACGTGCGCTTATTTACTGCCCCTAATGCTTTCCTTCTCTTTGGCTGCCTCCAGCCTGGCAGAGCCCGTGCCATTGTTGCACTGCAAGGAGTGGTGCAAAATGTGGTGAGGAAAGGTCTTGGGAGGGATGTGCGTCCCGAGGGTGCCTTTTCTGCTGCTGTCATTGGGGTCACTAATAAGCTGGAATCCTGGGACTGGGCTAACCTGGGACCCTGTGGATGTGGGGTGTGCTCCCAGCAGGATGGTGATCTACCTGCTACTAGAGACGGCTGCCAGCTCCTTCAGGGCTGGGAAAGGAAGTGTGAGATTTTCCTTTTGCTTGACAAGCCTCTGGCCCCTGCAGTTTCGCAGCCCACCCGGGTCTTCTTTCACATTTGGGAACAAATCAGCATCACATATGGGTAAAAAACATGGTCAGGAAAAGAAGAGAACCCCTATTTCAAGGGAAACAAAGCAACAATGGGCTCAGCAAGTCGTTTGTGGTCTGCTTGGCAGGACCCAGATTGCTTTTCTTCCCTGGCTCTGAGCAGCGATAGAAGCAGGGCTGCAGCACTTAAGGCCTTGGCACTTTCATCTCGGTTGGGATTTGGAGTTATTCCAGGAGGCCCAAGAAACCTACACCTTGGGCCAAAAACTGGGAGCACACAGGGCTGTTCTGGATGATTTAAGGTAGATAGCAACAATTTGAAAACGCCTATTGCCTGGCTACACCTTCAGCCTGTGAAAATGTTTGTGGATGGTTCCAAGGTTTCAGGTGTTGCAACAATGCGGTTACTCCTCTTTAGGCGCCTGTTTTATTCCCAGGAAAATTTCTACCCACAAAAAGCTCAAAGGAAAAAATCAGTAAATTCAAAGGAAAATCTGCCGAGGTGTTTGAACCTCTCAGTTAAGAAAGAGAATGAAAGCTCCTCTCTCTCTTTTCTCATTTCTTCTGAGAAACACATTGTCTTGGTTATTTCCCAATTTCACACTGGGATAATGACAGGATCAATAAAGGACAGAAATATTTTTGACCCAGGAACAGAGCATATAAAGCTCAGCTGTGTCCTTGAACTCACACATTGTGATCTGTCGTTTGCCACGGTGACCTCACAGCCATGACAGGATTGTCTGGATGACGTTCAAGCAAGTTATTTAACCTCAGGTGGCTGCTAGCAAAACTACTGTGCTTATGGTATTTGCCCATTCTGATGACACAATCTTGGGTTGCTTATTCCCATAAAATTATGAATCATTGTGTGTCACTTTACTTTCTGCAGATTCACTTCTAGAGGAGACTACTGGTTATTTAACATTTGGGGTGTTAGGCGTCCTTCTCCTGGTGAGTTCTATGGGAAAACAACCACACTAACAGATGTATTCCTCAAGAAGTAAGTAAATTCACCCATCTGAACAAAATTTTACCATAAAAATTTGATGATGCTGCTCTAATTTCCAAATAATCATCAGCATTTGGAAGACTACAGGAAAATACTGAGGATTAAAGGGGTCATTGCTTTACTTGTGAAACAGGAACTCTGAAAGCTCCTTGTAAATTAGAGTCACAGTGTCTTGAATCCACTCCATTCCTGCATGGATGGGAAAAGGAACACAGGTATGCCAAGGTATTCCCTACCTTATTCTGACACATTCTGCTGATGCTGACTCTGAAAAACTCAAATCTGATGTCTGTTACATAAATATGCTGGTCTTAAATAAAATTCTTAAGAAAATACATTATGGGGAAATGAGCTGGTATTCCCTGAAAGAAAATGAAGGAAGTTGAAGAGCAGTTTAAAACCACACCACGCCCGTGCAACGTTGATGTTTGAAGATGGAAACAGAGATGTAATGGAAGCAATACAAGGTGCAAAGAGACACAGGATGTGGTGGGAACCATGGCACAAAGGCTACAATGCTGTCATGGTGAGAGTGAAGGCCTTGATGTCTGGATCTTCCTGCTTACCCACAACATTGACCATTTGCTCTTCTGCCTGCAGTCACACATTCCAGGTAAACCCCAGATTGTCAGTCCTCTGCAAACATCACACTGGAGGCTTTAACTGTGAGATAAAACTGATATTCAGATAGAAAATATGGCATTATACCAATGGAATTGCCTAGAAGGGAAAGGGCTAAGTGTGGTGGCTGGCAGCACTAACACTGCTTCTCAATGTGCAGAAATCCAACTCTGGTAGGAGGAGATCTATGTCTCAGCCCAAATAGCTTTCGGGATATGTGTTCTCTGGGATGTTTTCAGTCCCAGAGAGTGAGAGTTCCCCAGAGAGACTGCCAGTCTCTTTCTGCAGGCTCCATGTCCATCTTCCACTGTGGCACTCATGACTGGTGATCAGCAAGTCAGAAGCTTTTTCTGACTGTTTTCAGTCCAACATTTTTATAGTTCTGGGCAATTTCTAAATTCTCAGTTATGGTGCTGTAATTTTCTTGACATTCACTATAAATGTGTGTGTACGAGAGAGAAATGGAAAGAGAACAGGGAATATTTATTTTCTGGCAACACTGTTATGTCACTCCCCTTAAAAAGGGGAAAATACATGATGTTTGTAAGTTCTGGCAGTTGGAGAACCTTTATTTTATGTACCATCTAAAAAAAAATCTGAATTTATATTATTTCAAAACTAACAATCCTATTAAATTCAAAGGTGCAGACTCATGCCCTAAATAGGAAAATCTCATGCAGGTTTTGTGGATAGATGAAAAGAAAAACAGTGTTCAGAATAACATTCAAACATGTATTGGAAAAATAATAGTCATTAGAGAATTGCTTCAGTAATTTCAGGATTAGCATTTGGACAAGCTGCTGATGTTCAGAAAATCCCTCTTCTGAACAACGAGACTGTGTTGGAGGGGAATGTGCTCCACTCCTACAGGGACAAGGCAAACATATGTTCATCCAGAGCAATGACTGTACCACTTCAGAGAGCTTTGCTTCAAGAGACTCTCATGACTCTCACTGAATTGGGCTTTTCAAATCCTACCAGACTCTTCTCTCAGCTTTAATTTCAGCCGCAGCTTCTATAAGGATTTCATTAAATATTTGAAGACACAGCAAACTTCAGCAGACAGCTGTTTCCAGGAGATCTACGCAGTAGCAATGCTGCTTGATTTCAGAATGTCTCCTAGAAGGATGGCTGTGGAGAAGAGTATCACCATCTCTGCATGTGACCCTCACAGGGGAGAGAGTATTACCTGAAGCCAAGGAAGAGATAAATGCTCATCCACAAATGCTAATGACCTTGAACACCAACCAGATATTTATTGCATTAAGAGGGACATGCAACTGAAAGTAAAAAGCATGGCTCTGGTTTAAATAATCTGTAAAAATAGGTAGAGGACCTGAGTTCAGTTCTTACGACACTGGTAGATGTGAAAAGCTATGGGGCTCAGTGGTGCATTATGGTGCCATCCAAAAAAGCTGATCCATTTAGTTGATCCAAATTAGGCAATACTTTAAAATAAGATGGTTTGGACTAGGAACAGGATGCAGAAGGAGTTAGATCCAGCCTGCTTGCAGCCTAGAGAGAGCATGGAAGGGTTAGGTCTTGGCTTCTGAGGGAGATACCTAAACCAAGGAAATGGAAAGAGCAGAGGTTCCATTAGAGCTGGCTCAGATCTTCATGTCACCAGTCTCTGCCTAGGCATGGCCCAGAGGTGGGATGCCTTCTCCAGGGGCTCAGCACCCACCTGTGCAGTGCTTGAGAACCAGGTGGCCATGTTGCCATGTGACACCTCATTTTTGCTAGGTTTTTAGTGGTGGGAGGACCTTCCAGGAGCGAGAAATCTGATTTCAGATGCTGTCATTGCCTGTAGGGATTCTGACCCTCATCTCCTGTTTTAAAATGTTCCAAACTGACAAACTTATTGAGACAAGGAGTATCAGAGGGCTGCTGAATAGAAGAGCATTACAGTGGCCATAATCCATTGGGGATTTACCCCTCAATCACAAGGGATCAGAGCCTTAGATTGCGGAAGTTTATTGAAAATATTTTCTCTCTAACCTATCAGAAGTTATCAGAACTATTCCTCTAGTGTATGGGTTTGAACAACATGGGAATCTGGCCTCATGGCAGTGAGAGATTGTTCCCTGCAGGATACATTCTGGAACTAATGCAATTTTCCTGCATGTTTGAATGAGATGCAATTAATATGTATTGAATGTTCACTTAGTAATAATTGTATCTACTTCATTACTAATGACAGTAATGCTGCCATTTAGGAATTTTATTAAAAATTTGCAGCTGAGAGGGTAATCACAGTTTAAATACTGCATTCCTACTTAACAGATCTTAGATAGAGACAGCCTCTTTAATGGTTCTTGAATGCAGTGGAGAAAGTTGGATGCTCGCAAATCGTTCAAAACCTTTCAAAAAGCTATGCAAGCTGCTTTAATGATTGATCCATTCAGCAATTAAAAGAGCTAGAGTAAAGGTGAAAATCTTTTTGTAATCCTCTGTACTGCCTTTGCTGCTCCACAGGGCTCCATCTGAGTTACAGGACCAAGGGCTCTTCCTACCTCTCGCATCTACAGAGCCTGTTGAAAGCCTCGACACACTCAGGGGTGAGACCTGGAACATTCTTTGTCTGCTGTGGTTTCCAAAGAGCTGAAAAGGTAAAAGAAAACTGGATCTCGGCGCTCTGGGTGACAGACCCTGAGTGCACCAAGGAGCAGACCTGCCTAGTCCAGAGGCAGCTGGCCCAGCCTGCAGCTGCTGAGCTCTTCAGGTGTGGGTCCAGCCCCGCAAGCGAGAGACCAAACTTTTAGTCTGCTAATCCTCATACTCCTACAGAGCTACAAGGTTCAGTGTGTCTTGCAGCTGTCACAAAAAGTAAAACACCTCAAATCCTGACAGAATGTTCTTTGGAAATTAAGATACCATCTCTCATCTCTTTCTTTTTTGATAGTTTTGCTGCGGGGATCATTGGCCAAAGCAGAGAGATGACGCTGCCCAGTGTCTGCATTTCACTGCCCCTCTACGGCAATCAGTCCCACCTCACATTCTGTGACCCTCCACCCTTCAAATAGCATCTACACTCCTGCTAATAGTAGCCTTCCTCTATCTGACAGAGCCACACAATGTGCTCTGAAATTTTAACTAACATCTCACATGCCTGTTAATCTCTTGACAAATCAAATAAATTAATGGTGAAATGAAATCTTGTGCCATAAGTGGATGGGCCTTGTAAGGCTTAACTCAGCAAAAATACATTGAGATGTCACTCAGGCAGGCACTGCCAGGATAATAGGGGACTTTCTAATAGGATTTTTCTCCCTCTTCAGAGTTTTCTCCAGCACTGGAGTAAGCATTTTATTGGTCTTGCTGACTCACACCTTTAATTAGGAAAGAGCAATGTTTTCTGTTCTCTGAATAATATGCTTAAATAAAATGTTACAAGTACTCAAACGTATTAAAATATTTAAGAAAATATTCCATAATTTAATGTCATATATATTTCTTGGCAGCAGTGAACTCCAAGAGCCTGAAGCTGTAATTGAACAATAAATTTAAACCATGATTTCAGCCCATGTATTATAGATGTGTTTGGGATCTTTACCAAGCTCCTTGCTGATACCATGTCATCAGAATTCCTGTTTTTCAGACAAACCCTTTCTGTGCATTTTTTATAGACAAGTCCTGGTATTGCAGCAGTAATGACTGCAAAGTCATATTTGACTGTAATTTTGAGGCCTTAACATGTGGAAATTGGATAGACCTATGCCACCCTTTCCTTCAAAGCTGAAAAATTAACACTAAATTTATTTTTTTGACCTGAGATATTTTTGGGTAGGTTTTTTTTTTTGGCTTTTTATAAATACCTTAATAGTTTATTCACATGCAGAACTGGCCATCTGCACACTTTTCTAGAATTTGATATTTAGAATATTTACCATTTCAAACCTTCAGAGATCTTTATCTACTGCTGATAGAGTTGGATTTAATCATTACAGATGCACTGTAAAGATTATTGAAAGTATTATTCAGTAGCTATTCAGCGAGCTAAAAGAAGGCTCCTTTCCTTCTATTGTATGAAAACACCCAAATTCTGGGTCTGTGGTAGATCTATAGCCAAGATAATCCAAACTGCCTCCATTCAGTTTATGCAAAGTACCTCTAGCTCAGGGAAACTCATTTGTGAATTTGCAGGCATATATGCTTAGATCTCAATTGAGTTGCTTGCCTCTGTGGTGGCAGAGCAATATGGCAAGGGGAGAAATTCATTGTCGGCTTCTGATTTTTTTTTTGGCTAGTGTTTCTCCTTGAGGCTTCACAGGGCCTCAAGAGAAGCTGCTCTGCAAAAAGTCATCTGCGCCCATGCCCTCTGTGGCATATGAAAACTGACCAAAGAAAGGTGCCAAGCGATGAAGGTTGCCATGTCCACATTAAGGGAAAAAAATAGCTCCTGCTATTTCTTACTGAGGGATTTGGGCGTGCCCTGCTCCAAAACCAGTCCCTTGAGGTTGACCATCTGTTGTTACTGAACCTGCTCCAAACCCCCTGTTCTGAGCAGGACTGTCGAGAAACTCGTGGTAAGACAGACCTCACAGCCTGGACACCCTCGAGTCTCCTGTGCCCCCAGGCTGCCTGGTGTCCAGCCAGAGAATGTGACAGGCTGCCCTACCTGCGGGGCCAGGAGCCAGTGACCAGCACAGGGAGCTCCAGTGGCTGTCCCACACAGCCTGTGTGTGAGGCTGGCATTCACAGGAGGATTTTATGGAGATCATGCTGATGGGGCACCCATTCACTCTGGAGCAGAGTGTAAAAATGTCACCTCCTCTTGCTTTGCCCATACAATTTTGTTCTATAATTTAAATTGTTTTGGAGACTACTTACCACACCAATCAATGAGAGTTAGGTAACACTTGTGCTATGCTGGCATGATTGAGCAAATTCCATAGTTAGAAGCTAGATCTGGGTCTGTATGAAGATCTTTTGTTCCCAAGAGCATGAGCTCATTTTTGGTACTGTAGGATTTCATCCCGTCCCTTTAGTCTAGCCTCGAGGGCCATATAATTCTTCTTTTGTATGGTATTCTGATATTCCTCTGTATTCATTATGTTCCTTAACATTAGGTCACGGGCTAATTCATCTGCACAGTTCTAAATGGCTCTGACAAGGTCATTATCAAAATATTAAGACTTTGGAGTCTCTCCTAGTAGCCTCCCTCCAGCCCCATATTTCTTGCAGGATTACTCATTGTCTCCTTTTCCTCCACACTCCTATCTCTAAGCCAGCTTCTTACTCACCTTTCACTTTCCCAACTGACCCCAGCATTTCCAGTTTAAAGAAAGGATTTCCATATGACCTATAGCAAAATATCCTGCTAAAGCCCAGAGATTTTGTATGGAATATTTTCTTTATTAGATAAATGTAATGTTTTATCTAAGGCAATCTGGCAGAAGCTACCTTAAAATCACTCCTGTTGTGCTTTCTCACTTTCCTTTAATTATGATTTTCTTCAGAATCTGTTTTAAACCATGAATACTGCTGAGACAGACTAATGAGTCTAGAACTAATCTGAGTACTTTGTTTTCCTTCTGAAACACCCGTCTTGCCATTTTTTGTGCCAGTATTTTTCAGAACTCAGGGATGAGATCATACAGTTTCTCCGAACCAAGTGCATTCAACTCCTTGAGTTTTGTTTCCACCACGATTTCCAGCTCTTTTTACCATCGTCTGTCTTTTCCTCTCATGATTACGTTCATCATTCTTGTGGGAAACTGAGGCAAAGTCTGGATCCATACTGTCTGACTTCTATTTCCTTGTGTTTTATGCTCCTGAAGAACTCTTGCTCTTTTGCCTCAAGCTTTGTGTGATCAATCTCAGTTTTCCTTTGGCAGTACTAAGAATACCTCTGCTCCTCTCTTTTTGCAGATTGGTCCTCTTTCCAACTTTTGCACAGATTTATACTCTTTCTTACATCTCTCTGTCTGGCCTAGTCTGGAGTAGAAATCTGTCTTCTTGCATTTTATCCTGTTTGGGATACAGATTTCTGATCCAATTTTTGGACAAGTTTATCGTGAATGTATTTTCTTCACCTACATGTTCAGGACTCAGTCTTAAAGCCCAGCTTACTGGACTGCTGGAGGACATGGGATGCAGCTGCAGCACATAGTGGTGTGTGTTTCAGCTCTGCTGAGTACCCAGATTTCTCTGCTGAGGTTTCAGGCTGCAGGCTGGAGGATTGTGGGCGATAGCCGGAGAAGGAGGCAATTGCTACAGGTGGCTGCTGGAGGAAACAGCCTGTACTGTGATCCTGTCCTGCTTTCAGGTGCACTCGCACTCTCCCAGTCAGTCCTCTGCTTTGAAATGAAGGTAGAAGCTCTAGCACAAGACTTTCTCAGCCATTGGTGCTCTGTGTTTGGACATGACAGAAAGGAGAACTGGGCACAAGGTTCACCTTGCTATGGGACGGGCACAAGACACAAAATAGTCACGAAACAAGTTTTGAACCCACACTGTCTGTGAGGACTATTGCAGATGATCATCTCAAGCTTCCTGACAGGGAAAACAGCAGGAGTTCATGCTGAACCAGGCAAAGCTTAGCAGTGGCCAAGGTGCAACCAGTGTAGCACAGGATGAAGAGAAAAATAATGGGCTGGTGTCTTTTTAATGATGTAAAAATAATCTGAGCTTTTCTTACTGCTGCTCTAAATGTCCCAAGACCCATGGCAGGGGCAGAACACTGGAGGGATGATAAATACTCAAGTAATCTTTGTTCCTGTTTTGAAATAAGGAGTGGAGGTGGTAAAGATACCATTTTTACTACCAAATAACTCCCTGACTGAAGTGAGTCCTGGGAAATGCTGAAGAAATTAGGGAAACATCCCTATTAAAACAGCACGAAGTATCCCAGTAGAGTGGTGGATCCAATCCTGGATTTTTGTTCCAGCATTTGAGTAATTTGTGCCACAGCTAAGGGCTGGGATGACTACAGCTCGGGGGTTTTGGTCTGCCTCGGCAGCAAGCAAAGGTGGCAGGAGGCAGCTGAGCTGCTGCAATGGGACCGTGCTGGGACCCACTGGCATGGGGCACTGTGCAGCCAGCGCCCACCATTCCCTCAGTGAAGCCCTGGCCACTTCAGAAATGAAAAATAGTTTCCCATTGAAGGAGTGACAGCTGAGCACTCAGGAGCTTCTGAAGAATCGCTGGGTGTGAGCACAGCTTTGTGTGTGTTCTCAGGTGTTCTTGGGTGTCCTGGTGTACAGGTGAGGCTGGGCTGTGTGCCCTGGCCCTGCACACCCACAGAAGGGCTGTCCCTGACTGAGCTCAGGGAAAATGCGTGTGCTGGAGGCAGGGCAGGCTATGCCCAGGCCACGAGCGTGAGACTTGGAAACTCTCAGGCAAGTGTGCCTTTAGAAAGCAAAGCTATATTTCCCATGCAGTGATCACTGCAGTAGCTAAACACGGGGAAATATATGTTCTGTAGAGAAACACACTGTATTTCACCATCAGGCACTTTGGAAACATTTGTGTAATCAACAAAACGACAAGCATTTTAATGTGTAACCCTCTGTATATTACAGAGACTTCATGGAATCATGAAGGCTGAAGTCCCACCTGATCTGAGCTGAAGTCAACAGGGTCATCCTGACCTGTACCAGGTGAGGGTCTGATCTTAAAGCCTTTAAAACATGTGATAGTGTCTATGTCTGGAGTTGTGTAGCACTGAGAACTTCTTTATTTTTTTTTTTTTTTTCTTTAATGGCATCTTTTTACAGAAGTAGTGTTGCCAAAAGGAATAAAAAGGTACAACATGATATACTAAAATGGGAAAATCTTACACTGAGCCCTTAAGATGTTTCCGTATCTTCTGTGATCTTAGGGTGTATATTTACTGATAGGGTAATTCCCAGACCATTGCTGCTCTGATGGAAAGTGGATTCTTTTTTATTAAGCAATCTGTGGTTTTATTTCCGCAAATGAAACTTCACGTGTGTCATTGGTGTTTTGATCACAGGATAATTTTTGTAACACAGTGGAAAGTCTGAGACTTAAAAAAAAAATAATTCCAAAGATGAATGAATGAGAAAATGATTTAACTTTAAAAAAACCAAAAAACTTTACATAAGAAAGAAAATATAAACCCGACAGCAGTATCTTATATAAAATAGCAGCAAGAAATTTTATGACAGTTTCCCTGGGAGGGAAAAATAAAAATATCCAGTTGTATGAAACTGTTTTTCTGTTTATTAGGTTATTATTTCTCTGTCTAGTGCAATACCAGGCCATGTTTGATAGCTAACACAGACCAAGAGCTGTGAAGATGAGAGGGTCTAAATTTCTGGAATAAAAATAAAAAAAATTCATTAGTTATTCAGAGGCATTGAACTAGAACATCATAGTACAGAATATTACGTTCTTTCACAATTTATCTACCTTTTAGGCAAATTCATTGTTCTGCTTATGAAAAAACCCCAACAGTCCTCTACTTGTCGTATTTGATCATACACTGTATTCTTTAATGCCAAGTGCGTCTCTGTGAGTGCCTGTAATTTGCCATCATCCCTGAAGATGTTCTTGAAAATGAGATGTTTCGTCTCAGTGGTCATACCCTGCTGACATTTTTAAAATAAATAAATTATCAGTTCTGCAGTACTGTTGTCGAGGTTTAAGAGGAATTTACATAGAATGCCGTGCTTCTGTGAGAATTGTCAAATCTTAATCTTCCAGTAAGCAACAAAACTATTATTAACGTATCTCTCGGTAATGTTGTTTGGTGTTAATACTCAGTGGAATATACTTTTCATTAAAATATGAAAGCAGTCCAAATATGCTTTACTCTCAGACATAATATTTGCTATGTTGTTTCCTGGAATGACCGCAACATAGAAATTAATATTGTCTTTCTAAAATTACTTTTCTGTCACTGTAGAAACTCTGGATTCTTTTATGGGTGGCAAGATGAATCGAGACAGGACAAAAAAAACCTTGGGAGGCAAAGCCAATAAAATTGTCTATTAAAGCCAGAGGTTTCAAAGGAATGAGGTGATTCCCAGGGATGTGCAATGCAGCTCCTTAGCTCCCTATGGCACATCTCATCTGAGCTCGTGTTGGTAAACGCTCATCTCAGCCTCATCACAGGAGCTCTGAGAGTGTAAATATGAAGCTCAGCTTGGCCCTGGGACATGGCAGGGTGATCCCCACTCTGTTTGTCAGAGAATGAACTCACAGTTTGAGGCTGGGTCCCTGCAGCTCCCTCTGCCAGATGGCCACGCAGAAAGACTGAACAGGTTGTTGGAGCCATCCAGGTATCTTTCAGAAAATTAAAATCCCTCCTCCATGTACCAATGAAAAGAAATATAAACAACCTCATATTAAAAAATACATTAAATACAAAATTATTTTAAATATGAAATCTTTGCAGCAAAAATAGTGGTAAAAATAATAATAATTAAAAAAAATTGAAAAAAGAAGAGACAAGTTTTTTCCAGTGTTTTGCCAACAGTCTGCTTTCAAGGGGTTCAGTGAATTCATCAGGAGCTAAACAGGATTTTTTATTTCCATGTGGATAGGGAAAAGATAAATTACATACGCCATTTAAAGTTTGGAAAAGTTTCTTCCTGGCTGATCAGTGCAAAACTGGCATGTGTGAATTCAGCCTAATGAAAAATAACAAATGACAGTAAATAGTTAATTTTCACCTGGGCAAAAATTTAAGTGTTGGGCTAATACAAAGTACTATTCTAGAAAAACGGTTAATTAAAAAGTGTATTAATAGTGTGATTGAAGAGATGGCAAAAAAAGTAAGAATCAGGGAGGGTGCAAATGGGATTGTAAGGAGCTTAAAACGTCTTAAGACACTTCCTGGGCGGCCCTACAGAGGAAGAAAATTGTTTCCAACAAACTGAAGGCTGAGCAGTGTTAACAATAGATTTATTGCTGGCCCCTCAGCACACCATAACCAGTCAGAAAATAAAACCAGGAGTGAGGGAGAAGCTGGTGAAATCCTTGGAGGAAGAGTAAATTTACACGGAAATGTGGTTTTGAAAGTCCTGGAACTATTTGTGACTACACATCGAGGCACTCAAATAGTTTCACTTCATTTCTTTCCTTTTTTTTGGCAAGAAGGTAGGGAGAAAGAAAGAAGGAAGGAGCCAGAAGGGGAGACGTCATTTCATCCTCCTTCATCTTCTACACACCTTGTCCTTTGTCTGGGACATGGGAGACGCAGCTGTAAATCCTTTTCCCTTCTGAAAGGACCAGAAATGTCCAGAGGGGTGGCCATAAAGTACTCAAGGGGGCTCTCAGCTTTGTGCATGGAAACACCAATGCACTGAAGCCTCAGAAAGCTGTGTGACCAAAGGGACAGGGGTCCCTCCTCACACTGGCTCTGTATCAATTCTGTGTCCTCTGTGCCATTTTCTCGAGCCAGCCAGGTGTGCTGGTGGTGCTGCTGGGCACCTTCCTGGGCAGCAGGAGCTCAACCCTGCTGGGGGTCAGGACTGCCCAGCAAGTGCCTCAGCACTGCTCGACTGTGGTGCTCCTGGCAGCTTGATAAAAAATTGCCTTGGCTTGTGTGGGATTAAGTGAGGGAGTGGGAAGAGGGTCCGTTTCTGCAGGGAAGAAAAAATAAGGAGTATTTTGTCTGAGGGCTAATTTACATTCCACCCTCTCAAAGGTACAGTTTCACATATGGACTGGTTTTCATCTTAGTCCTTGGGAAGAAGATCACTATCCTCAGATGTTGATCAATACCTTTCCAAAACTAACCTAAAACAAAAATTAAATATTTGACAAAATTCTTCTTTTTCTCTTGTTTTTCCTCCACTGCTCTGTGTGAATACTTTTAGCTTTTCTTTTTAAATCTCACAGCCTACAGCATGCAATAATAACTCATTCATTATTCAAGTAAATGTTTCTGTAACTGGGTTAATAATAGTCCTCATAGCTAAGTACAGCAGTCTAGTTGGTAGAGTTAAAGTTCCCACAGAGCTTTTGTTTTCCTCAGTTTGCAATAATATTCCCAATAAAGACATTCATGGAAACGACTGTGTCACAGCAGCTTATGCGTAACACCCAGTGAATTATTATAACAAGATTTGTTGGATCTGTGGAGGAGATTTGTAGTAAGATAGTTATCTGAAAATGATCTTAAAAAAAAATATATTGAAAGCTTTCATTTCAAGGTATGCTGCTTTCTCTGCTGCAGTCAATTCCAAGAGCTGCTGAGGTTACCGTAATATCTGAAGGTGGTTTGTGATTCAAAGCTTAGAGAATTTTTCCTCACACAAAGCAGAAAATGAGGCACCAACACAAGCAGAAGTGTTCAATATGGAGCCCATATTTAAAAATGGAGTTAAGGATAATTTTTTAATCAAATAATTCAGTGTGTAGAAAAATGAGAAAATAATTAGACTAATAAAGCACAATAATCTTTATAATTTGGTAAGAACATACTGGCATGACATACATAGAAGTAAATTATGCTTCTTCTAAACTCATGGAATTCTCTGAGTTAAAAAAAATCGTGCATTAATGCAAGATGATGGATATAATTTATTTAGAGTGTCAAAAAGCTTTTGATAGAATTCTGCCCGTGAGAATATGAAGGATGTCTGGCAACAAGAAGGTGAGGTAAAATCTTTGTAAAAATACAGTCCTGGATTAACAGCTGCTGAAGAGACAAGCTGGCAGTGGAAATAAATGTCTGAAACCTGAGGCTGAAAATTATTAAGAGCAAAGCGCCCTAAGGATGTGTATAAGGACTATTTTTTATCTATCCATGTGCAGGTGACTATGTTGTACATACATTACACTGGTTTCCTTCAGTTTCTATGAGGATCTGTTTACAACAGATAGCAGACAAATATGGACTTTGAGATAAGGATTGTACCCATTAGGTTTTTTAGAGATTTTTAGAATTATTTTCTATGTCTTAAGACTATGATCATAGTTTCAGTGGATTTGCTAAGTACTTCATTTCCTAATAACACTAAGAATTTGATGAACAATGAAATGTCAAAATATGCAGGTGACAAAAGCTTGATCAGAAAGGAAAAGCTGCAAAGGATTGTTTGAAACACCAGACAACTCTAATACCACCAGTGGCTGTCCTAATATGATGGCAGATGAACTTGAACTAAAAGGTAATGCATTTGAAAGAAATAATTTAAACTACTCTGACACACTGATGGCTTCTGAATTAACTGTAATCTCTGGGGAAAAGACCTGAGCATTATTGTGAACAGCTCAGTGAAGATACTGAGCAGCAGAAGCAAAAAAAATGTGCCTGAGATGCTGCAGCGAGGGGATGCATTAAGAAGAGAATAAGAATGTACCCACCCTGGTGCGCAGATGTGGCTGCAGGTGTAGCCACATGTGCACTCAGAGGGGTGGCTCATCAGCCTCATTGCCGTGTGCCACTTCAGATGCCACATGTACAACGTGAACCTGGTAAAACAATCCATGAATAATTCATAGCTCCTGAGTAAGTAGAAGGGCTGAGGATGATGAAGTTGGTCACTTGTGTCTAGAAGCCAGCCAGTCCTTCTGGCAATGTGCCAAAAGTTGGGAGAAAGGAAATATTTGGGTTGGCATAAGGGGTGTTTGAGCATGGAGTCCTCATCAGCATTGGCTCTGCTGCTCCTCTTCAGGATATTTCCAATTGCTTCTGCCAAAATTTGCCCCTCTGTCATTTTCCAACCAGAATCATGGCCTATCTTGCCTCTCATATTATTAATTGTTATTATACTTATGGTCTGGGTGCATAAACCCGTATGAAAAACTGGAACAGTGCTAGTCAGGATTCATGAATGAGCCATGAACGGATGGGCTGAGGGATGAAACTGGAGGAGAGCAATGACAGTGAGCAAATAGGAGTGGAGAGGAGGCAGGAGATGGCAGAACCCCATGGGACCCCCCCACCCAGTGTGGATCAACCCCTCAGACAGCCTCTCTTCAGAAAAGTTTCCCCTGTCTCCCGGTCTGTGGTGCACCAACTTCTCTGACACATTGTTTTACTCTTAGTTCCCATTTAAGATAAATAGAGGAAGCTCGTAACTCTGGTTCAGTGGCAGTTTCTCTGCCTTTGAAACAAGATAACCCCTGGAAAATGCAAACTGAAGCGTGGTTATCTTTGCTACCAGAAGGGCTAAACACTTCATTAGGTTTTTAAATGAAAGCTTAGTTTCTGGAGAACGCAGTCAAATCTGCAGGAAGGGCCTAATTCCTTCCACATTTTCATGAGCATAGAGGATCAACATCTTTGCCAGTCAGAAGCTCTTGTTCTGCCTGTCCCAGAAAACAAGGAAAAGGGGAAGCTTGCATTTACAAGATGACACTTTTAAAGCTGACAAAGAGAACCATGAAGAAATAGGGTGGAGTAAACCTGTAGAATTCACTGAAGAAAGTTTTTAATGTATTCTGTGGGATTAGAAAAGCGCCAGCCTCTTACAAAAGTAATGTTTGCACTGCACTAGTTAGAGTGGCTGCAAATGATGTTAAGAGCCAAAATGTTTTCCCTGGTCTGGCATAGTGGATCAAAGCCAGAGGGGCAGTAGGAGGTATTGTCTGCTCTACAACCCTCCTCATTCATCATGAACCTCATCCCAGTGTTGTTTGTTCTGTCCTTTCTCACTGGTGGTAATACTGTGTGAAAAGAAAAGTTTTCATTGAAAGAAGAAAGTGATTTTTTTTTTCATACTGTAAAAACAAAATTGAAAATCTGACTCCCAAACTTTCAAAAAAGGAGAAAAAGAAAAATAAAATAACAGAACACTTTATTTTGATACCCCATGATATACATGTGGTTGTTGTCAGCAATATAGAGAAAGGCTTCTGGAGCTGATGGGACATGCAATGAGTGTTCCAATAATTGAGAGGAGGAACGAGTAGCCACTAACACCAAGGAGAGACTGAGACAACAGAGGGAAGGGCTAGGAAAGAGAAAGCAGCTTTACATTTCCCTGTTCTTACATTCTCTGAAGAAGGCAGTGAAAAGCCTTTGAAAGGAGTTCAAATGACCCAGCAAACAACAAGGGAGGCTGGATTTCAAAGTACTGCTGAGAATGAAGATTGATAGCACCAAGGAGGATGGCTCAGTCCTGTAGTAGATCAGGTGAAGGCTTTACCACTCTGGACTATTTTATAATTTGCCTGTGTGTTCATTTGGAGGGCATGGAGCCCTGATTTAGTGGGACAGCTAAAATACCCAAACAGCAAGAAGAAAGGAGTCAATTGGCCAAGCAATCATGATAAGAATATTATTTTGTAAAGGTTATGAGCTCTTCTCTTACAGAATTGCCACATAGGAACAAGCAATGCACGTTTTCTCATTACTGGTGAAAGAGAATGCTGGAGACAGTGCATTAGATTAGTGAGACCCATATTCCCATGGATCATCAACAAGAATATCTGAGACACCTGAAACATCATAACTCAGGAGCTGGATGTGTCCTTTCCTATTAAAGCAAGTGAGACCAAAGGGGAAAACACTTGCTTTCTCCTTTAAGTTCTTCAGCAAAAAAGCTAATGAAGAATTGACATAGGACCCCGCTTTAAAGCATAACTCAAATAAAACCTTGTAATTGAAACTGAGTTAATGGGAAATGTCATGCTGGCTTTCATAATACAGAGCATGCACCTGTCTCTATAATGCCATACCCCACCAGAAGATCCAGTGGTGGAGTCTGATCATGAGCCAACATCACACAGCCACATTGCTGCTGGGTGTACTGCAGAAGGTGTCAGCCCCCTGCCAAACTTATTCCCTGAATAGGCATGGCTGATGTTTTCAGGAGCTCTAAGACATCTAGGAGAGTCGCCAAGAGGGAGCAAAACCAATGCTGCCAGTAGTAGGATGGGATAGTGCCAAATCAGTACAGAAGTTCCTGTATGTGCCAAATAGCTTTCTAATTACATTGTGATCAGCAAGACAAAACTGTGTCTCTTTAAAAACATATGTCTGTATTCACAGTGGGCCTTCAGTGTAGAAAGGGAATTTAGATGAATAATGGCAGATAGGAAAGGCTTGTTTGTATCCAGATGTCTCTGCATCCAGGACCCCAGCCCATAGGACTGACCCCCTCCCTCCAAAGAGAGCAAATGAGAGGGCAAAGAGGAGCTGGGATATAGCAGATTAGAAAGTGGTGGGACTATTAAATGTGCGGGCACACATGGAAACAGGTGATTCTGGTAGGTACCTTCCCACTAAACATCAAACAAAGCAAGTTAGGGTTCTGTCTGGTTTCTTCTGGTTGAATAGCACATGTTCCAAACATAGCACTGGACCACTGGGCCCAGTTCCTTTTGTGTTTTTAATTTCAGTGTCATTTTGTTTTCAAATAAATGTAGGACATATTTCTAAGTGTTGGGTTGCAGAAGGCCAGACTTGAATAAGCTGGTCCAAATTACAAGGATGCATCTGAAACTCATTGGAAAGAGGATGCAATGGCTTTTGGAACAGATAGTGGATAGGAGTACATCATGGGGGATTTTGCAAAGAATGAAAAGTGAATCACATTGCTGTAGAAATAATTATTTAAATATGTGGTAAGTGAAATTTCATCTGGATTGCTTGTACTCTTTCAGAATTTCTTTGAGCTCCTCTAGTGGGTAATGAGGCCCCCATGCAGCAGAGTGATGAGCAGGTTGACATGTACATAGGCTCAAGCATCTGCCTCTTCCCCAGGCCATTACCCTCGGGGCCAGGGAACATTTTGTATCCAGCAAAAAAAATTAAAAGAGGTGAGCATGTGAAAATATTGGCTGCTCTGTTGATTCGATGGGTGGCTATACTGCTTTCATCGCTCAATGAGCTGTGGTGTAGATCTGTGCTACAGTAGCTACACTAACTCCCTTTTCAGACTCCCAAAAGTCGCACTATGGCAGAACAGTTTTCTCCACTTTCAGTGCCTTTCATGTGGGTTTTATGTGCAGCTGCTCCTGCCCCATACACCTCCATGGGTTTTGGGTAGTATTCAACAGCTGCATTACATCACATGGGCACCCCCTGAGATGATCACACGGGTTCTCTCTGTGAATATCAGTATTTTGAGAATCAGAAGAACCTAACCAGGCTGGAGCTTCAGTCTTTTCCCACTTCTCTACATATCCTTGGTTGAAGTGGCCTGTCCCCTGTTATCATGTGAAATAACTACACGGCCAGGATAAAACAGTAACAGTGCATTCAGAAATAAAACTAGCAAGTGTATTCAGTATGACAATCTCCGTTTCTGGGTACACAGAGTTTGTGCAGGACTACTTGGACATGGGTGTCATTTACTTCACCCAAAAGAACATTTCTCCAGTTACCCATGGGCTCATCATTCTGCGAGGCATCTATGCAAATCCAGCACCTTGCAGCAGATCTATGCATACAAAATAGCAGACATTTTATTTTATTTTATTTTATTTTATTTTATTTTATTTTATTTTATTTTATTTTATTTTATTATTTACCTTCTGTAGGTTTTGGCAGATTTTATCATTATTAGTTATTATGAACCTGCAGTACAAATTTTTGGGTCCTCCATAACTAGGGAGGGCTAATTCAGCAGGCCACCACTCCCCAGACCCCACATGTAGTGCTCTGAAAACCTGTTTTCTTCAATAGTTCAGGTATTCCAATATTGCGGGCCATTAATTGTAGAAATCTCCTGGCTTCTGTTTGAGGAATAAAAACAATTTACTTCAACAGGAGGTAGTCCCTTATGAGATACATCCAGCTGGCCACAGCAGGGATCAGCCTCGTTGTCTTTACGAGCAGGATATGTTCACATGCCAAAGTCAGCAGAAACAAAATAGATGACACATCCACAGCCTGAAGGTTTGTATTCCCAAAAAACCCAAGCAGAAATAAGACAGGATGAGGAGCCACATCCAAATCAAGCACTTAATTCAAACATTTACATGCCTGAGATCAAACTCTTGGATTATGGATTAAATCCCTAAAATGTTTAGGAAGGCAGGAGCTGCCTGTGAATTGTCTTTTGGATACGTCTGGGGACGTTTTGTGACATCTGTTGTACAAGCTTGGGTTTGTAAAACTGACATGCAAAACAGTGGGTTTAGACCAAACTGCTGATGTCTGAAATTTTCACTCTGCTTGATATGAGGCACTGCCAAATCTCCAGCAGTATCTGTGTCTGAGACTCTTTTACCTCTCATCCCACACACCTTGAGCTGATTTTTGCTTGGACAGCTTCTTGCTCTTTATACTTTGGGAGCCATATATCAAGGAGAAATCTTCTCGGGAGGAGAGGGCAGGGATTCTCTCTGTTCTCTGATCCTTAATGCAGTTTTCAGCTTGAGGTGATTTAGGTCTTTCCCTTCAAAAAATCTGACATCAGTCATGCACTCTCAGCCAAGTGAGGTTACTCAGGATTTATAGCATTCTGTTGTGTGACCATTCAATTTGGAGTAGTTTTGTTTGCTGTTGTGATTTGGGAAGATTTCTCTCTCACCTTTGTTCTTTGAATTTTGTGTCCCTGCATTCCTGCACAGAAAGCAGTAGAGCAATAAGGCTCAACAGCACTTTGCAGAACCTCCACTCCAGCCCTGCTGGTGAAAAGGCCGCAGGACCCCAAGCCACCTTCTCTACATTCTCTTGGGTGTTTTTTAGCAGGAATGAGCTCCTCACAGGTAATTTCAGAATTTCTGCTGGAGTTTCTTTATAGCCTTGTGGACTGAAACCTGGAGTCCTGGGCAGAGAAAGCCTCACAAGACTCACGCCTACCAAAGGGTGCTTGAGTGTTGGGCATGTCCCAGCCTTTCCTCTGGCCCCACACAGCTCCAGAGTGACAGCTTGAGGGTACTGCACAGTGCTGGAAGAGAGAGCTCCTTTCGGTGGCACCTGGAGGACCCAAAGGTATCTCCAGATCACTGCTAGGGGCACTTTCTCCTATTTTGAACTAACTGGAGTGGACTTCTCTCTTACCACATTGCTGAGTTTGAGGAAAAGCCAGTGTCAGGAGCTGCCCATCACTGAGAGACAGAAGCAGCCAGGATGGGTAGATTTGGCTTTTCAGCTCTGAATTCAGTGGGGAACAATTGAGAGCTTCAGTATGCTCAGTGGATATAGCACGAGAGAAGGTGTCCTAGCACAGGGAATTCTGTGCATTCATCTTGTTTCAAAGCTGGCTAGAAGGGGTTGATATCTTTCACAGCAGTTATCCACCTTTGGGAAATCTTGTGTGATACCAAAGTCCAGAGGGAAGAAAATATTACACTGTTATTGTTGAGGGACTGGGGTAAGGCTGTTTGCGCCAGTCATGAAAGAGACATCCATGCTGTGTTGCTACAGACAGCTCCCTTGCCACACAAAATCTCTGAAAACAAGGGGACTTGAGGCTAGGAGTGAGGAGCTCCATGAAAACCAGTTCTGTTGTTTGGAAATAAAAAGACTGATGATTAAATTGACTATTTTGTATGTTTTTCACAGGGTGAGTGCCTCTCTTTTCTGTGCTTACTATTTTTTAGCCTTCCCTGCACACAGCCTCCCAAATATATGTTAACATCCTTTCCTTTGGATTAGCTAACAAAACATCTTCTCTGAATTTAGCCCCAAATCTGTGTAGTTACATTTCTCCTTGACTTGATAGAAATCCAAGACACCATTCCACAGAGAACTTTCCAGGCCACAAGTGGCTGTGTGTAAATAAACGTGTATATATAGCGTGTGTGGTGTCCTCTATAAAGGCAGAACTGTACATATTAGAGCTGTTTAGAATCAACAAGGACTTGGGACTAAGATGGTTTTTGTACTTCATTTTCTCTCTTCTCTCTCCATCAAAAGTAGACAAAGTAGAAATTGCTCATTTGATCAAGGTTCATCCCTATCAGATCAATTCTTTACTCTGGGGTTGCTGCCTGAACTGCAAGGGAAAGCTCATACCTGAGGTCTCTACATTTGTGTAAATTGGGCAACCATGCAGGAGTAGAGGTTGGCTGCACCTGCCAAAACCCAGCAATGGGGGGAGGAGGGGTGCAATGCCTGCCTGTGGGCATGAGAGCAGGCAGCATCCTCCCCTGGGCAGGATGAGGCTGCCTGGTGCCCACAGGGAGGTACAACTCTGCAATACCTTCCCTGTTCCTTGGGGTTTACAAGCACTGACAGATATTTTCCTTCCACTTAGAAAAATGCAGTCAATTGTGAAGAGTGAATTCTAAATGTGCACATCCCACATTAACTGTTTTCCAAAGACCTTTAACCATCTGTTTGAAGCCCTGTTACTGCTTTCTGTCACCATCCTTTCCCTTTCCCAATCATTTGAAAGATTCCCTGTCTTCAGAGCAGATGAAAGCAGGCAGCCCTAGAGTCTGCTCCATGGTCACCCAGAGGTGTGCAGGGCTGAGCTCAGAGCTCTGTCCTGGCTGAGCTGCACGGAGCTGGCTTGGCTGGCTCAGGCCCAGGATGCAGCTTATCTGCCAACAGAGAAGCCACCCATGGATAATGGAAAGTGACTGTAGCAATGGAACGTGTTACAAAACTGCTACTGACTTCAAGGGAGCCGACCAGCAGAAATCACTGTGTACTTACACTAGGGAAGTAATCTGGGACAGTAAATTAATCTCAGCAGTCCTAGCTTCAGGGGTTCTTGAAGCTAGTTTGTGCAGTTTTCCTTTGCATGGATTTGTTCGCTATTAAATTTGTAAGAATGAAGCCAAACTTCTCTCAAACTGCTGAGCTGTGCTTTGTTTTGGGATTTCCAGAAAAACAGACAAAGCCAGAGTTTAGTCTGACTCCCACCTGGAAGCAGAAATTGGTCCATATCTGCTGAAAGCCTTGACTCTCCATGAACTTGAATCCAACTTGGCCTGTGATCTG
The DNA here is from genome assembly GCA_013400915.1 of Pardalotus punctatus. Lineage (NCBI taxonomy): Eukaryota > Metazoa > Chordata > Aves > Passeriformes > Pardalotidae > Pardalotus > Pardalotus punctatus. Next base: position 35,763 of record VZTX01010679.1, on the reverse strand, counting down.
TATCTGTGTCCACCTGGCTTCAAGTCTCATTACAGAAGATCCACCCAGCTGTAGTTCAGGGGTAGAACGAGTCAAACTTTGTGTATGAGCTGGACCACCCGTAATACCAGTTGAGTCAAAATGCAAAAAAAATAGCCATAATCGCAGCAAATACTGGAACTTCTGTTTTCCTCTTTAATAAGAGATTTAATAAGAAATTCAGGGAGGAAGGTGTAGCATGTCTACATGAGGCAGGGAGCACGCATTTAGTAATTTTACTACTTGCCAATAAAAATGCGCCCAGCCCAAACATTTCCAGGGAAGATCAGATTTATGTCCAGACCCATGCTGGTATTCCATTTGTGACTGTCAGTGGTACAAATAACAACGTTTTTCTTTTAAAGTTGAATTTTTAGCTGTGGTGCTGTGAGGAGCAGCTCTGTGATGACAAGAGAAATGAGAGGAAACCTTTTGAGGGGCTGTGGATTATCACGCAGCACCGGGAGGAAGTAGAGGAATGCTGGCTTTGTAAAGGTGCCTGGGCATGGGGCAATGGCTTTCCCTCCATGGCTGCAAGGGCTGTCTCAGCTGCAGCATCAGCTGGCTTGCTGCTTAAGAGTTGTCCCTCACCTCTTTCCTGCCTTCTGTGAAAACCTCCCTTGGGGTCACCTCTATCCCAGAAGGGAATATGGGCTAAAGAGAAGATGCTGCTTTCCCTCTCTCCTGCCTGCTCGGATCAGCACAGCCCCTCACTCCATGGGCAGTGATGGGTAGGAGATGCTTCTAGAAATGTAGGCTGTACAGGAGGGGAGCACGGCCACAGCATGGACACCATGGCCCAAGTGGGAGCCAGGCAGGGCAGTCCCAAGTCACCTGAGACAATTCAGCTCTGGAGCTGTAGCTTGGCAGACACAGCAGCGCCTGCAAGAGCCACCACAGAGCTGTACCACCATGGGCAACCGAGTCCCCATCATTGCCTCCTGGCCCAGCACTTGAGAAGGAAGCGCTCTCAGTCCTTCCTCCTCTGCCCCAACTCCACCTCCAGCTTGGAGACTGCCTGGCTCCCTGAGGGCTGCTGAAAGCTCTCTGGCTTTCAGGAGCACAGCTGTTGAGTGACCTGACAAAGGAACAACAAATTTGTTATGCCTGTTTGAAGTTTTTATTGGCACTAGAACTTCTGTGACAGGAGAAAGGGAAGGCCCTACTTCCTAAAAGATACTGGGGAGTGAAGGACACTCTTGTACATTGTCACTGGTAGGGGTGGAAAATGGCCCCAAGAAGGTCCTCACTTGCTACATAGAGGTCCTGTAACCTGTTCTGAAGAGGAAACAAAATGTACCCTGCTGGAAACTTCTGCTTGCTTTCACCTGAGCACTAGCAGCAAGGCAAAGATCACATTCTTCCAGGTCTGGTCTTGCCTTAGCACTGGTAAAAGCTTTATTGCTCATAGGATTGAATACAGGTTTTAGATTGCTTTTCTTAAAGTAGTTTCTTCTCTTCATGCTTCCTTAGCTGCTCTTAGAACGATGCTGTTGGTCGGATGCACACATTGCAACAAGCAAGAAATTTGTAACCTTCTGTCAGCTGAGACACTTTCTTTTCCCTTCAAAGGTTCCCACAGATGATGCTCTGGCTTCCCCTCTTTTGTTCGTGCACCAGTGAGTCATTTTCCTGTCTACCTTCTGCCTACACACACTCCAGGTGCTGATGCCTCTCTGGGATGTTGAGCATGAAACTGAAGTGATTTGCTGAATCAAGACTACATGAAAGCATTTCCTTTTTGTTGATTTCTTCAAAGATTTCCCATCTCTT
>VZTX01010679.1:0-26157 GCA_013400915.1 Pardalotus punctatus | reverse complement strand
AAAAAAAAAAAAAAAAAAAAAAAGTGAAAAGAAAATGAGAATGTGCATAAGCTCCAAAAAAGGGTGCTAGTCCATTTATATCCTTCCTAGCACAACATAAAAAGAGGAAAATAGACTTTATAGATTCTAGTGAAACAAATATAAGTACACACAGGGGAAAAATATGGAGATGGAAAGTGAAAAGTGAAGTTAGTTTTCCTACCTGTATCTTTTAATTCTGGCTCACCTAAAATGAATGAATGAATGAAGAAAGGGCAGGGGCCTCTGCTTCACCTTATTTTTAAAGCTGTTTGAAAAGACTCACAAGCAAAGATCAGGATGATTTTCAGGCCAGCTTCTCAGTCTTGGTGACAGAGATTTGAAAGTCTTGGGTAGGTGATCCTACATCAAGGATAAAGCCCAATCACATTAGTGATGTAATAGAAGCAAGATACAGCATTGGAGGGAGGATGTTGGAGGGAAAAGGTGGTAATTTTAGAATTTAAACATGAAATTCAGAATAAAACCCAAATTATATTGTTTAAGGGTAAATTGTGCTATCTTGGTTGTCTTCTGTGGTGTCTGGCTCTATATGAGGGGAATACAATGGATGGCATTTCCCTTGATTTGAGCCATACTTCAGAAATTATTTCCCATAGCATCCTTGTAGTCAAACTGGGGAGATATGGACTAGATGGCCAGGCTTTAAGACCTGTGATAAGCTGACTGGATCTTCAGGCTCAAAGAAAATTAACCAACGGTTCAGTCTAACTGGTAACCAGTTGAATAGTTTACTGGATTTGATGGCGGGGCTGATTCTGTGTAACGTATTCCTTAGTCTCTTGGACAATAACCTATAATGCACTTTCAGCAGATTTGCAGAGAATAGCAAAGTGGGGAGAGTGGTCAATATTCTGTAGGACAGAGCTGCCATTCAGGAGGACATTGATAGGTCGGAGAAATGGGCCATGAGAAAACTCTTGCTGTTCATCAAAGGAAAGCACAAAAGCTGCACCTGTGCTGAATTAACACAACACAGGAGAACAGCTGGACTGGTGCTGGCTCACCAGGAAAGGAGCTGGCATTTCTGGTGAACAACAGGTTAAACATGTCGGTAGTGTGCCCTGTGAGAACAAAGGTCCCTCTGTGTACTGGGCTCTAACAGGAAGGGTACAGCCAATGGGTCGGAGGAAGGGACTTTTCTCCTCCCCTTGACAATCATGAGACCTTGTATGAAATAATACATCCAGTATGGGATCCCCTGGTACACGAGAAACAATGATACATGGTAGAGTGCAGAAGGCGGCCAGCAAAATGCTCAAGGGGCTGAAGCAAGAGGCAATAAGGTGAGGTTGAGAGAACTGTGTTTGCTGAGCCTGGGGATGGAAAGGATAAGGAGAAATCTTACTGTTGTTTTCAGTTACCTGGGGAATGGTTGTAGAGAAGGTGGGACTGACCCTTCCTGAAACTGCACAGCAGAAAGATAACAGGCAAGACAAATGTAAGAATGGGAAATTCCAATTGGACATATGGGAGAAAAAAATCCCAGGGAGAATAGTTGAACAATGGCCAGGTTTCCCAGAGAAATTGTGATAACTGTTCTTAGAAATACTTGAACCTCAGCTGGGCAGGGCAACCGTGCTTTGAAGAGCAGGTTGAGCAAGGTGGTATCCAGAAGACCCTTTCAACCTGAATGGTTCTGTTTCCATTTGCTATTTAGAAATCATCCTGACTTCCCAGTTCAAGAGGTGCCTGGGAAAACCAAGACTTTCCACCATCACTTCTGGCATTGACATGCTCAGTGGAAAAGGAGCAAGTGGGAATGGTGACACTCTGAGCAGCAGCCTGCTGGCTCTCAGGCACCATCCAGATTTCTCCTTTAGACAAACCAGCTGCTGATGGAGCCGGATACTTGCCTGCCTTTGAGTTCTCAGCCTTATCTGTTTTTAAGGAAAGGCATGCTGAACTCTCTAGCAACATTAGAAAGTATTGGCCTGAGTTTTTCTTTAGTTGCTATCATACCTAACCTTCACCTCTTCAGAGGCAAACACTAAAAAGTTATGTAAAAATACAAACTGAATCATCCTGGTAAACAACACTGACCTTGTCTTAGACCTGAAATGACCTACCCTTATATAGCTGTAACCCACTCCACTTAATGCAGTTAACAAACTGTAGTCCTTTGATTCAGTGAGACACTTGCTGCTTTTACCATTACTTTTGTCTTGTCTAATTGTCTATTAAGAAAGTAATTTGGGTTACACCCCAATGAAAACCAGACCCACCTAACCTTCTGCAGCTCCCAAGAGACCTTTCACTAAGATATCTCCGTGAGCAGAAGAGCTTCGGATGATAGGGGTTTTTTTAAACCTTGCTAACATTTCAGCCATTCTGGCAGCAATTTATATCATTTCTGCCTGCTGCCTCCTTCTTTGTCTGTTTTCCCCCATAGGTTCACAAGATATCACAGTAACCTTGGCAAAAATGTGAAGTCTACTTCAAGGTTAATGTTAAACTTCTGTGGTACATTATTTTAAGGTTTAAAAGAAAGATAGTAAGTTCCAGTATGTACCTGTCAGTACTAAATGATTGTTCATTTCCTGTGAATTGGGAATAAAGTAATAACATACATCTGGTGAGCTAAAACATGTTGCTTATTTCTTTTTCTTCTCTGAGCCATATCCTTTACCAGCTGTGAGACATCACCATGCAGAATCTCCAAATACCTTTGAGAAAAATTAAAACAAAGGAACAGAGGGCTGAAAGGGACCCCCTGTGTCTTGGAGCCCAGTCCCCCACCAGTCCCAGGCCACATCACACAATGCCTTTCATCAGCTGTTCACACTCCATCTTGTAACCCCTCTTGTGCCCCCATCTTTGCACTGGAAGTCCGCTCTCTCCAGCGTTGATTGCTCAACTGGCTACATAATGTCTTTCAGCTTCCAGTTAAAATACATTCATGGGCAGTTTATGCCCATTTGTTCTTGTGCCAGCACTGTACTTTATCTTCAAAAGATCTTTTCCTTCCTTGATGTTTAACCTCCTGGTGTATTTATAGAAAGCAATGACATTCTGTATCAGCTTTTGTTTTGTTACACTAAATATGTCAAGCTCTTCTGGCCTCCTTATGCAAAGTAGAATTTCCATTCTCTCTCATCACAGCTTTGCTGTCCTTGTTCCCAAATCTACTTTGGACCAGGGGGCTGTTGCTAGACACAGTGATCCTGAAAAGATTTTATCAACTTATTTTATTAGTTGCTAACCCTTTTCTTGTGTGAATCAAGCCAGAAGATGACATGGTAAAAGAATATACATCACTCTGTGTACTAAATACATTGAGAAATATTCAATTACAGATTCCTTTCCTGTTCTTAATGTAATATTTCTAAATGTTAGGTGTTTGTGGGCTTTGCAAGACAGGGGAACTCTGATGATGGCTCGTGAAGCACATGTTAGAGCCTAGAAAAGGAGGTTGAGGTATGAAAACAACAGCCATGGAAACGCAGTGACAAGAATAAAAAGAGTCCAAGGGAGAGGTGAAGTAGGATTTATTACTGTACTGCAATGGATGATAAAGGAGGTGATTAGAAATTAACTGTCAAATGCAGTTTTTCACTCTCTTCTGGCCTGACAAACACTTGAAACATAAAAATACATATTTACATGAATAAAAATCACAGCCTGTGGCACTCTCACAACACCTTCCATTTGAAAGCATAAAGGGTGGCAACTGAAATTTTTTTTTGTGCTATAAATACTGTTTGCTTTCTGCATATCTCGAAGTCAGAACAACAGAAAAATGTAACCAGCATGATTAAGTGGCGAATAGAAGATCCTTTGCATTTTTCTCCACATGCACTCAGTCTTCTCAGTTCTTGAGCAACTTAATGTAAAAGTTTAAATTTTATGTTCTCATTGTTCATTTCCAAGGCATGACCTGAATAGAATCCCTGGGGGAAAAAAACCCACAAAACAAAAGGTCTTATTGATTGAATGTTAGTATACAGTCTTTTATGGAATAGAATTTCAATGCACATATTGCTTATCATGATACTGAAAAAACATATTTCTTCAGTCTTTCATAGCAGTTCCAGAAATTTAGCATCTCTTTCATGGTTTCTGCCAGCACTGAGCTATGCCCCAGTAGAGTAATTTTCTTTAGTATAATACACTACATAAATATCATAGTTTTATCTGATGGCAATGAATCTTAGAGGCAAACAGTTCTTTTTCCAGCCCTTTCATATTATATTCATAAAGGCATGAGGGCAGCTTGAATCATTAAACATTAAGCTGAAAGGCAGCATTCGGAAGAGACCTGAATGGGGACCTCCCTGCTGGATTAAATGTAACATTCTCCTTGCAGAAAATGGCTAACTCGGCTGTAGCAGGTGAGCTCCATTGCTCTCTGAGCTCCCAGGGAGCAGAAATTGTGGTTTGTGCAGTTTCGCTTTATGCAAGAAGCAGATTCCCAGCCATTGTTCAGCTGCAGTTGCATTAGGCAAAGTCTTTGTACCTCTTCTGCCCTTTGTGGTTCTCCAGACACGTGAGCATCATCCTTCTGCATGCAAATCTCTGTGTGTTTTGAAGATATTTTTCCTCTGTGACCTGCCTATTGGACTGGCTGAGGCTCAGATTACTGTGGTTTTCAATGGATATTAAGCACACTCTGGTACTTTTTCAGACAGGAATGACCCCTTGAATTTGGAGCTGTAAAATGCAGCTACTGTGTTTACTCAGTTAAGGGACAAATTGTGCTCCCCAAGTCTCATATTCTCATGTAGGTTGTAAATCTTTTTGTTTTGCTTATACTGTGTTGGGACTCAAATTTTGTACCCTTCTGGGGTCTCTGCCTGTATGAGACTCTCTTGAAAAATATTACTCTATTGGGTCCCGGTTTTACATTGGTCATCCCTCCAAATCTCTATGTCAGCTCAAGAACAGTGTCTGGTAATGGAGAAAACTCAGCTGCAGTGTAACTGAGTTACTACATGAGATTGTCTTTTTTATTCTAATATTTTCAAATGAGGCTATTTCAGGAATTGAGAATAATTCTCTTGGAGCAATGAAGTTTATACAGCCAACATAAACAAACCTACGCCTGCTTCATGCCAGGAGAGGAGAGAGGGGGAGATATTTCTTTTGCTACCAACATAGGCTCTTTTGCTTGAATAGTATTTTTGGCAGATGCTACCATATTTAACTTCCCACAATGGCACTGTTTATTTAAGGCCAATATAAAACATCCCTGGCCCTTCTCTTAGATTTTTCAGTCCCTTGGTTGACTTTCATGTATCCTTTTAAGCACATTTTTTATGGTGCCTTTGGAATCACTGCTCAGTGCTTTTAAACAAAATACTTCTAAACAACAAGAACTCCATCTTAGCAGGGTGAGAAAATAAGCTGTACATGGGCCACTGCTCATGGATTTCACTACTTTCTATTCTCACCAGTAGTTCAGAGGAACAAATAACTGCCAGACCAGAGGTCTACCTAGCCAAGTACCTTGTCACCAACAAAGATCAGTTGTGATTATTTAGAGAAGAGTGTAAAAAAGGTGTAGCAATGCTGCACATAATATGCACTTGAGCTCCTGACAATCATTTTGTCCAAGGCTGCACTGTTTTATCAGACTGACCTAGGAGAAATTTTATCCCAGTTTTTGCACTCTGACTATTTGTGGTACAGAAAATATATTTGAAGCTGTAAATCTTTCCCAGATTTGCATTTGATTCTAAATCAAAGATAAAAATATAGCTGTAAAAATGAGTTTCAAATCTTTATAGGAAGTTTACTAGGTCCTTAGGGATACTGGCTTATGGTCAACCCAACAGCCTCTGCTTTTTACAGGACATGGTTACTTTTCACCTCTGATTTCAGGCTGAGGCCTCCTTCTCTACACGAGTGCAGTGGCACCATTTTTATTCGTACCCATTATATCTAAGTTACTGGTCTCTGGCTTAACATGTGCCAGAGCAGAAGTATGCTCCAGCCAAAGCCACTTCCTAAAAATATCCATCTGCTAACCAAGCTGCCATGGGTCCTGATGAGCCACCACGCGCTGCCTGCCACGAGTCACTGTGGCCACAGCCACAGCACACCTCTGTCCAGGGGCACTCTGCTGCTTTGGGTCTGGACAGCTTGAGCAGCCAGCACTTCCCAGCGTGGCAGGGACAGCTGGGGAATGCAGTCTTTAGCATTCTTGCCTATTGAAGCAAATGTGTCAGAAATGGCTTTATAGTGGCCTACTCACATCTTAATTTTTCTCCCAGATGTGTTATTCCTGCTTAACAGGATTTACTGTTGGTATTTTGGTAAACTTCTGGCTGCTCAGAGCTTCTGGTCATGCTTTTCTACCACCTTCCCAAGGTAAGAATATCACCTAATACTTTAATACCCTCTAATACCACCAGCATTGTTTTTTCCCCTGTGTTTTCCTGTGAATCACTGTGGGTGCCAAACACAACCCAAAGAGCCATCTGCAGGAACAGTGTCTCCCAGAGGAGGTGCAGAATGTGCACAAACATGTGCTCTGTTTTCCTAAGGACACCTGCCAGAATCCTGCTGATGCACCAAGCATAGGAAAATATTTGGCACAAGCCATGTCTCCAAAGATTTCTCTCCTTGTAGGTAGTGGAAAATATTCTTTTCTTAACATACTTACTTCATTTATTTCAGGTTCTCTCTATATAAGTGAATGCTTCTGTTGTTCCCTGCTGTGGTGTCCAATAAGCACAACCACTCATGGTTTCTCCGATCTCTCAGAGCACTTATCCAGTCTCATTTTAGCTCCTGCCTCAAGGTGAGCGATGTGAACTGTTGTTATGCTGCACTCTCCCTGCTCTGTTCTGTGTTTCTGAGAGTTTCGTTTTTCCTCAGAAGACTTCCCCTAATTCTTTTTCAGTTTTTTAAGTCCCTGGGCTTTCCAACAAATGCATCTTCTTAATGGCACTAAGATTTTTTAACTCATTAATGGGTACTGACTTCACCAGTATATTCCCGAGGGGTGCTGAGGTGGTGGCATGACTGAAATATTAATAAACAAAGCATTAACTTGCTTAGGAAGGACAGGAAAGATTAGATATACTGCCCTGCATTCAAGGGCACACAGGTGGGCTGGGAGATGCAGCATGAGGAGGAATTTACTGTCTCTGAGAAGGTAAAAAGGGAAAAGAATATGAAGGCTTTGATTGCAGGGTTTGCAAAATATTAAACAAGGAAGGCTTGAAGGTTTTTTGCCCAGAAAGCAGAATCAGCCAAAGGACAGGATATTATGTTAATGAGGGATTTTAACAAACCAAGTACTCCTTGGTGAAAGAATGCAATAGAATGCCAATGTCCACTGAGTTCCTGGAATTACCGGCAATTCTTGTTTAAAAAAGTGGAGGGTTTTCCAGATTTGATGCTAAGCACTAAAGAATGATGTGAGAATGTGAAGGTGAAAGATTACATATGTAAGAGTAACCTTGGAGTCACAAGGTATATCATTCTTGGATTCTTGGAAAGATTATGAAGAAGAGCAAAAAAAAAGATGAAGGCCTAGAAGTGCGGAGGCTTCAATAAACTATTAGATAGCTGGTAGCTAAGTGAACACAGGCATCAAAGACAGCTGGAAATTCCTCAAAAAATATTTCTAAGCATACATGATTCCACATGAGAAAAACTATAGATCTTGTAAAAAGAGAACAAGCTGGTTAAACTGTTTCCTAAATATGGCCAAAGGAAGTAAAATGAAACATTTGCACAGCATAAACAACACAGCTAGAAAATAGAGGGGAAAGGAGCTATGACGGAACATGATAGCTATTCTAAAACAGATAAGTCCCATAAAAAATGAGAGGGTTTTTTTTTTTTTTTTTTGGTTTTTTTTTCATAACTACAGGATTAGATTACAGCAAGAATTTTTATTTCAGCATTAGGTGAAACTTTCGGTGGTAAAGTAGTAGAGAGCTAGTTTACACTGTTTGCATGTAGGGACATCACAGAATTTACATCAATGGAGGTTTGTAGGAAAGACAGGAAACTGTCAAAATTCATCTAGAAATAGTTCTTATTAGTGAGTAAAGCAGTGGACTACATGACCTCTTGACTATCTTTCTAGACACTTATTCAAATTTTATGTAACTGTGCTTCATTTATCAATCAACTTTGCAATTCGTTCACATCCTCTCTTTATGTATGTCTTCATTACAAAAATGACTACATCTTACTTCTTTACCACCTTCTTTCTGTGGATTTTCAATGTTAAAATTCATAGTGGTCCTGTTTGGGTAGTATACCTCTGTTCTCCTTCAATTTGGAACTTTTCCACTTGCTTTCCCTGATTTTTGATCACAACATTTTCGAGTGATCCTACAAAAAACTCTTCTGAACTGGAAGTTCCATTATTGCCCTTTTCATTTCTGCTGGGCACACTTTCCAGACACTTGGACACTCTTACACAGTGATGCTGTCCTTTAGTTCTTGCATCTTATTCCATGGACCACCATTATTATAAGATGATGGGTGTTTTCTTTTCAAAACATAATTATGAGACTGATTAGAAGAGTGAAAGAGTGGCAGCATCCACACACAGATTGAATGTTATTTTCTTGGTACAGAAGCAGAAATTGTTCATCTCTAAGATTTTCACTGGAGTAAGTTGCAAGACAAGAGAGAGAATCAGGAGGACCTGAGGACTGAAGCCAGCTCCCCTCCCTTCCTTAACTCCACTGTTCCTAGCAATTCATTCGTAGAGATTTTGACTTGTGCTCAATTTCCCTAGCAGCAGAGTTCATACGTACTTGATTACTTACACAGGAGACAATTTAACCATGAAAACCTCATGTGTGAGGGATTAGCTGAGGGCAAAGTAGAGCTCTTAAACTCTTAATGTAAGTATGGTCATGACAGCACAGTTTGATTAAATTGAAACATTTCACTTAGCAAAGTATAGATATAATTCTAATAATTTTAAAGGTGTCAAAAAGGAAGGGGTACTCATTTCACTCAGCACATACTGTCTGCACATCTGTCTCCCTGAGGGAAACAATGAACAAATCTTTCACGGAAAAAATAAACAATTACCATTTCTGTACATCATTCATCTTCTGGTACTTGCAGTTTTTCTGGACACATCTGCATGATTTCTACAAATCCTATTACACCTCATATAGAGAAATGAGGTTAGCAATACAAAGTTTTATTTGAAAAGCAAGACATGCTGTTGCTCTGTACTAAGATAAATATAAATGTTAGAAATTGTCTTTTATTTCCTGAAAATAAATGCTCTTGAGGATACTACTGCCATCTTTTCCCCATTGCAATGGTTTTGTTTCTGACCATGGTTTTCATGCTTAATTTTTATGTTTACCATCAGTCATGCAATTTCAATTGACATATGATTTGATTTTTCTGCTACATAAACCAATTTTACATCAGTGTAGTTCCAGTAACTGGGGCTACTCACGCCATAAGAAAACGACCAAGCCCTTTTTTGTTTGCTTTAGTTTCTCTTTCCTTAATCACTTGGGCCAGATTCTTAGCTAATTTAATTTTTCTCTGTTATCTTCATTTCAGCTCTGTTGACATACTGTATTGGCATAATTTGCACTTCATTGGTACAGGTAAACTTCAAAATGAGTCAATTAAAATTTCTGCTTTTCCATTCTACTGAACTCTTTCCTCTGTGTTGAACATTTTAAGCTCTCTTCCTGCCCTCACAGGCACCCATGTCATTTGCTAAAATAATGCATGTGAAATTGCAGGCCGAACTTGCAAGACAGCTCCCTAAAAATAATCTTGAAATCAGTGGCTGGACTTAAGAAACCTCATTTATACATTTTCTGCAATGTGATAAATTACTGTTGCACTGTATTAAGAGTTTATACTGAGAGTGACTCAAGTGAATCGTATGAACTGCTTCATCCACCAGCCAAAAGTCTGTTTTTTTCTCACTCACTTCTGCCTCATAGAGAAGGGAAAAAGCAAAGTGGATTCCTGAGAGGTTCTGATTTCAGCAAGAGAGTGAACAGCCCCCCAGGTGTGTGAGGAGATGAGAAAATGTGCAACCATCACCCTCCTACAATTGCTAGCAATTTAAAAGCCAGCCAGAAGCAGGAACAGGAAGAGAAAAGGTCACAAGAGGACAGTGTCCATGGCCAGCATCAGGTTTCACAGACGGGACCATAAGGGAGAAAATGAAAAACATTTGGACTTAATTAAGGCACTAATCTGGAAAAATGAGGAACAGTTGAAAGCTGCAGAGTTGGGGCATTGTATAAACTTCTTTTCTTGATCACAAAGTAACCTTGCAGTAGCTTCTGCTACTGAGAATAAGGGAGGAAGGGGCTGGTAGGAACTGAGGCTCTGAAGTCTACCCTAGAGCACTGTTTTTTATAGTGAAGTAGCATCAATAAAGGCAAAGGAGTGAGTACAAAAGGAAAGGGGGCTGTGAGAAAATGACATACATTGCTTAGAGCTTTGCTCCTTAACAAATAGTGCTTTCACTTCTTTGAAAATAGGTATTTCTCCTAGAAGTAGCTTTTCAGTTGTCATCTTAAATTTTCTGCTAGATAATTCTCTGTCTGCTTATATATAGTATATAAATGACAGGTAAATACTGAGTTATATAAAATAACATTGTAGATACTATGCACATATATTTGCCTGTATTTATCACAAAATAAAAAAAAGTTGGCACGCACAGCTTCAAAAAATGAGACGAAAGAAGACAAGATGCTGGAGTTCTTTCCAGCCTTTGCAAGGCCTATCTTCACCAAAGCTTTAATTAACTAAAGGCAGAGGTATCTGACTTTGTTCCAGTCCTCTGTGTTTTGTCACTAGTTTGGATACAACCGTGTGAAAGACCAAAATTAAGGGACTTTCTTGCACTCAGTGGCCTGCCCATATTTCACCATGAAAAGCACATAGAAAAATTGTAGTTTTGAGCATCCCAGACAGACAGACACTGAGAATGCTTAAACTCAAAGTCTGTCCTTTCAACTACTGCAAATTGGCAGAGCTATTCAGCAGGGAAATGCAGTGCTGTTCAATATGGCACTGGTATAAATTTACCCATTAGAAACTGCATGCACACATCTGAGGGTATTGAGCAAGCAGGGATTCCAGCTAGATGAGGTTAAAACGAAGATTGTGTGCCTAAGCACATAATTTCTTTTTTTCTTTATGGCCATAACAAAGACTAAGAAGAGTGTATGCTTATTTTGGCAGATTTGCTACCAAACTGGGTAAGAACGTCTTATGCAAAACTTTCTATGGAAAGACAGATTTGTAGCCCAGGATTCAGGAGAGAGGGATGCTTATGAGTAGGAAACAAAGGACATAGCAATTTTGTTTTTAAAATCAGCTGGTTTTTCACCTTTTAGGTTCACAGTTAATGAAACAAGACAATTAATTTTCAGTATAATCAAAGGAAAAGTTGGATATTAGACTATTTTTCCCATTCTAGTTTCCATACAAAATTTCTCAGCTTTAACCGTTTGAGGTCCCCTATGGCCAGATCCTTATCTACAGAAAAAGGACTCCATTAAGAACAGAATGATGTTGCTTTATGTCATTTGGTGGTATGGCCCTCAGTCCAGATGTGTCTTCAGTTGAGTTTTGGGCCCTGATTCTCCCATACAGTTTCACATGTGGCTCTCTGGGCAAACCAGTTTCAAACTGTGCATAGAAAGCTGCTCAAGTACCTGATAGTAGCTGGCATCTATTTTGCATGATAAGTATAACAGATAAAGACAAGACAGAGTAGAATGAAAGCAACCTCTTCCCATTAAAATATAGGAAAAGAACAGAACACTGATGTTTACTGAGGTAAAGACTTATATAATAACTCGATATTGTTACTTGAGAAAAATTAAATAGAGCTTTTTGATAGAAATATGTGCTATTTGGTAAGGATATTTATAAGTTTGTGGGTCTTACATGAAAGTTCTTTTTAAATTATGTTTTGCGGCAATTCTTTCTAAAAACAGTTGTGGCATGCAGTAAATAGTACAGTTGTTGCTTTGAAAAAAAATCTGTGTCTGCAGTGGTATGAAAATAAAATCCCACATCAAAGAGTTCACTACAAGTTAGCTCTGCTCACAGACAAAGGATACTTATGCAAGGATGTGCTTGGAGTTATTTCTAAGCAATGCCTTTCCATGCAGTTATTCTGGAATTGCAAATATTTTTCTCTTGTTTTCCCATCGCTGGTGAAATGTGTTCCCTTTCAGCCTCAGCAGGGTACTGGACAGGTGCAATGAAAGCCTCAAACTTGCAGTTGAAAGGATGCTTGCATGGTTCACTCAGCTGGTAGAGCTTATTCTGGTATCATTTCGGCCAGATTTATGCTGATGGAACACCTCTGGGTGAAATCCAGGCCTTTTTGAACTCAGGGCTAAGATTAACTCCAGGGACAGCCAAATGAAACCAGCTTACAGAGAAAGCACTGGAAATACCTTTGTTATTTATGCATTTGACTTAAGCCAAGTGATCTAATTGTTGATGGGTTTCTGTAAAGTATGCCCCAACTGATACCATTAAAGTCAACCAAGTTAATCTTGTTTTACATATAAGAGATTGATATCAGATTTTGTCTAAAGATTTTTTTCATTCATTTAAGTGGAGGAAGTGGAACTAAAGGTTTTTACAGCTGAATTAGGATTTTAAAACAAGAGTAGATGTAGGGAGAAAGGAAGATTACGGTGAAGTTCTCTAAAGTGTCCAGCCTACTAAAGAGCAGCTTCTGTTGCCACTGTCTCTGCCAGCCTGTACAGTTACATGCCATCCTTATGCTTTATTCCAAAATCCTCATCAAGGTACTTTCTGCCTTTTCTTATGTTACTTTTCTCACCAATAATAAGAGCAAGCAAGTTTTCTACTCCTTTTTTAGCCTTTGAAATGGGTGGCAGCATTTTTATGTTTTTAAGTAGTATCTGTGCCAGCTACATGGGAATTTTCTTTTCTCCCAAATGCTATTGCTGTTTGAGGTAAATTTAGGCATAGATTCTAGGCAGTAATCATTAATGCCCTGCTATGCACACGCATGAACCGCTGCAGAGGTCAGTCCTGCCCTTCCCAAGTGCTATATTTAATTCCATCTAACAGTCACTAACCCAAACATTGAGAAGGCACTGTCAGAGCAAATGAAGCAGAAAAGTTGCTCCCAAAAATCAGTGGACACAAATCTCTCTCCTCTGCTTTCTGAAGAGATGCCAGTTCCTCCTGTGTATACACCTGGTAGAGCAGCACTGCTCAAAGAAACATCTCAATCTTCCATGGCAACAAGCCCAGAAGCTGATCTGCCAGCCCCAACCTGGTTAACTACTAACAAGGCAATAAGTAGGGGCAGCCAGCATCCCAAAGAGCAAGGGCAACCTATTTCTTCTGCACTGGGGACAACTTTCATACTGCTGCTCTGGTGCTGCAACACTCAGGGGACTTCTAGGACAGAGATTTCTAGGAAATTTCCTTTACCTTTCTGACAATCTGCTACAAGGCCCAGACATCTGAGTTTTGCTTCACCACCTATCCCAGGAGCTCTGCTAGCAGGCTGAGTCTACAAGCACATCTCATATCGTGCAGTGATTCCAGAACAACAGCTTTTCAGTCCTCATCTTTCTTCTTCTCTGTTAAGAATATTCCCATGTCCTCAGAAAGCTGATGAACCTGAGCTGCCAAAGCAGCCTGCTGCCCACGTGCCAATGTGCGCACACTCTGATGGACACACTCGGCAGCATCCCCTATGCTGCCTGTCAGCAGGGCAAAGGCAGCACCGGCGAAATCAGCAGATGCCAGCACAGGAATCACAGGAGTTGTTACTTTTAAGTCCAGTTTCCAAATTCCTGTAGTTTCTGGTAGGCATCTAAGAATTCACCATTGGAAAAACAACTATGGAATAGCCTCATGGAATACTGGAGGATTTATTAATATATAGACTTCCCATGATTGATAAGAAAAGCATATTGATGGGGGGGAAAAAGGTGGTATGTGTGCACTTCTGTTTAATCTCTTTAATTACTGTAATTTCAATGAATGATCAAACTAATCCAATGGAATAAGCCCCAGTAGACATATCCAGGAATTTTCCACTGATGTCCCCTAAGGCATGTGCCCACTTTTTGCATCTTTTCTCTCTATTGCTTTGTAAAAAGGACTTCTAATTCTATACACTTTGTTATTCAGCCTGTTCCAATAAGGAGTACCCCTAAAAACCTACCTTCCTTCCTTCTTTTCTTTTCTTTCTTTCTTTCTTTCTTTCTTTCTTTCTTTCTTTCTTTCTTTCTTTCTTTCTTTCTTTCTTTCTTTCTTTCTTTCTTTCTTTCTTTCTTTCTTTCTTTCTTCCTTTCTTCCTTTCTTCCTTTCTTCCTTTCTTTCTTCCTTTCTTCCTTTCTTTCTTCCTTTCTTTCTTCCTTTCTTTCTTCCCTTCTTTCTTTCCTTCTTTCTTTCCTTCTTTCTCTCTCTTCTGTAAAGAGTAAAGTTTTAATGTTAAAAATTAAAACAGTCCTTCTTCCATATTCTGCTTTTATACTATGTATATTCTGTCATCCTGAATTTTACCAGTGCAAATTCAGAGACATGATCTCTCTGCACGGGGGAAAGGTGTAGTTATTTATACATAACTTAGAACATGCTCTGGGATGTGTTCCTAGCTAAATATAAAAAAAAAAAAAAAAAACAACTACCAACTCAACAACATCTCCTGAAAAATTAACATTCTCAATTCAGTGACATTTTTCATTATGCACCTTCTTTTGGCTTAGTAGGCTATGCATGAACGCATCCAATCTGGAATCATTAGTGACAGTTACTAAATTTCAGCTTTTGCCTCCTGTTTCTAGGATTTTTCTTTTTATTTTAACATAATTCTGACTATGTTTTCAAGTCTAAATGGTATAAATCATAAAAATATTAAACAGATATTCAACAGAACCTTTGGTTTCTTCACAGATCTACCAATTTCACCTACATAGGACTACAATTATGTCTAAACCGCTTATGTACTCAGTGTCAATATGAACTAATTAGTGATGCTTTAAAAATCCTTTTTGTGTGACATTTGGGAAAAACTTGGTGATAGAAGAACATATACTTTCTCCTTCCAAGAGTAAATCAAATTTGACTCCTTCACACTCAGTTTGTCTTTCAGATATGTAACTATAGACCCATTTTATTTCATCTCTAGATACAATGCTCTAACTCTCTGTTTCATGTAACTTAAATTATGTAAAGCTCATGCTCATGAATTAAAATATAGTTGCTGCTTTTTATGAAGAAAATAAACAGCAGGATATATGTTATCATTGCCATTACAGGGAGCTTTACTGAATAATTCCTTTGACTACAGTATGAAACATCCAACTTTAAACATCAATAACTGGAGTACGAACAAATGGACTGATAAAAGGCTTTCCTGACCAAAGATTCTTCTATCCTAATATCCTAGAGATATGCAGGGAAGAGTACTACAAGAAAAGCATATTTCCATACTTCTCTGGAATATTCTCCCACCTTCCACAATTTGTGGCCCTAGGAATAACTTCTTTTTTAAAGCCTTATTTCATATATCAAGATGACATTAAAAAATATATAATCATAAAGTAGAGATACTATTTTTTAGATTTTATACTTGCCATTATTAGACTAATACCTTTTTTTAGCTTTATTTCACAAGCTGGAAAGTTCTAGCTAGATTTCTTGTGCCAAACAAAAGTGTTCCTCCTCACTTTTTATACAGACATGTCTTGCTGCTCTGGAACCCAGTGTGGGGGGAAGAAGCTGTGTCCCAACAAGCCCTTGGGGCAGAAACAATCCCAGCAGCTTTCAAACTGAATGGATTCTTCCTGCACCTTCGTTACATCTATCACATAATGACCAGAGTCTGGCTAACTCCTTTGCTGTCCCCTCTACCAGACACCACGATGTTCCTGACATCAGGCATCTCCTTTCTCCTGTCTTACCTCTGCTAAGTAATTCAATGAGGATTCTAAACCTACCGTCATTTGTGTTATCATTACTATGTGGACTATAATTAGTAAGAACCCACTAGGATATCCTGCATCCTTCTAGTGACATATCTTACCCTTAACCCAGGAGACAAATTACAGAAATGGTTCCATTTCTTTCTGTTCAGGACACAGGTGTCTTGGCACGGGATTTGCACTGAAGAATCAGAGCTCAATATTACTGGTCTTTTCCTTCCTCTCACTGCTGGACTGCTCATGGCCAAGAGCCGGACGGTCACAGGCCTTATAAGCTTCTTTTCTTAACCTGGCTGCCTAAGGAAATGAGGTATTTGCAACACTGCTTTTCATCTCGTGGTGCATTGTTCATTTTTTCCCTGCCTGCCAGTGCCCTGGTAGTAACAGAGGAATCCACCAAAAAACTTGGTCTGCATCTGAAAGAAGAGTCTCAAAGAAAATGACATTCTTACTGGTTTTGCAGCAATAAGCAGGTAGGAGAGATCAGCAAGATAAAATGGTGGCATTTTGGGGGATTAGCTGGACATAAATTGTGCCATTTTTTAGGAGGCAGCAGCTGGCTGATGAGCCAGCAAGCTCAAAGCATTGCTAGCCATAGTACTGGTGTCATCACTGGGAACACCAGGATGGTCTTGAATGCAATGGATGTGGACAAATATATAGGGAATAAAGGGGCAGGAATTTTAGGACTACTGGAACAACTTCTTTACTTGCCTTACACTATCCATTTAAGGACATACTCCTTATGGTTTAAAGCTAAAGTCAGGTTTTGCCTTTGTATAAATTTTCTATTTGAGGATCGCAAGGCACTATATGAGCATTAGATCATTTTCTCACACACACCTTCTGAAACTATGCACTCACTGTATTCATAAGAAAAACATGTAAACTGGATTTGCAAATTTAAAGCACTTACAGCTTTTTCTTTGTGTATCTTATTCACTAACACATTTTTAATATACTTATGCGCAAATAATAGAACTGAAAAATAAAATAACAGTAAATGTATCAACTATGTAGGATACTCATGTAAGAAACTGAAAAATTATTAGGCTTCTTCACCACTGGCTGAAAACTATAATAGCTGGTTTCATATTTATGTGTGACATGAATCCTGAATAAAGAATAATAATAAATTTTTAATGCTTTTAAACATACTGATTTTCTGGGGGTTTCAGAGGATGGACTTTTGTTTAATCATATTTCTGGGCTGTTGCCAGGCTGTCACTATTCTCTAGAGGTGAATCTCTGGACATCAGAGGTTCTCCCCTGGAGCTGCATCTATAGACATTAAAGATTCAGAGTCATTACATACCTTAAGCTAGGAGAGACAGGGGACTAGGTCCTAATTACAGCTCATGCCCATTTAAGGTTCTTTAAGCTTAATGCAGAAGCCTTGATGCAAATGAAAATCAGGTCCTCAGCCACTTCAAAAGTACTCACTAAAAAGGTTAAAATTCTGTTTAACTTCCCCTTCTTATCAAAGTCTTGGAAAAAGAGAGCCTTTTCATAAGCACTGAGCACTACATGTTTTATCTGAAGTCTGCCGTTTAAAGAGGGTGATTGATTTTTCCACATTAAGGGCAAAATAGCAGGAAATCTGTGCCTCACTAACTCTTACACACATACCTGCTAGCAACTGAGAAGCTCACTATTCAAATCAAAATGGGATTTCTGGGTTTTAGCTGTAGGACTTGAAGGGCTCTATTCCTTTGGCTTTGTCTTAAATTAAGAGCCAGAAATTATTTCCCCATGAGACTTCAAGTTAGATCTTTGCCAAGGCCATGGGTCACTTGATTGCATCCAGAAGTTTACTCTAAACTTAGCTGGTGATGTGTCGATGTGATGAGGTTTCAGCACATGATACTTCATAGTGACTGAAGCTGGTTCCCATGATTTTTAAAATTCAGTTGGGGAATAGGAGTACACAAAATTTGACTATAATTTCAGGGCTTTTTATTTTCTTTCCATGTTATAGGTTTCCAGAAATGTAAGTATTTACAGGGACCTTTGATTTCTCGCTTTTATCTGTACACCATAGAGTTATTAATGGAAATGAAAAATAAAACTGTCATGTAGATGCTCTGCTATGAAAAAAATATTACTAATTAAATGTGGAGTAAGTGACTATGATAAAACCTCTTGGTAATATGCCTGGCCACTGTGGGACAAGAGGTCACACTTCACGTGCCAAGAATGACAGTGAGATGCTACAGGGCTTTGAGAACCAGTTGGAGAGTCAGTTCTCTAGTTCAGTGACCTCACTTCAGTGGGAACTGTATAAACACAGAAGTCGACCAAATAAATTTAGATGTATTTATAACTCTCTTGTGTAGTGAAGTACACTGAAGACAAGGGTTGTAGAAATTATAGATTGCCAGTAATGGTAAAAGAAAACAACAACAAACACAACTTTAAATATATATTATAAAAAGCAGACAAGGAAAAGAAACTTTCCAGAGAAGACTGCCAATAATTCAGTGACACAGCTTTTTCACACCAGGATCCTTTTCCAATAATGTTTGCCTTTAAGAAGAGACTCCATCTTATTTGTCAGTCTGGACAGAACAGTCTGGCTGGGATTATTAATGCAACAACATTAAGACATCCTTGCCTCAGTGCCTAACTGGAAAAGGAGAATATAGTTTCCATGCTTACTGAGTTGCATACAGATAAAATATTCAAATTAATTCTTTAAAATGAAAGAAAGAAAATAGCAAGAACTGCCTCAAGAGGTACTAAAGGACTATTTTAAATTTCTTGAGATTAAAATGACAAAAATTCTTTTTAGTCCAACCTCCCACACATCCCATTCCCATACATTTTGAAGATATTGGTAGGATGGTTTAAAACAAATCCAGATTGCAATTTTCATTAAAACCAATGGGCTGTCTTGTGATTCAAGAGCAATTTGCTCACCCTCAATGCTGCAGCTCTGCTACACATGGCTGCATGTGTGCCACCTTTGCACTTCTAGAATGTCCTGTGCAAACTGTACCCTGCAACAGTCATCTGCAAGAAGTGAAGTCCCAGTGTGCAAGATTTGTGTATTATGAAACTGAAATGAAGAGAGGCATTTCCTTGTATGACAGAACAGACATATTGTAAAACACAAAAATAAAGGTTTTTATGAGAACATGCGATGAAACATCTAGAAAGCCAAGAGTATATCCATGCCACAGATCATTGGGTGTTAAAAGGAGGGCTGTCCTTGCAGGGTTCCTGCTCGACTCACTACATTGAAAGTTCTCTTTGTGACCTGCAGTTTCCATTCAAAAGTTTATTTTTACAAAGCACCTCTTCACTGTCAGCATAACACCTCCATGAGCTAACTCAAAATTCTAGGCAAAAATAATTTAGTCCTTGTCTCTGAAACACAGCGTCCTCTTGCTATACAGCATTTCTAGAATAAGACACATAGTGGTCAAGTATGGACCACAGTTACAAAGGGCATTCTATGCTTTCATTGAAAAAAGAGGTCATATTTGATTTTTTTTCAGTCTTCCAGTATTTGTCCCTCCTTTCAAGCTTCATTGACAGCGCTACAGGAAGTTTCACAGCAAATACCTTTTATCCCCTAGGATGCATAGCAGCTGGGCTGGCTGATGGACTTACAACTTTGCACATTTTTCAAATGTTTCCTTGACTGCTTTTGAGGAACAGCTATTTATATAAACCTTTTGTTGCTTCCAAGTTGTCCAACCTTTATGGAAATTTCTTTTTAATTGAATATGAAACAGTGTCTTCACTACTTCTGAATCAGTAATTTCTGTCATTCCCATTTAATCTTGTGTTTATTTTCAGTTTCCCTTCACCTTCTTTATTCTGTTTGCAAAAGCTTATTTGCCCCATATTTTTAACTATAATTTCTTTTTTTTCTATCCTCCCATTTAAAAAAATATTTTAGTTTTGTACATATTTCTCTTATATTTCCATTTTCAAAAGTCCTGATTTTCTTTTGCTTTAAAATGCTTTGCAGCATTACAGTTCTTTGTAGAGGCTTTTTAGTCCACTATAGTAGTAAAAAATATTTCATGATACTGAAAGAAGGGAGTTTACTTCTTCCTGCTTGCAGGCCTGCAGGTTTCCTCTCAGTCATGTGTATTTCCTTGGCTTCTCAATAAGGAAAACAAAAAAAGAGACAAGAACTATGTGTTCTTGGCTTGTCATGGTATTTTATTACCTTGAAGGACAGAGATCAACTTGTTGGGCACAAAATGAAAACTTTAGAACAAGCAGCTTGTGGCTTTTTAAAAATAATTTTTATTTGGCACCACCAGTCAAGCCTTTCATGTTGCTCAAATCTATTGCTGTCTTTGAAAAATCAGTCAACCTAACCTGGTACAAAATCAGTTCAAAGAGAGATTTTTCTTACTTTATGATTTCTTAGAAGCTTTTGAAACTGTCATCTCAAAAGAAGGATAATAAATACTTAAAATATGTTTCTACTCTCTTCTATAAAGCAATAATAAAGGACATAAATTCTGGCCTTCACAACACATAAGCTACATTGAAAGATTTTTAGGAGGTTGACAAATCACATCCTGAAACATTAGGAAATGCCAACCAGCCTGATTTTGGCTTTCATGCTCTTGATGATGATACAATTCTTAGTTGTATGTGTCAAACGGTTTTTAAAAAAATGAACAAGAGGTTCACTAAATGAGCAATTACTGTGTATTTACTTTCTCTTTCTGGACAGGTGGGTGATCAACCATACAGAGTGCTGTTGTTTTGACTACTGTGCTGACCACCAGCAGTGACGGATTCTCATCTTCTGTGCAAATGAAGATATATGCTTTTGACATTTAAGCTGTAGATATATATTATTTTAAGGGGCAATATTAAAAGTAAGCATCTCTGATCCATTCCAGGATTTGGAATAGGGTGTGCCCTTGTGTGCAAGTTGATTCTGCTTGCTGTCAATGAATTTGTCCTTCCTCCTTCTATCTAATCTTGCAAGTCTATCTTGTCCCACTTCAGCAGGCTGAAGTCTTTTAGTTCACTTATGGGCCTCTGCCCAGTCTCAGTCTTCTTGTCCAGTCTGTTTCAAGATAATATCAAAATCATTATCTGAAATCCTCCATTCAGCCATCTCCTAACACTGGAGGTACTTGAGCTCTGAAGAGCTGGGATTCAAATATTTGAGGCAGTTGCAGTATGCTCCCCTTAGAGTCAGAGGAGAAAAAACAAGAATTTAGAGGTCACCACTGATCTGTTTGAGACTGGGGGAGTTAAACTGCTGCCCAGACTTCTCTGACACGTCTCAATGTGCATTCACTTTGAATCTTATGCAAAGATGTTTCTTAGTAGCATGTTAACCCTTTCAATTTCCAGCAGCATTTTTTTTTCTCTCATTTTTCTCAGCTGTATCTTTTTAGATCTGCTCTATCCCTTGGATTATTTCCCTGTATTTATTTTAGTTGCTTGTTCTGCTTATTTGATCTGTATCTTGGCTTCTTTATTATCTTAGTTAGCATTTCTCCTTTTTTTTTTTTTTTTCCACAAAAGCAGTGTTTCAGCACTTAAACGTTTGACAGGTTAATCGTGACAAAAAGGAATATACTTAAATCTCATAATATTTTTCAACTTCAAAGAGTTTTGCTCATATTTATTAATGTATCATCACAATATTTAAGTCAGAATTACCACTGCTGTTTCAAAGGCAGGTGAACTGAGGTGCAGACATTAAAGCTTAAATCTCTTATACATTTAAAAAGTACAAATAGTCAGCAGGAGGCCTAATCTGTAGGAAGCAGAAGTCTGGTACTAAGAGGTTTTTCAAAGCTTGTGTTTGGTATTGTCCAAATTCCCCAACTTTTTTGAGTCTGTGCTCTAGTGCAGCAGATTTAAGTAGCTTCATCATCTTTAAATAACAGTGTTCTGAAGTACTCCTAACTTAACTACCTAAACCAACACCAACCTAAATGATTCTCTGCCTGATCTAAAGCAAACTCGGACTATGCAGTAATACCTTACTGCATATGGGTGGATTTTCTTTAAATGTGATGTAAAATTCCTCCATGTAGACTAACGAGGAAGAGAGAAGAGCAAGGTGACGATTAATGTCCTAAAACTCCACAAATTACAGGACAGTGGGAAGTATTACAGACATGTCTATTGCTGCTGCTCTCCCCATAAAGGCTCCAGTTCACAGCACCACAGAACACAGTGGTTCACCCCTTTATGACCATGTATTGGCGTTTCCACTGGCACTGATATACGGCAAAAGCACTGCTGTGCAAACGCCTCTATTGATTTAATTCTGAAAATGTACCACATTGCTAAATACAAAAAAATTAATGTGGACGTTGCAACAATGGATTTTTCTAGCCAGTTTATTACCCCAAACTACTAAGTAGTGCACATTGATACTGTACATCATAAAATTGTTAATCATGGAGGTATACCCTTCAGTTTATTCTATCTGATAATACACTACCACTCTTCTAAATCATTACCAATATAATATTTAAAACAGTAGCTCTTTGTCCACTGTAGGTTGTAAAAAGAGAAAGTATTATCTTCATCAGATATCCCAGCTTTCATTTTTTCCTATGGTATGGTTTATTGGTGACTAAGGTCTGTTTACTTTCAATTCTAAACAGAAGCTCATTCTATTACTTTGCTTTTAAGAAAAACTCATTCACAAAAGCCCACAAAAAAGAACTGAGATCACTGACACACTTTTCTGAAAAATATTCAAGAAACAGTACTACTGAATATCATAAGCTCAGACATTGAGGTGCTGTGCCACAAAAAAATATTTTCTTCAACTAGTCACCAATAACTATTTTTCCCAGCATTGTTTTAAAACTTGATATTCTATATTGACATTAATGATCACTACTACAAAGTTTCTACAGTGTAACAAGAAGTAAGGCTTGAGAAAAATGAATACACTATTAGAAATGACTGAACTTTTCTGTGAATACTGAAAACAGTCTATACATGAAGTTTATAGTGTCATCAGATCCCTTTTCTTTTTCACCAGCAACAGATAAATCCACTGTAGCATTTAATTTTATTTTTAAATGAAAACTAATAATTAGTAAAGGCACAAACACAGGTGCACATTGGAAAGAATATTTTGTGTCTCTCCAAGTGGCATGTAATGTATCAAGAACCATTGTATGCTCATTATGCCACATCTGTGGTTCAGAAAGGCAGTAGATACAGTGAAAATAGCAATAGTTTTGATTAAGCAACAGTTAGGGCTTACATAAATTCAAAAGGCATTGTAATTATTTAACACCATTTGGAAGACTTATCTTTGAATTCACTATATTTTATAAGTTCTGTAACTACAAACCACTTCAGCTTTAGTAGGTACATAAAGGTGAAGAATAAGTATGTCTATTTTTAAACTTCAGTGCCTGTTGAAACTGTCAATGACTTTTAAATGAAGTATCCTGAAGCACTGGAACAGTTATTTCAGATACAGAATGTCTCAGTGGAACACATGACTGAAGGAAAGTATCGTATCATAAACGCTCTGAAATGACTTTGAGCCAGTCCGCCTGTTGTAACACCATGAATTTCATTTGCCAAGATGCAGTTACTGTATTCACAAAACTGTGCTTATGTTCAGAATCAGTAATTCTAATTCACATCTATTTTCAGAAAATCTGAGTTTAAAAAGAGCCCAAACTTTTAACTTCTTTTTATTGTTTGGCTACACTGGAAAAAGGTGCTAAATACTCAGGAGATCTGCTTCCTTAGCTGTCACTTTGCAATGAGCTGCAGAAACAGGCTTTCAGAAAACTGCACATACATTTTAAATATATTTCTAATTGTTAGCATATTGTCTATACCTACACAGTTCAAATTTCAGCCTTAGGTACACGTAAAGAAAAACGTGGGCATTTGGAAGGCATTCCATATTCCTCCTGTCTGCTCCCACACTGATTTTTTTGCCACTTTTGGACTTCTTAACACAGCAGCATCACGATGCTAAATGCGTGATAGCGAAAAACATCAGAATTAAATGCTTAGCTTAACATTATTTCTTCCTCTCCCTTATTCCCACTTCCCATAATCCGTGTCAATGCTTTCCCACAGATTCTTTGTTCCAGCTGTGGCTAGGGGATCCCTCTCACCCCTTCTTCCAGCAAAGGGCTAGGGCAGAAAGCTGTGCTGAGTGCAGGCTCACAGGAGATCGGGTGTCCTGGCAGAGCACATGCAAGAGGACCTCATGAAGGCAGTCCTGCATCACAGGATGAAACCAGAAAAGGACATGGTGTCCAATAACGTCCTCAATGTCCAATAATCTTTGAACCGGTGCAGACAGAAGTCCTCTTCTTCCCCACAAGGAGCATCTCTGTGGTAGAAGAGATGGTTAGAAGAAGGGAAAGAAAATATGTTGGGTTTTTAAAATTTTGAATGTAGCGTTCATTCTCTTTTCTCACCTACATATTCTACACTTCCCTTCTTTCTTCTGCACCTTCTCACCTCTCTCCTGCCCAAATCACTTCCCTCTTCAGCCTTCTCATCAATCCCATATTATCCTATTCTGTCACACTTCCATTTTTCCTTTCATAGAACCATTTAGACTGGAAAAGACTTTAAGATCATCGAGTCCAACTGTTAACACAGCACTGCCAAATCCACCACTATACCATGTCCCTAAGCCCAATGTATTTTTAACACCTTTTTACACATCTTTTAAATACCTCCAGGGATGGTGAATCCATCACTGCCCCCAGCATCCTGTTCCAGTGTTTAATAACCCTGCTGGAGAAGAAAGTCCTACCAATAACCAATCTACACCTCCCCTTGTGCAATTTGGGGCCATTTCCTCTCATCCTAGTTCTTCTTACTTGGCAAAAGAGATTGATGCCCACCTGGGCACTCACTGGCTCACATTCAGCTGCTGTCCACCAACACCCCCAGGTCTTTTTCCACCAAGCAGTTTTCTACCTGCTCTTCCCCCAGTCTCTAGCACTGCAGGGATTGTGACCCAAGTCCACAGTCCCACACTTGGCCTTGTTGAACCTCATACCACTGGCCTCACCCCACTGATCCAGCCCGCTCCAATCCGTCTGCAGAACCTTAATGCCCTCCAGCAGACCAACACTCACACCCAACTTGGTGTCTCTGCAAACTGAAGGTGCTCTTGGCCTCCTCAGTCAGATCATTGATAAAAGTATTAAATGGGCCTGACCCCAACAGTGACCCGTGGGGAACACCACTGGTGACCAGCTGGACATAATTCCATTCACCAACACTCTCTGGGTCTGGCCATCTGGACAGTTTTTTACTCAGCAAAGAGCACACCTGTCCAAGCCACGAGCAGCCAATGTCTCCAGAATGCTGCTGGAAATGCCATCAAAGGCTTTACTAAAGTCCAGGTAGACACATCCACAGCCTTTCCCTCATCCACTAAGCAGGTTACCCTGGCATACAAGATCAGGTCAGTCAATCAGGACCTGCCTTTAATAAACCCATGCTGGCTGAGCCTGATTACCTGTACATGCTGTGTGAGCACTCAAGATTATTTGCTTCATATCCAAACTAAACCCTCCCCAGCACAAGTTTGAGGCCATTTCCTTTTGTCCCATTACTTGTAACTTGGGAGATGGGCCATCACCTCACTCCAACCTACTTTTAGGTAGCTGTAGAGAGCAGTAAAATTTTCCCTTGTGCTTTCTTTTCTCCAGACTAAACACCCCCGTCTCCCTCAGCTGCTCCTCATCAGACTTGTGCTCCACATGCTTCACCGGCTTCACTGCCTTTCCCTGGACACGCTCCAGTACCTCAATGTCCTTTTTGAAAGTGAGCTCAAAACCGAGCCCCAGTACTGGAGGTGTGGCCTTACCAGTGCCGAGTACAGGGGGACAATCACTGTCTCGTCCTGCTGGCCACTCTGGTGCTCGTACAGGCCTGGGAGCCACTGGCCTTCGAGCTGGATCATGTTCAGCTGTCTGTGCTCCTCTGACCCAGTGCTTTCAAGTCCCTTCGGCTCATTTTACAGCACAATTCCTGTACTGTTCAGAGACTCCTTTTTCTGACCTGCCCCATAACCCTCCCATCCCATCGCCTGACCACCACCAATTTTGGGGGGCGACTGGGAGCGCAGCTCCCCCCATCCCAGTGGCCGATTGGGATGCAGGAGGGAAAGCCTCCCTCAGCACAGCGGTGCTCCGGGCGGCTCCGCAGAGCCCTGTGCCGCCGGAGCAGCATTACCGACACCCGGGCGCAAAACAAACCCCGACCC
>VZTX01010678.1:2622-150796 GCA_013400915.1 Pardalotus punctatus | reverse complement strand
CGCGGGCCCCGCGGGGCGCGGGAGCAGCGCGGCCACCTCGCGCGGCTTCTACTTTAATACCGTGCTGTCGCTGGCGCGGTCGCTGGCGGTGCAGAACCCGGCGCCTCTGGAGAAGGTGAGGGGCGTCTGTGGGGAGCGGCCGTCACGCGTGAGGGCTGCGTGTGTGCAGAGTGCGGGGTTGTCGCGCGTGGAAACCGCGTGTGGTGGGGGGGCCGTCCGGCCGGAGGGGTGGCCCCTGTGTGCACAGGACGAGCCCGGTGAAGGGTGGGCGCCGTGCGTGGCCCCTTCTGTGCACGGTTTGTGCCGTGTGTGGGGTGTCCGGCCGTCCCGTGACGCTGTCACGCGTGGGGGAACCCGAGTAGCCCGTGGGAAGCGGGTCAGGAGCAGCGAGCGTGGCCGCGGGCCGGGGGATGCTCTGGGGGACGCGGCTGTGCCCGGGCGGGGCTGTCCGGGGGCTCTGAGGGGGCTCTGCCCCTCCGGGTTCGTCCGTGTGTGCGTGCGGCAGCTGGGCCTCACGGATGCTCGCGTGGGCCAGTCTGACCCAAAAATTCAGGCCAGCGGCTCACCGTCGTGTCCCCCAAGTCTGTGGAATATGGTTTTGTTCGCCTAATTAGTCTCAGCCTAATTAGGGTTGGTTGCTTTCCTCCACGTATCTGGTAGAATCCAGGCGACGCAATCAGGGTAAAATGTGGGTGAGATAAAGCTCTGGTGAAGGGAAAACCCGCGGGATCTGTGTCTGGGCAGTGCCCCCGAGGGGCTGCCCCGCTGCCCGGAGTAGGGATGGACAGCCTGGTGTGCTGAGCCTGGGCACGAAGTGACCGAACGTCCGAACTGCATCAGGCAATAATCGTGACTAAATAGCTACATTGCTCTGTGCTGATGAAAACTACTGTGCTTGTTGTGAGCCAGCTGTTGCAGCCTTTTCTTACTTCTTGTTCTGAAAATGCACCATCGGTGTGACAGCCAACAGTGAATAATTTTTCTAAGCCCTGCTGTTGGTTTACAAATATTCAGGGATTCTATTTTTTTTTCCCAGTTAGAATACAGTAGGAGTTAAATGATACTAACAGTTCATATCTAGCTAAACTTGCTCACTCATGTTACTGTAAATGTAACCTCACGTGGAACACACATATCAGCAGTCATTTTCCAAAGTTCATATTTCCTCTACTGTATTTTATGTTGAGCAAGAGGATTATCTGTGTTGTGTTACAGGTCTTGTAATTAGGAGGTCTGGCAGTTGCAGGACCAGAATCTTGAATTCTGCTGAGCATCCAGCCAATTCTTCTAATGCTCTAGGGGAGTAGTTTCTTGCTTTAGAAATTTCAAGGTGGGGTGTTCAGAGAGTTATCTAAGTAGGAAGCGGCTTGACATTCAAACATGGGTGAGTCAAACATAGTTATTTATTATGAAGGCCCTTTTTAGTTAGTATCTATTAATATGGGGGAAATATAAAGAGACAACATGCTTATTGCATTTTCCATTTAATAACAGTTTTGTAGAAGAACAAAGTATTTGGGAGGATTGATGTGTTCTTTAAATGTGTGTTTGTTAAGTATAGAGTGAAGCAATAAGTAAGTAAGGAGAAAATAATAGTTCTGGAAAGTTAATCTCTTGTGTTGGAAAGATTTAAGCAAAAATCATACTCAGCTTGGTAACATTTAGTTGTTCAGTGCTGGATATGTGGAAGGTATTGGTGCAGCTGTAATCAAAGCCACCTATCTTTTGTTTACAGGAATAGAGTAAATATAATAAAAGTGCCTGCTGCACAATTCCTGCACGTCTAAAATGCCCAGTGAAGTAGTGGAAGGAAGGCTTTGTTGTACTTCAATACTTTGATCAAGTGTTGAAGAAAACCTTTAAATCAACCTATGTTGTAGTAAAAATGTCTGACATCTACTTGGGATTCTTCTGTCTTTTTCTGGTTCCTGCTGTTCGTCACTCTTTCCTAGCCCTTGGATGCGGTCATTAAGACGGAGAACTGAAGGACGGTAATGTGGCCAAATATCTTCCAGAAGATGGAGAGACCACTGTGCATTTCAAACAAGCTTCAATTTGTTGTGACCCTTTGAGCCTTGTTCCACTATTCTTTCCCTCTGCTGTTTTTCAGGTACAAAAGCTGCTCTGTATGTGTCCAGTGGATTTCCATGGGCTCTTCCAGTTGGATGAACGTCGCAGGGATGCTGTTATTGCCTTAGGAATCTTCCTAATTGAATCTGACCTTCAGGTATTTTTTCCCACTTAGGCTACCTATTTATCTTCAGAGATCTTGGATTAATTCAAGTTTAGTTGTTCAATGAATGAAGAATTGGTATTTGTTCTTAATAAAAATTGATAAAAAGATCAGAGCTAAGGGATGGATGCAGGCAGAAGAGCACAGGAGAGCAAGGAAGTACTGATTAAGTGTGATAGGCAGTAGCCATGGCATTGCCACAACCAAACTCGGCCGTGTTTTCTGGTCATCATAGCTTCAGCAGAGAAAGGAAAGAGTATTCAGGAGGATTTACTCCAACTGGATGTGTCATTGCATGTTCTCCCCCACGTGCTCCTGATGGACAGGGATGCTCCAATGCACTCCCGAAGGCCAGGTTTGCCATAGGCCCTTTCATGCCAGGATAAACAGACAGACAGGGCACACGGGGCTGCATTGTACATGAGCATCCCTTCTGTGTCTGCCAGCAGGGCCAGGACAAGCTGGTTCTCTTCCCTCTGACTGCTGGGCCTGGTATTGTTCTGTGCAGAGGAAAAGAAGGATGGACAGAGTCCCAGGTCCAATGCTGTTAGACCTCACTTTAAATTCCTTCATACTGCTGAGGTTTGCCTCAGGCCTGAATTGCCTCCTGTTTAGTATCCATGTACTATGGTACAGCTTTCATGGATATTAGGGACCTTGTTCTTTTTTCTTTTCGAGTTTGTCTGCATTTTTTTTGTAAGGCAGCTGTGCTGTGCTTTCATTTGCGGGTGAAGTGAGCTGAAGTGTTACAGAGATGTGTTAAGTGACTTGAATAAGGCCACAGGATGGATCACAAGTCCTGAACTGGCACTGGCACTCTGATTTTCTAGCTGTCTTAAAATTATTTTGGGAGCTTGCTGTTAATTAATAAATTGTTTGGGGTTATGTACTGTTCTGGAACTATTTTCTCCAACTTTTACAGAGAATGAACTGTTGCCTGGAGTGAAAGGCTTGGATTTAAGGCACTGAATTGGGTTACTTTAATTTGCTTATTTTGAAATCAGTTTTGCAATAGTCAAGAAGCCTGTGGAGTAATCACTAGAAGCAATTTCTGTGTGTGCTAATATCTCTAAAATATCTTGAGATTATATAGTTCAGCTTTTCTTCTCCATTTTAAATAGAATATTTTCTTCTTTAGCACAAGGATAACGTGGTTCCTTACCTTCTTCGGCTCCTGAAGGGTCTTCCCAAAGTCCAGTGGATAGAAGAAAGCAACGCACGGAAAGGCAAAGGTGATGTTTGGATTTTTTGATCTTTCTCACGGAATGCCAGCCAGCCAATAAAAATAGCAAAAGTTGTTCAGGACATGGTTCAAGGGGAGGAGAGAAGTCCTGCTAGGTTCTCACTTAGCTCCTGGCTTGAGAGCCTTTAATATTAATTTTTTAAATTTTTTTTTTTTTAGAAGCCAGAGGAAGTTGAATAGATCTCTGTTTTCCTGCTTGGCTGGTTTTTGATGAATTGCACTTTCCAAATCGTTCTGTGTTCAATGTATTTTGTTACTAAACTGGAGAAGATTGTGTAGTAGTTAGAGCCGGAGAGTGAACATGAGATTTGTATGTTCTACTTTTAGCTTTGATGCTTAATTGCCGTTTAAACCACTTCATTTTTCTGCTCCCCTTATGCCTCTTAAAATTAATATAAGAATACTTTTGTATAGTATTATGTAATTAAGGTTTATTTCCAATTAGTTGAAAGCCTGGGAAAGTTTTTAATTATTCTAGTTTTTCTTTTAACATTTATGCTGAAATTATGATGGTTAGAGTGCTTCTAAATTTTGTATGTAATACCATTTTTGTCTACAGTCTGTCTCAGAACTTTATGACGTGGGAGTCACTTGCGTCTTCTTGCTTTATTATAATTTGCTCTCTCTGTGTCGGTTCTCTTACAAGGCTTAAGTGGCTGATTTTCTCTCCATTATTTTGCAGGTTTGCTTCCAGTGGCAGAAAACTTCAGCTTCTGCTTAGTGACATTATTATCTGATGTGGCTTACAGGGATGCATCTCTCAGAGAGCAGGTAGAGTTTAAGTTTGTGCTGTTGTATTATGTGCTTGTCCAATCCTGCAGTCCTGACAAATGTCTGGAAAAGAGCACAGCTGCTCCCTCTCAGCAAGGGGCTGATTGCTTTAGCATGTGCTCTGATGCATTAATTTGTTTGTGTTAATAGTCAAGTATCTAGGGGATATTCATAGGTCTGCAGTTACTTTTGGGTGTCAATCACTGAGCCCAGAGTTTTAGAATTCCAGTTTTGAGACTGAGGTTGGGAGTGCTGCAGTTTCATTCTGTAGCACTTGCAGCTCACTGCAGACTTTACAAGAGAAGCTCTTCAACCTGAGGGAGGGCAGTGTAATCTCTTAGTCACACAGCATTAAGAAATCTTTACAGAGGTGTTTACATTAATATTTACAAGTTTCATTTGTTATAATGATGTGGTGTAAGATAATGATATCTCTTTACCAAAAGATATTTTTGTATGTCTGTCTTGATGACTTCAGATTTTGGATGCAATTCTACAAGTAATGCAGTTCCTGTTGGGAATGTGCCAGACACCGCAAATGCATGATAAAGGTAGTGATAAAATTGTTACTGTATTTGTAACTCCTGTCCTCTGAAGTTCTCTTGTCTTTGTTTGCTGGTTATCAGGATCAGTCCTGAAAAGTGAGTTTTGTCTTTCAGCTTCCCTTACCACTTATCTGTTCTGTTTGTTGCTGACTGGTAGATATGGAAGCAGAAGTATAGTAACTTGTGATACATTAATGGTTTTTCCTCTGCTTTTACAAATCAGTCGTAGTAAAGCACTTTAGGCTGAAACAGTTTAGTGAAGTGGCAGCAAAACCATGAAGAGGAAGTTCTAAGTTAATGTTAATGTGCTGTTACATATGTTTCTGTTTTTCAGAGTATTTATGCAAGTATGCAGTGCCCTGCCTGATAGGAATTTCTCGAGCCTTTGGTCGCTACAGCAATTCAGAGGAGGCTCTCCTTTCAAAGCTTTTTCCAAAAATTCCCCCTCATTCCCTGAGAGTTCCAGAAGAGCTTGAAGGAATTCGCCGGCGATCCTTTAATGATTTCAGATCAATTCTTCCCAGTTCCCTGCTCACTGTTTGCCAGGAAGGAACATTGAAGAGAAAGGCTAGCAGTGTATCCAGCATCACACAGGTTTGTATGGCTTGCTCTGTGTTGGAGTCAGCACTGAGATGTTTTGTTGGTCTCATTGGAGTTAAGACTTAAGCCTGGATATGGCAGAGAGTCTCTTAACACGTTGTTTGACCAAAACCAAAGATCTTTATTTTGGTTCCACAACTGAGTTTCAAAATAGTTCCGTAGTTTCAGAATTACAGAACAATCAGTGACAGTTAAAGTAGCAACTGTACTAGTAAGTCTTCACATGAAGTATTTGGCAAATCCCATTCCTTGTGTTATTATCCTTAAAAAGAATTGTATATCTGTAAATTTTGGAACTTAATGGCTGAAGTTTCCACAAGAGGATACAGGAGCTCTCATTGGTTTCACCAGGAGCTGTGGATGTTCATTGTCTTGAGGGAAGAATGGATTCAAATGCCGGGTTTGAAACTACAGATTGTTATTATCATCGTTTCATACAATAGAGGAGTCATCATTCTGATCTCTTCCCTTTAGTCAAAAGCACTGAACTGGCATTTTTGAACTTCCCATTTTTGGCTAGAATTGAGCTGTTAGACCCAGAAATATGTAGTTCCTGTTAGTTTTGCTGAAGCTGCGTTTCATTTTGAAGTGTACAAACTATTCCCTGACAGGTTTTTCAATGTTTTATAAGTATTTTTTAAAATATGGCTTTTGTGCAATATTTCAGGTTAGTCCTGAACGTGGGATTCCCCCTCCCAGCTCTCCTGGAGGATCTGCAATTCATTACTTTGAAGGTAGATTACCTTGCAGAGCAAGTCTGTGATTTGGGGGTTTTGTTGCTATTTATAGAAAATTGAAAACAAAAAACCTTTTGACCCCTTTCACTGCCTTCTGGAATTCTTACAGGAATTCAGTGGCACATGCCTGCTAGGATTTTGAAAAAAATTGTAGTCTAAAGACAGTAGGAAGTAATTATTAACACTAATAGTTTCCAGGCTCAGTTATTTCTGGCAGGCTTTGAGAGATGTGATTCCCTTCCTGCTAGGCAGTGCCTAGTACTGGAGAGCTTAATTCAACCAGGCCAAAAATATTTCAGGAGATTAGGCTGAGTAACTCTGAGGAACAAGTGTTAATATTGTGCTTCAGTAGACAACTACATTGTTGGTCTGGGGCCTGGAATTTTGAGGCTTGTGGCACATTGTATAAATCCCAAACAACCGCTCCATTTGGAGTAAGTGCGATGTGGGTCATTGTGTAAAATGCAGTAATCTGCTAAAATGAGAAATACTAAAGGAGCCACTGGAGTGGAGTGTTCACTAATGTGCATTAGTTAGTGTTTCAGAAAAGGCCAAAACCTGAGATACTTTCAAGAATTAACAGGCAACCACTTAACCACTGAGCTGTGGTAGAGCTCTAGCTGTGAGTTCTAACTCAAAGCAGGGCTTAAAAATAAACTCTCCTTCATGAGTCATGGGGAGGACTAGCTCTACGTCTGAGCTGTTTTGCTGTCTCTGGTTTTGTCTGGCTGTTTGAGGTTTTTAACAGTTTGGACTCTCTTTGCTTCTGGGCCATTCTCCTCTCTAGCCCTGGCTTAAATTAATTTCTTCCACATTGCTTTTCTTTTTCCTTCACATTGCTGTTTCTAGAGGCATCTCTTCCTCAGTCATATAATGGGATCATTGTGTGATTCTTAAATTGTCAAGTGGGAAGAGACCCATTTATCTTCTGTCTATCCTGTTGAACCAATGTGTTCTTCTTCGATGTTGTGGTCTTCATGGTTTGAATTAAAAAAATAAACAAAAAACAAGGCTGTATATTAGAGAGATGCTATTGTAGTGGAAGAGAAATAATCTTAAATCTGTAGGTGAATAGTGGACAACTTTGTAAAGTTTTTGGAATAATTTTAGTTGTCTGTCTGGTAGAGTTATGATTATTCTAATCAGGATTTTGTTTTCAGTACTAACTTCTGCCAGATATTTCAGCTACAGGCAGCCCTTGCATTACTTCTGTTGTTATAGTTGGTGATAGTCTTGCTTTCTGAAGAGGATGAGTAGTGACCTTGGTTTTATTCTGGCCAAGGCTAAGAACTGAGGACAGGTTTTTTTTGTTGTCAATAAATAG
The DNA here is from genome assembly GCA_013400915.1 of Pardalotus punctatus. Taxonomy (NCBI): domain Eukaryota; kingdom Metazoa; phylum Chordata; class Aves; order Passeriformes; family Pardalotidae; genus Pardalotus; species Pardalotus punctatus. Next base: position 143,343 of record VZTX01010678.1, on the reverse strand, counting down.
TCTTGCTTGAAAGCCTGTTAATCACAAGAACATTACTCTAGCACAGCCAGCTGAGCACTTCAGAAAGGCATGAGATGTAATTTCTCGGGAGGAAATAGAGCCAAGAGCAGTTTGCTGAGCAAGTTGTTTGCTTAATAGAGTACTTGAATCTGAAAAATAATTTGATTCTCTTTGCTTTCAAATTGCAGTGGTGAATTGGTGCCTGTTCTAAGATGAGCACTGTGCTATGTGTTCATTTCATCTAATATAGGGGAAAATGTTGCAAGATAGTTTGACTTAACCTGTTCTTTGCATCTTTGTGCTTCTGATCTAAAGAGCATTTATAAATGTTTGCAGGTAAATGCACATCAGTGGTGTGGAAAGATTAGTCAGAAGCGCCTCTGGCATGTACACAAGTCATTGTAATGTGATGGTAAACGTCTAATGACAATTGTATCATAGTTTTCTGTCTTGATTTACCAGTAGATGAGCTGAAATGCACCTCTGAATAGCTGGGAAGTTAAAGACTGTTAGAAATAACTCTTTATGTTACCATGAAAGAAAGTTAATATCTTTTCTCAAACTTGTATTTTCGTTACTTTTTTCTGATCAGGTTCATATCTTCCTGATGGGAGTGCACTGGATCCTGATTACTACTTCTCCACAATCAGCTCCAGCTTTTCAGTTTCTCCTCTCTTCAATGGTGTTAACAATAAAGAGTTTAACATCCCTCTGGAAATGCTCCGACAGCTGTTGAACATGGTACGTGATGGCTCCTTACGAAGGCTGCAGTGACATTCTGTTCTAGATATTTGTGCTAGAAATAGATGCAGTTTAAGTTTGAGCTCTTAGAATTGCAAGTAAAACGACAGTCTTTGTCTCTCAAGCTTTGTGTAATGTTATTTTTATGGCATGTCATGTATGCTTCAATAGCGTTCCTAAAGTGCTCTCATATAAACCATGCAGAATTTGGAAAATCAAATAAGCTGCTTTCAGCTGCTTCCTGCTTGAGTCTTGCAGACCACTTGTTCTGGTGTGACCTGCATACTGCTGGTTGCTGAAATAGAAGGTTGGGTTTTGCTGTGAGAGTGAGACTTTTCCTGAAGGCTTTGGGTGCTGGGAATTCACACAAGTGTCAGAGGCTGCAGGCCCTGTCTGCTTCTGGCACCAGCTATTTTGGAACAGCAGAGAGGCTCAGATGTTCTTGTTGCAGCCTTAATTTCATCTGACACTTTGTGGTGAAGTGACTTCTGTTTTCTGTGCATAAGCAAAATGATATTAAATTACATTCTCCTCCCATCTAGAGTCACCAACAGGAAACATCCTATTTTAGTTTGATTTTGTTTTCCCTCCATAGGTAAAGCAGATCGTTGAGGAGTCTCTTCTGAAGACCTTAGATGCAGTTATAGCTGAAGTTGCAGAGGTGTGTTTTTACCTTCCTCCTTTAACGACTTTAATACTTGATTTTTTGCCTTATTAGTTGCAAAATTAGTATTTTACCTGTGTAAGGTATGCCTTCTCTTTGCAAAATGATACTAATTTCCTTTTTGAACAGTTCTTTCAGTGGTTTAAATCTAGCCTTGGACTATAAAAATGGTGAAGGAGGGGTGGTATTTTTCACTAACGTGGGAGGAAATAGTTATTTTCCTACATTAGTTCTGCTGTCCTAATAAATTACAGCATTGGTTTCCCAAAACTGGTTTACTGTAGACTAAGATCTTTCTTGCATATTGCAGTAAAATTGTCTTCTTCTCACATCTATGAAATGCATTGGTTGTTTTCTCTTTGTGGTTTGGAAATCACTGCTGCTCTTTTAGGTGCCATTCCTGTGAGTTTATCAGTGTTGCAGCACGTGGACTTTTACTTCCAGAGTTGGTTCTGTAGCTCTGTGAGTCCTCGTTTCAGAACAAGGGCTTGTTTCTTGTTCTCCCCTCCCCTGGGTGCAGCTCTGTCACAGCCTCCACCACATTTTATGGAGTTTGCCTCATTTCCTCAGGGCATAAAGCTGTGGTGAAAGGGGTGTGTGCTGAAATGTGTGCAGAAATGACTCTGCTCTACTCTCCAACCTCCCTTCAAGCACTGCCATATTCAAAATGTAGCCTGAGTGGAGACAATTTCAGCCTCTCTTCTTGCTGTCTCAGTAATGTGAGAGCTTCCAATCTCCCCCCCTTTTTTTTTCTATTTAGTTTTTAGCCCCACTGTTGGAAAGAGCAGACATGTGCTCTTCAGATCAGTGACTGAATCCTGTTTAATGCACTGAATGGCTGTACTTTTTCTTTTGTTAAAAGTAGAGGTGGAAAAGCTGTGAGGTTACTTCTTGTATGCTTGTTTACACTGTGGAGGGGGAGTGAGCTTAATTTATTGATATAATGGAAAATACTTCCTTTTGAATCTACAAGATTGCTTCTTTTCTCTTTCAGACAGGGACTAGCACAGATCTCTATTACAAAACATTCAGTGACCCCCTTTACATTGCTCAGTTTAAGATGCTGAGAGACACACTATACTATATGAAAGGTATGGTGTTTATCTTTTCTTTTTTATTTATCCTTCATTATGTTTATGACCCCAAGCATTATCTGCTTTGTATTGAGTGCTTGAACATTGGGGTTGCATTTTCTGGGAACTCTATAAATGGTATTAAATTTGTATTTTGAAATGTTTCTGTATAAAAAAGGTGTTGTGAAAGTAGAAAAAAATATTTTGAGCACCATTAAAAGGATTAATAGATGTCATTTGAGTTATCTGTTCACTGATGGACTTTGCTATGAAATCTATCTTTTAGACAGAACATAAACTTGATTAAATAATTTCATTTATAATGTAGCAATGAATTTTATACATGCCGTTTTTATGATACACTGACTTCCATCCTTCCAGTATAATGTTGTTTTCTTTTCTTTAGATCTTCCCAACTCATTTGTGAAGGAAATCCATGATTTTGTGCTGGAGCAATTCAACAGCAGTCAGTCAGAACTTCAGAAAATTCTCCACGACATGGATCGACTGCACCACGAACTGAGCCCTTTAAAACTGCGCTGTCAGGCCAATGCTGCCTGTGTGGATCTCATGGTGTGGGCTGTGAAGGATGAGCAAAGTAAAAAATGCTCTTTGGTCTCGGCAGTGTCTGTTGTGTTTTAAGTTGTAGAAATGCTTACAGAGTAGATGCTGCTCAGAGAAATAGTAAATTTCAGTGAAATACTTTTTGCTTTAAGAATATAAGACTAAAACTTCCATCAAAAGGTTGTCAGGTCAGTTGGCTGGGTAGTTAGGCATCTCTATAGAAATGGAAACAGAAGCTTTCTATTATTTATCTCAAGGGGATGCTATAAATGCTGAATGAGACGAAGTTACTTCTTTTCTACTTTCTGTTTTATTTATTACTCTTAATGTCTTGAATATTTCTCTGTGATTCTTTTAAAGAAAATGTTTTTCTTAATTACTAGCAGGACTGGGAAACTTTCTCACTTTTCTTCCATTTTCTTTCTTGTATAAATCTTAAATCCTTTGAATATGTGAAGGACTTTTTCCTTTGGTCGTTGCAGTACTTGATTCCTGTTTAGTGTGAAGTACACTCCAAATCAGCTTTAAGTACTGTCATTCTTTCAGTCATGCTGCTTGACAGGGTTGTTTGGTGCAGATGCTAAATTTCCAAAACTGTTTTTGCAGAAGCAGCACTGAATCTTTTTGAGGAATTTTAGTATAAGAAGAGTGAAGCTTATAAATTCTCTATTTTAGTAATTCCGATAAGCATTGGTTTGTGTGTGGCCTAATAACAAATCTAAGATAAATTTTTCTGTTGGATTTTTCATTTAAGGTGCAGAAAACCTGTGCATCAAGTTATCAGAGAAGCTGCAGTCAAAAACCTCAAGCAAAGTCATAATTGCTCACTTGCCACTGCTGATTTGCTGTTTGCAGGTCTGTCGTTACAGTATTTGTCATTAATCACTAATTACTCACTGTATTAGTGAGTGAGAGTTTGGGGAATTTTACAGGTTGCTAGAACACTTTATCTACTATTTAAATTACTTTCCACCACCGTGTTCTACATTTGGATTTGGACTGCTTTTAGAATTTTCTTATCTCAGCTACTTCTTGAAGAATAATATTCATGAGGGTTTTTTAACCAGTATTTAATTTCTGAAGTATTTATTAGCTTCTTAGTCCATGACACAAGTAGTAAAATACTGGGAGTGACAGGGCACTAAGCGTTCATTATTCTGATTTTTATATCTTCTTATTGGCCACTTACCTATAGTCTTATGGGTGAGGTGTTTTCCACCACGTAAAAAGTAGTAAGTTATCAGGTTCCTCTAAATGTTCGAACTTGTCCAGTAACTTTATTTTTGGAGAGAGCAGTGCATTTCATGTAAATCCTGTGAAAACACCCAGGAAGAGAGCAGCAAAGCTTGACACACTCCAGAATAACCTAAAAGACTTAAAGACATAAAATGTCTACATCTTCTCCTAAAAATTGAATCTCTCAGAACTATGTAGGGTTTATTTTGTTTTCTGGTTGTTTGTATTGAGCTGAAGTTGCAAGTTTACATTGAAATAAGAACTGTGCTGTTTTATTCTAAAGCTACGTTTTGTTGGTTTTGGGGTTTTTTCTTCCTTTTTAGGGTCTAGGTCGTTTGTGTGAGAGGTTCCCGGTTGTGGTTCATTCTGTCAATCCATCATTGAGAGACTTTCTTGTGATACCTTCCCCAGTGCTTGTGAAACTTTACAAATATCACAGCCAGTATCACACAGGTAAAGGAAAAAAGCACGTGCTCCAGAGTGATTGATTTCCAACTTGTGTAGCTTTTTTGTAATTTTGGCATGTTGTGGTGATATAGCTGTTAGGTGGAAATGGAGATGGAATTGTGTAATTTTGTTTTTTGGAAGTGGAGGGGAGGAAAGCAAATGAAATTCTGGTACAAGTGTATGCAAGGGTAAGCAGTAGAACTGCTGTGTCTCTGCTGCTGATCACTTCTGCCCTGAATGAGACTCTGCAGCCAGAGCCAAAGCATAATTATCCTCGTGGTGGGGGAAAAGAAATCACATACCCAGTTGGAACCTGCCTTGTTTCAAGCTGTGGCTGTTGTGTCCCATTCTCCTACAAAGGCTGCTTCTGTCTGCCCTGTAGCCTACTTTGCACTTTGGGAGGCAGCCACTGGATCTGTCCAAAGCTGCCCCTTCTCCTGAGTGAGCAATGTCACGTCCCTCAGATTCCCCATGCACATCCTGTGCTCCAGCCACATGACTGTCTTGGCATTCGGCAGGTTTTTATTGTTGTTTTTAAATTTTAATAGCAAGTTATGATTTCCAGAAGAAAAATGTTCAATTTGAATCACTTGCTGATGCAAAAGCAATATTGTAGTGCTAAAGCGGAACAGTAAAGTACTAATGACTTAATATAGGAATAATTAAGTGCAATAATATTTTGTATAGGCCCTCAAATGGTGTTGATTTCTGTCCTCCTGTGTTCTTAGTAGGTGGGAATGACATCAAGATTAGTGTAACCAACGAGCATTCGGAGTCCACCCTAAATGTAATGCCTGGCAAGAAAGGTCAGCCATCCATGTACGAGCAGCTGCGTGACATTGCCATAGAGAACATCTGCAGGTGAGAGGAGGACTGGCACCATGCTGAGCCTGTGCCATTTCCCTGGCACCATGCTGAGCCTGTGCCATTTCCCTGGCAGAAAAGAACTGTGCCCATTTGGAAGGCTCTGCTCTGTGCTGCCAGAAAGCCTTTGAGCCTTGTTCAGTCGTGACTTCGTTTTTCTTAAGCTGTCTCTTGGTTCTGTTTATGTCCTAATTGTAAAATAATAATTCAGTCTCACTGTTTTGCTTCCCACATTTGCTAGTCACCATTTTGATATTCAGTAGGTTTTTTTGTTTTCAGCTTAGACTATCACATGGAGTAAGCCTCCTGTAACAGAAGGATTGTCACACTTGTGTGGGCAGTGTAGTGATTATTCTTCCCTTTCAGATAGCTACAGGGAGCTGGAGCAAAGACAGGTAGTTGGTGACTGGAGGCAAGGGATAAAAGTTTCAAAGTAGTGGATTCTGAATTTACCTTATTGCATGTTCGTGTCTTTATTGTTTCTGGAGAAAGCAGAAGTAGAAACTGCTTATTTTTCAAAATGTATCTGCAGTGTTCCTTGTCAATCAGTTCTTACTCTTCAGTATAAACCTGCCTCCCTTATATATAAATGGCATGCATTTACAGTAGTTAAAAGTGATATCTTTTATGGATGTATCATATTTTTTCTGTTCATTGTTACTCCAGGTGCTTGAAAGCAGGCTTGACTATAGATTCGGTGATTGTTGAGGCCTTTCTTGCCAGTTTATCCAACCGTCTGTACATCTCTCAGGAGAGCGATAAGTAAGTTGTCTGTCAGTCATCAAACCAATATTTCCTTCACTCAGTGAATCTGAGGCTTATTCTAAGGTATAACTACTGGTAGCATTATTTTAGAATTAAGTGTCTCTGAGATTAGTGAGCTTGTGTGTGGGGTCAAGATCTTCCCATGCCAAGTCTTTGCAGAGCTGAGCCCTGGTTTTCATACTGAGAGGTCTGGATTCAGTTTTACCTGATTGAATCAGCAAATCTTTGGAGCATCTTAGCCAATTTTGAGTCCTCAGCTGAGTGATGCTCTCTCTTCAAGCTTCAGTTGTCCTTTTTGGCTAGACACATCTTGTCACTTGTGGCGTTTGACTTGCTCTGCTTTTAAGAGACTTACCAACCAAGAAGTCTCATGGGGGAGGTTCTGTAGTAGCTGGTCTGACTGTCGAGTCTTAGTGTTTTGCCCATCATTTTTGCCTCTTTTCACTGTTGTTTTTAGAACAGTTTGATCATGGATTAGCGTGGATTTTTTCAATAGTGAGTTTGGGAGAGGTTGTTATTTTTTATTTTGAAAATCAGCTTGTGCAAGTTTATCTGCTAATGTTGGGGCTATATAGAGTGGCAGTATTAAAGCTGTTAGTGATGTTTACCTTTAGTATAGGAACTGTTACTTATATGAAATATAACTATGCTTAGAGGCCTTGATAACTGTTGAACAGTTACATTTATCACATTGGGGTTTTTGTTTGTTTTTGTAACAGGGAAGCTCATTTGATTCCTGACCACACAATTCGTGCTCTAGGGCACATTGCAGTGTCGCTGAGGGACACCCCAAAAATGATGGAACCCATCCTGCAGATCTTACAGCAGAAGTTTTGCCAGCCACCTTCTCATCTTGATGTGCTCATCATTGATCAGCTCGGCTGCTTGGTCATCACTGGGAATGTAAGCAGAGAATTGGCCGAGAGAATGCCAGTTCATGATCCCTTTCCTTTAGTTAAATGGCAGTGTATTTTAGAAACTGCATTTGCAGAAGGCTTTTAAGGCTTTTCTCTTCTTCACCACAGGTAGACACTTATACAATCTTTGTGGTATCAGAAAACAAAGGCTCTGATAATGTGTGAAGTGCTGTCTCTGTAAATAAGATTAATCCCCATAGAAAATAAGAGCCTTAAAAAAACCAAAAAAAAAATGGACTATAAAACCCACCAGACTCAATGTTTCAAAAGTTACTAAGTTTTTAAACTTGGCCTATCCCAAATAAGTGGAGAGTAACTTTTTCTCCTATCAGTAATTAACTTTCAAAGTCTTGTAGCTCCATATGTTTAAAAGTATGAAAGATTGTCTTCTTCAGTCATGCAAAGATTAACTGACCTTTTCCACATGCTTTTGAACAAGCAATTAATTGCCAGAACTCAGAAGCCTAAAAAGGTTTCCATCAGGAAGGCATAGTTAAAGAACTTAATAAATTTTGTAAAATTTGATCAATTAAAAACATTAATGAAGGCACTTGTACTGTTTGCTTTATGAAAGCTGAAACTATTGCTCAGGCTGTGGCTGCACACCTGTCTGAAAAACTTGGTAATACTTAGAGTATTTTACAGGGCTATTCTTTAGAGGAATTGTATTCAATAAACTCTGCTTAGGGATTTGGGTTTTTTTTTTACAGCAATACATTTACCAGGAGGTGTGGAATCTGTTTCAGCAGATCAGTGTCAAAGCAAGCTCAGTTGTTTACTCTGCCACAAAAGACTATAAGGACCATGGATACAGGTAACACTTAGCTGTGTCCCTTAAATGTGTGAAAACTATATTAGGGATAAAATGCAAACCATTAACAATTTATTTCTTTGTATGTAAGTTACGCATTGTTGTGCCCACTACAAGTAAGGATTATCACTGACTCTGTTGGTGATTGGGGTAGGCTGGATATCTTTCAGTGCAACGTGGAAATAGCTGAGAGGACTATTCCTGTCAGTATGTTTTAACAATGCAATCTCAGCTTTAAAAACTGACACAAGTTCTGATTCTTCTGCTTGAGAGCTTTCCCAAAACAGAAGCACTGCCCTTGGCTGTTTTTTGTCTGCTACAGGAAAGTACTTTCCTTGTGGCCATGACAGCACCATAAATGGAACATCCTCCAAAGGCACAACTTAAAAATCGTTTGTCACTTAAATAGCAATTGCATTTCAACTGTCGGTAAAGTGATGTGCTGTTCATAAAAACAGCAAAAAAACCCAACAACAAAAAACAACAACAAAAAAAACAACCCACAAAAAACAACAACAAAAAAAACAACCCACAAAAAACCGAAAACCACCAAAAAAAACAACAAACCAAAACAAAAAGACAAAACCGGGTGAAAATATGTCAGTAGCCTTATTACAAGACTTACTATCAGTATTACAAAGAAAGCACTGAAAATATAAAACCTGAGGAATTGCTTGTTCATAACAGTTCTTTCTCCTCAGGCACTGCTCCTTAGCAGTCATTAATGCCCTGGCCAACATCGCTGCCAACATCCAGGAAGAGCATATTGTGGATGAACTGCTGATGAACTTGCTGGAGCTGTTTGTTCAGCTTGGGCTGGAAGGAAAGAGAGCTAGTGAGAGAGCGAGTGAAAAAGGACCAGCGCTGAAGGTCAGATATGCACTAGTTTTTAATCGTGTGCAGCTGTGCTTTATGTGGGTGGCACTGCTGAACACGCCCTTACACACACAGGGAAAACCTACTCCATGCTAAGCCTGAGAGCGTGTTCTGGTCATGGGGTGTGAGTGCAGGTCTAGGATGCCTTCAGACATGTGACTGATCCGTGTGGAGCGTCCCAGATAAAGCAGGGAGTAGCTGCAGTTCAGCTGAGACTGCCAGAACTGCAGTGGCAGAGCTGCAAAGGGAGACATGGAATGCTTTGGAGTCAGTATGGGAGACAAACTGCTGCACTGATTTAAAGCCGTGCAGTTCTGCAAATGGAGAAATGACAGATTTCAGATGGACTGAGCTAGGAGGCAGTGTTTCTTTAGTGTGAGGATACTGGGAACAGTTCTCACTAGAACACTACTCAGTGCAGAGTAAAAGTTACGAAAGGTATTCTGAAGACTGGGTTACTTCATTTTCAAGAATAGATAAAGAGGATAAAACACTGCACATGCTGTGCTCCCCAAACAAAAGCAGTTTTTTTTGATAGTTTGCCTATGTCTCTGCTTTTCAGCACACTAAAATTTGCTTAATAACCATTGAAATGTTCAATGATTTATTTGTTCTATTTTCAGTCATTCAAAAGTGATTTCTGTGAGGAGAAATAAAAAATACCTTATTTTTCTTTTGCTGTTGCTGGTAGTTGATGTGAATGTCCCCTGAGTGTGCCCAAGAATGGAAGTCATTCCGTCTTCTTCACTCTCAGTGCCATGTATTATCATAAGGAGGCTGATATTTCATTTTTTGTGACAAAAATGCTAATAGAAAAATGTAGTTCTGTGTGTTGGTGCCATGGCCTAGTTCTGGCTATTATGGGTAGTTTGCATCTCCGCTCTGACTCTGAAGCGGTGAGTCACGTGCAGTGAATTGTCCTGAAGCTAACAAAAAACCCATGGTGACTTTTTCCACTTGTCCCTACCCCTTAGAGTGTCTTGAGTGCTGTTATTTTATTCCCTTCAAAAATACTTTAAGACCCATCTTTTGTTTTGCTTTATCTCGACTCTCCAGGAAAGATAACTGAAATTTGTTTTAGTTGGGTTGTGTCATTGCAGTTTCATCTAAAGACTATTTGGCTTTGTTTTTCTATTGCTCTCTTCTTTCCTTCTTTGCTTTTTTTTTTTTAATTGCATCCTTTTGGTTTATTCCACTTCATGCAAAGCTGTTAGCACATCTTCCCTGCCTCTTCCCTGTGGGGCCAGCAGTCCCTCTGTTTTAAGGAGGGAGCTGGAGCGTTCCCTCTTTCCCAAATCCGTTGTGGAGGGATTATGGGAGGTTGGAAAAGTCTTTAGAGAGATGTCTCAGGGTGGTGTCTGTGCCATCACTGTTTGCCTGATCACAAAAGTTGAGAGATGCTGTGCTGTGCTCAGTGAATCTTTTCAGTTCTTTAACACTCTACTTGGCCAAGAGCAAACACGCTTGCATAGCATGCAATTCAAAAAGTCCTGAAAAGTCAAAGGAAATATGTGTTTTCCTTGCGTTTCTTGTGTTTCAAAGGAAAAGGCTGCTCCTTCTGCTTACATGAATTCTTGAAAATGGTGTCTTTCTACAGACTTGTTATTTTTGGCTTCATTTGGATAGTAAAATGAAACTTGTAAACATTTGACAGTTGTTTGTGGCCACGCATTTAATGTTATCATTTTTCTAGCAGTTATTGAGTATCTACAGACCCTGTGCTGACAGGGGAAAAAATTTCCTTCATTAGTCCATGAGGAACCACCTGAAAAGCTTTGTTAAAAGATACCAGGGTGTGCTCAGTCCTGTGGATTTCATGGACCTTGTGCACATCTCTTTGCAAGATACAGAATTGTAATTGTAATTATTTTGTAACTGTTGTTTGAAATATGTCTTAGAGAAAATAGAAATGATTTTGTAGGTGTTTTGATTATTTCCTTTTTCTTTTCCAGGCCTCCAGTAGTGCAGGGAACCTGGGTGTGCTTATTCCTGTCATTGCTGTGGTGAGTATCCAGTGGTTGCATTGTTGGAAACAATTATTTTTCTCACATCTATCAAATATTGATGCTATTTCAAGCAAAATAGTTTGATTGACAGCTAGTGCAGAGGTTACCATCCAGGAGAAATGTAGTACTACTGTAAAATAATACATCTTGCTCTAAGGGGGGGGGGAAACATTTGTTTAATAATGACAAATCTCTTGAAAATAATGCATTTTTTGTGATTCAGGGTTAGAGTGTTTCAAGTGATGAATTCAGGAGACTCTTGAGCTAAATAACACTGCAAATATTACTTTGAGTAGTGTTTGGCATGCAGTGTAATAAACAGCACGTATCTGTGGCCTGAGGAGAAGTGAAAAACAAAAGTTAATAGAAACAGAGTGAAAAATAAATCTTAGTTTGGCAGCACAGTGAAGTCTGCTTCTTGAAAGGGAAAAAAAAAGCATTGATGAAGGAGGGGGTAAGTGTCCTGTGTCCTGTGAAATGAGAATTGACTGTCAGGCTGAAAGCATTTTAGGAAATGTGCAAGGACACTGATGTCCATGCCAGATTCATTTATTCTGAAGCATATCTGTGTTCAGTCTTGGATGTCAAGTTTTTCTGGGGAAAAACCAATTTTTTTTAACAAAGTGTAAGTGCTAATTCAGAAAAGAATTGTAGATCTAGATTTCCAGCAGAAAATTTGATACGTCCAAGGTGCATTTCTAGGTCAGTAGGACTATTTGCCTAACTGCTGTAGCTTTTACAAAAAAAAGTCGTGTTGAAAAGATCCATAGACAAACTTCCTGAAGGACAAAAGGCATCATGCTGCTTTTTCCCCTCCTGAAGCTGAATTATTCTGTGGAACCTTTCCTGCTCAGCTGGTGGGACAAAAGAGAAAAATGTATCCCATGCTTGCAGTAGGGATGCCTGCTTGTAACTTGCTCGTACTGCACATCCATTAACAAGCAGAAGAAAAATCATTTATTTCATACTGTGCCCTCATAAACCTCTTTACTGAAGCTTGTCAAAGAGAAGAGTCTAAAATGAGCACTGGTTAAAGATCAAAGGACTGTTCCTTCCCTTCCCGTGTCTCTTCCACTGGTTTCCTACATAAGTCCTCCCCAAATTTAGTAGGGATCACAAGGACCACTTCCCAACTTTACAGAACTGTGTTTATAAGTGTGTCTTGGATCAGTGTTGTTCAATAGTTGCTCAGTTTTTGCATGAGCCAGCTAGTCCTGCATTGAGAGAGATGTTCTAGTGGGTGGCATTTTTCAGCTGTCAGTGATGCTGATTTGAGTGAAAGCAGGACCATTCTTTGCATATTGAGAAAAGATTAGTGCTTGCTAGAGACTTCATGTAAAAGTTACGGAAATACTTTCCTGTTTCAAATTTTTATTGATGATGTATTCGTTCTGAATAGCTGGGAATAACTGCATTTTTCTTAACCAATGTGACCTTTAAATGCAGTCAGACAGTGCCAGAATCTGAAGCAAGAGTTAATGGTTACATTATGGTGGTTGAAGCAAATATTTGACTTACTTGCACAATGTATGAAGATCATGAGTTTTGAGCGGTAGCTGATTTGCTTTTCTGCTTGACCTCTTTTCCTTGAATAAATGTCGTTACTTAAGTCCCAGAAACCTATATGGTAGATGCTCCAGCTCATTCAATCACTGATAAAGTAATTTAACCTAGGTCATGAATATTTAATCTTTTGCATATGTTTTTTGTATATGCTTTCCTTTCTGAATACAGATAAAACAATAAAATGTGTATATGAATGTTAATGATTTCTGTTGTGCACCTCGAGTACTGAAAATTGTCCATCACGTGGTGGACTTAAAAGACAGGAATAGGGGGAAACATCTGAGCCTCCTATCCAGTATCAGCTCTTCATTGTTCTTCATCATCTAATATCAGTATTTCACTGGCTGACATATTAAAAATCTTTGTGTATGGAGCATGTAATTGGAGCAGATACAAAATTATAAACAGCAGTATATAAAAGCAAAATTAAACCAACAATTTAATATTGGAAAAAACACCTTTTTAAGAAAATTTGTAATCCTTAAAATAACTGTTGGTTTATAGGTTGCTTGCATATTTTTGCTAACATAAGGGAAGCTTATAAAATATATAGATTGATATAGTATTTGCTACTGCAAAAAGTAATAAAAATACTCTCACTGGATTATGAGGCACAGTTTTTTAAAGGTGTGATGTAAAGTAAGGTGTGTTCATTGTCTTTAATAATTTGAATGTATGGTGCAGCTCTGTTCCTTGTACCAGGTAGACAGTGATATTCTACAGAATTGTAGGTAAATCTCCTCATTTTCAAATGTGAGACATTTGAACAGCATTTGTGGTGTTACCAGAACGATTCAGAAAGTTTGCAGTGACTTGAAAGGTTTTGTCCATTAAATCAAATATGGAGAGTGCATTAGAATATTAACAGAGTGATTGCTATAAATGGCTTTTTTTGTAGCGAGGATTGGGTGATACCGAGCCAGTAAAAAGAGCATTTTGCTGACTGCTTTTCCTGTAAAGGGTATTCTGAGGATATTTGTATCATTTACCAGGCTGGCCTAATTCTGATACCTCTTGTACCAATGAATATTAGAGAAAGTATTGAAGTGATACAAGTTAGATTGGGGAAAAGTAGTGGGTCCCTTAATATTTCATTCCTCCAAGACATTTCTGTCTCCTTTTATTTGGTACACTGGTCCATGAGGCTCGTTGTGTGTATCAGTCTGAATGTTAATACACATTGTGTGTATTCACTGAATGTTAAGTGATGCAAGCAAAAGAATAGAGACATCTGATTTTTTTCAAGTTGGATTGTGTAAAATGCTCAGGAGAGACGTAGGTGTCTATGGCTGGCCAGGTGCTCAGGATTTCCTTAGTCCTATTTATTATAAAGAGACATTTTAGCACAAATTTAGCTCTAAATTTCAAGAATCCAGATAGTCTAAATACTTTATTGATTACATTTTATACACTGATGTAGAACACAAAGTAAGTTACCTTGTGGGGTTTTTTCCTATTAATACACTTGCATCAATACATGGCACTAACCATTTTAAATTGCAGTCGAATTATCTACTGCTGTGAGTCCATTCATGAGAAACTACCTGTAGATAACACATTTTCTTTCAATACCAGTGGCTTTTGTATTGGCTAATACGACAATAAATTTTCCTTTATGATACTGGTATTTTAGGATATAATTATACAGCCCATGTGTTGTAGGGTCTTCTCTGCTTTTAAGATGTGGCTGGGTTGGCAACTCTGCCCATGAAGAGAAGGCAGCTGGTGCGGTGTTCATAGATGAGGAACAAAAAGGGGCGGTCGACGACAAAGCGGATCTGAGTCGAGAGGGGCATGAACCCCACGGTGGTTATTGCTGCAGCCTCTGTGCCCTCCTCATTCACTGTTATTGTGCCTTGGTGGTTGAACTGTTCAAACAAACAAAAAAAGAAAACAAGCAGAAATTGAGGCTCTCCTGAGTATGGTTGAATGCTGTGCTCATAGACTTCCCTGCTCTGTGTCCCACACCCTTGCTGGTGACACCTACACAGCACCAATCCTTTGGGGTTTGTTTTGTGGGTAAGCCTGTTCCAGGCTGCCCACAACACTGGAGTGCCTTTGACATCTGATTAAACATGTTCTTCGTTATATGAACAGGCAAGGACAAACCCACAACCTTTCCTCCTAGGTCTGCCAGAAAAGATGAGGAAAAAATATTGTTTTAGCTTACTGTGCAATATTACTACTGTGCTGCCATGTTATTGGGTTTTATGGTGTAGTCAGAGAAGTGAAATGAGGAGTAAATACCCTGTCAATGGTGACCTTCTCGTCTGATATACCAGAGTAGTCGCCATTTCCATTGAACAGTTCTTCTATTCCCATGGATCTCAGATGGTCAATCAAGTTATAAGTCTTCTCCAGCTTAAATTTAGGCAGAACCACTTCTCTTGTTCTAGTAGAAATAAACACAAAAAGGAGAAATCATTGAGCAGATATGTATTTACACAACTCCTCTGCTTTACAGACCTGTAGTGGTTTGGGTTTTTTGCTGTCTTCAGCAAGCAGGACACAGAGATACAGAACTGTACTTTTGCTTTCAAAACTTGAGGATTGTGACTTTTAAAACTGTGCTTAAAAAATAATTCCCCTGCAAAAACTGTTAGTTTGTCAATTTGATATTTCATTTATAATGATTTGTATTATTTATGTGTATAAGATACGTGACTTTGAGCAGTTCAGCGCACACTTGTAATAGGTGTCAAGCTGTCAGATTTTCTGAAGTACTAAACTGGAGATTTGTCACTTACTGTGTACAACAGAAATAGGTTGGATTCCTGGGTGGCACATCAAATAATCTCTTTTTATCAAGTTTGAAGGCAGATACACCTACTCTGTCATGCACAAGGGTGGATGTATTATTTTTTCTCTCCCATAATTGTGATGTCCTTTGTTGATTATGGAATGTGTGCCTTTACGCACAGCTCTGTTGAAATGCTCAGTGCTGAACTGAACATAGGCTGATGTGACTGAGATTATTCTGCACCAATAATCTGTTATTATCATAATACTGTTTTTCCTTCTCATTGTGAACTGTATCAGTAAGAACATTTCCTTTAAATCTGCATCATTAAATACTCAATAGAATTTTGAAACTTCTTTACAATTCTCTACCTCAGTCATCTTTGATTTTTTGACGGCATTTAAATTTTGAGAGATCACTGGTCCTGGTTTTTAATTCAAAAAATCTATTCTTAGAGAGTTTGTTTAGGTTTAATATATTTAATCAAAATATATTATCTTCTGCACACTTTACTTACCCTTGCCAGTCTCATAAAAAAATTCAGTAAGACTTTAACAAGAAGTGCTTTTCAGCAGATACCTGTTTGTCATGCTCTTCTGCCACTTTTCCACCACTTGGGGTGTGATCTGCTTTTCGAGGGCTTTCATGCCGGCCAGTTTGTGTGGGAGCACGACGAGCATGCTGATGTTGCCCACGAAGGGCAGCTGGATGACACCGCAGTCCAGCTCGGGGTCTGCGGCAGCCAGGAAGGTGCCTTTGGTCTGCATCATGGGCACCTTCACCGTCTGCTTGTCGTTCAGCCGGAAACTTCTCTTCATAGTCATTTCCACTGGAAACTTGTTCTCCCAGGTTCCTGGTAAGACAATGCAGAAGGCAAATAAAACCCCAACGTCCTTGTTTAATAAAATGTTCCCAGAATAGGCTTGCACTAAGCTTTAAGTCGTGTGAACTGGGAATTACTCTAGGAGATTGTTGATTTCAGTGAAATCTGAATTAGAAGATAAGTTTTAAAGTGACTTTGAAATTCTTGGCTTTCTAACTTTTGTCTGATTTGAGTGTTCTGAATTACAAAAGCAGGTGAGCACACATACCAACCTCTTTCAGATTTCTGGTTTATTATTTTTCCTACGAGGAACCTAGAAATTATACCACTTAAACAGATGCAAAGTATTTTTTAGGGTTTGTCTCTAGCAGAACACCTGACCCAGCTGTATTTTCTGAGAAGTGTGGTGCTTGAATCCAGTTTGGAAGGCACCCCTTTGGAGAATGTTAGTGGTGTATGAAGCTAAGCAAGGGCTGGTTTAGTTTCACATAAAATTGTAAAATATTATATGCTGAAGGCACTACCTTACCTTAGTCCATTCAAACTGGTTAATTTTCTGTCTTAACCTAATGAGCTGGGGCCTTGACTGCTTAATTCTATGACCCAGTTTAATGTGATCACAGGCTCCTCTATATGTGCTGAAATCTGAGAGGCTTATGCCCAAATAATGCAGTCCAACATATGTTGCAGCCCAGAAAGGTTTGCCATCAGGGTTTGAAGCTTTTTATGTGGAGATACTCTGGATATCAGAAATATTTATTGACTGTTTGAAAGAAAGTGCTTTTTAAAATGCAGTGTTTTATTGGTCTCCTTACAGAACTGTGGCTCTGGAATAAACATTATTTCTTAAGGGGCAGACAAAGCTAGAGAATTATAGTGGAAATAGGGTTACCGGTATTTCCTGTAAAATCTCGGAATTTAGGTCATCGTTGGCAAGGAAGTATGTGAGGAATGTGACTGTGGCTGTGTGGAGAGCCTACAAATGTAACCTTAATTGGTTCCTTAGTCTGACTTTACCAGATTGACTGTGAATAAGAAAAAAAAAAAGCCTTAAGTCCTGCTTTCATTCTAATAGTTCCTTCACATGTCAGGCTGATGGGGGCCAGTTTGAGAAGCAATCAGACTGTGGTTATTAGTCTGAAAGGAATGGGGTATAAAATGGATTATGCTATTCCCAAACAAATTGTCTCACTCCTGAGAAAGACCCAATATCTGGCTGTTCTTCAGGGAGCAGAATTCACAGGTGTAGGACTCCAGCTGGCCAAAGCCATGGGGCTGCTGTGGGCCGGGGGAGCTTCAGCAGCACTGAGGGATGGGAGGCACAATCAGTTCTTCTAGCGAAAGAGAGGGGCTGGAGAACATTTTTCTTGGATTCAGTTTTACAGATGTGTTTGTCTTGGGGTAGAATACTGATCCCCAGCAGGAGCAGTGTGGCCAACTGAAACCAGCTAGCACCTTATGACTTTTGTGACTTTCTGTTTTGAATCTTTCCCCAAGATGTCTTTTGGATCCATCTGTGGGGGCAGATGTTGTCTCCACCGAGTGACTCCTCTCTTGCATTTGTGACCAGAATCTCAGAAAAAATCAGGATATTTTGGACCTGTCAACAATTATCAATTACCAAAACTGCCATGGCTAAAATAACCAGCTCCCACTTGATATAAATGCTTGTTCAGAGATACGGAGAATGGGGGGTAGACTGGATATCGATACAAGATAAAATGTGCTTCTTACCAACATAAATAGTTTTCAATAGTTCCTTGATGGTCTTTAATATAAAAGGAGCTTGAGACCTCGCGGTGTTTCTCAAATATCCCATTATTCAGTATCACTTGTATTGAGCATCTCTGTATATCTGAAAATGCTGTGAGGACATAACAGAGCTTTTCTGCAGTGGTGCAAATGGTGCAAGTGGAAAGATGGGGTCAAAATTTGACATGTTAGAAGGACTAGTGGGGAAAATAAGAAACCCAGGATCAGAACTTGCTTTTAAAAGCATCAGTTCCACTTAAAATAGAATTCCTGGGAGACTGTCACTGTAAGACAAAAGAGTGAGAGATGCCACCAAGGCGGTTTGGAGTAACGGGACTCCATGGGCAGAAGAAAAAGCCAAAAGTCTTTTTGACCTTGATAACTCAAGAGTTCTGATACTACAGCTATTTATTTTTTGTGGGTTTGTTATTTTGAGATAGCACAAGTATTTAATAATTTCAGAGTGAAACAAAAAGGTATTTCAAAGTTAACCAAATTATGAAAAAAAAAAAAATCTGTTTCACTTCATATAGTCCTTTTCCTAGGATGGTCTAAGGGGCTGTAAAGCCATGTATTTAGTATGATATGATCATTGGAGATGTACTTAAGGATACAAGTAAGTGCCTGTTGGATGGTATCTGAGAACAGCAGATTATTTGTATTTTATGCTAATGATTTATTCAGATGTCTTAGAGGCAAATGGCATTATTCAAGGAAGTCATTCCTTGCAAGTGAGTGGGAAAAAGTACATTTACAGGAATGTTGCATTCATGTGTTGTTTGTCTCACTGAGTCTTTAAGGTTTCGGAAGTAGTAAGCATTTGCTCCATGTATACAATACCCACTAACTTCAGAGCATGACTAGAACATCATTGTGCTACAGAAACTGGCAAAAATGGGCTAATAATAGAGAGCTTAATGAGGAAGTCAGTAGGTTTTTTATAGTGTAGATTAGACTTAAGTTCTGTCTGGGATTTCTAACAACATATGGCAGTGAATTGCAAACTGAGAAAATCCATCACTAAGATTGAAATAACAGATTCTTACCTTTAAAGTAAAGGCAGTTAAGAATCATCATCAGTGTTGTAGGGTTTATATTCACAAGAGCTTCCTTTATTAATCCTTTGGTCAGCTTCAAGATGCGTTCATTGGTTTTGGCTATGAAGTTGGGATCTGAGAAATCAGCTGGTTGGGCATCAGCAAAGTAATATGTTTTCATATTGGTCTTGAAATCGTTCAGGATAGAAAAGTCCTTATGAATATAGAGGTCATTGACAGACCTCAGTGTGTAGCCAAAGTTGCGCCTGAAGAGCCGATGGGTGAGTTTGCGGAAGAGGTTGTGAACAGTCATGAGCTCGTATTTGCTGCTGGCATTAATGAAGTCTTGAAAGCCAAGAACAGATAACACTTCCTGCTGGGTTTGATCCTTCAGACCCAGGGAGATCATAGCCATTGCAGTGGAAATGCCAACAGGGGCCATGATAATATTGTCTGAGGAGCTGGCCTTGTCTGCCACACTGCGGTAAAGGTTGAAGCCAAAGTTTGCATTGAGGATGTTGAGGCGCTGGATTCTGGTTTTGCCCTGGAATAGTTCAAGAATATTTCCTTGCTGAACTTCGGAAACCATGTGTGGGGCAGCATCAATAACATCACTGTAGTCATCTTCACTCAGTATCTTGTCGAGGTCTAGATAGTCCTCTTCCTCCTCCTCTTCAGGAATCAAGTCATTAGTGATGGTGTTTTCTCTGTGGAACTCGAGTGGTAGGTTTGCCATATCGTAAGTCCCGTTTTCATGTGGCTGTGCACCTTTAATGCTTTCAAAATGCTCAGTGACATCCTTGACTCCGCCAAATGTGGAGGTTATGATGAGAGCAAGGGCAAGCAATTGAAATAGGAACTTCATTCTGGCAGGTGAAAGCCTGGAAGACAACATAACACCATTGAGAGTCAAGGGTAATTGAATTTTAGTTATCTATTCCCTAATTTAGGTCCATGCTGACTTCTGTCATAGCAGAAGATCTATAGTTACCTTATTCAACAACTTTTTTTTTTAGCAGAACAGATGTCAATTAGATGGATAAGCCTGTTTTACTGGTAATTGGTTTTGCTTACACAATTCCTCCAGCCTGCCAAAGAATTGGTTGATCTCCTCCCATACTAATAGCTATTACTGGCATATTTCAACAGTAACAACCTCATTACCCAATGTATGGGGGACTCTTCATTTATAAACTGTTATACTTAAAATGTGCACTAAGTGTGTCAGGAGTTTCTGCTGAAAATACAATGTAAAATTAGGTTTGAAGATTCAAGCTTGGTAAGAGGAAGAGGGACTCCTGATCCAGTCCCCTGCAGGAGCATACCAGAAGGCTGAGATGTACTGAAAAATTTGGAAAACAAACATCCTGTAGCTACAACAAAAATGGAAGTTTTGTGGGAGTATTTTGGAAAAGCAAGGCAGCAGTCTGGTCAGTTCAGGAGATCTAGGCACACAGAAAGATGTGTATCTGCACCAAGTACCCTTAGTGGGGCTGCACTGGGGGAAGTGCTGGGCATAAACATCTGTCCTGGCCTGCTCATGGCCCTACTCAGGCGTGTTACTCAATGTCTGTGCACCCCTTCTGCAGCTCCCTGTCCTCAGCTGCCACTTCTGTGGTGGGTTGGCTTGATTCTGCTTTTGGCTTAGTTGTGTTTTGTTTCACTTTATTTTTGTGTAGCACGGCAAAGCTCGCAGTGCTCTCTGTTTTCTTCGTGGTGTGAAGTCTCTATGAGTGCCCTCCAGAACTTTGTTTCTCTAGACTTAGTGTTATCCCAGTTCTCGATTTGTAACCTCACCTGTTTTGTTTAAGAATGCATTTAAGGAGAACTTGCATTTTTCTAAGAGAAACTTAATCAATGTCTTCATCTACTGAGTACTGGACTGTTGAATTTTTAAATTATTTCTAAAATCAAAGATTTTCTTCAGTATGTATTTGAAAAGAATCCATCAGTTGTACTGAGCTGTAAAACCCTCTACCTTAGAGAGTCAGAGATCAAAGTGTAAGTGTTCTAAGGCTCTGTCTGCTGAAATTGAATGGGTGTCTGAATGCCTGCCCTTAGGTTTAGCTCAGACTTAATTAAAAAGTTATTTCATGAGTTTAGAAAGTTAATTTCAATTGATATACCTTTTTTGAGTAAAAAGACAATTATTTACTGTATAAAACAGGACAGAATATTGAATACAGCTAAAACAAAAATCTTACTGACGTGTTGATGAAAATGCTTTTTAAATTAGCAAATAGAGCTACTTCTGTAAAGTATAGAGGTTTACATACCTGTGCCTGTTCACTGACCTGTATATCAGTGAATAAAACCTTGAAGGAAAATATTTTCAAACATGTTGTAGCAGGATTGAAATAACTGAGCTGACAGTTTAATTTTTTAAACTCTCCCCCAAACTAATTTGCTTTAATTCCTAAAATCATTTAAGATGATCCTCCTCTATAAAAGAATACATTATTTTGCAAAAATGAAGGATCCAAATAAGATGCTTATGAAATTGTTTTAGACTGTGACTGAACATCTTGAGTCAGTCTTTTTCTTACTGTTTCTTCATAAATTCATTAGTTTTTTCCCCGCCCCCAAAAGTCAGGCCCTTTGGGCTGAGATACTCTGTCCAGTAACCATTGATAAACATTTTCTGCTCTTGGCACAGCAGAATTTGCTGTCTGTATTCCCAACTTTACATTCTCTCTGCATCAAAGTTCAGTTATTGCTTAGCTGCACTTACACAGGCAAAACTTCCCCCTGCTCTGCAATATGCATGTCTTTGGTCAGATCTACCTAAAATAACAGGAGAGGTAAATGAAGCTTACCTTTAAGCCACTGTACGGGAAGGATGTGTTGAAAAGCTCAAGTAAAGGGAACGGCAGGGTTTAAATCTGAACTTTGACGCTGGTTTTTTGTGTATCTCCCAAAGTAAACATTCTCTAAACCAAACACTGCTAAACTTACTTCGTCAGCCAAAATCCCTCCCTTGCCTAGCGATCTCTGCTGAATTCTCTGTTGTTTGTTGAACTGCTTTTATGGCTTTGCAGGTACTTGTTCCCTTTTGAGGAAGATCTTTGAGCAAAAATCGGTGTCTATGTGAAGTTTCAAAGTCAAGCACGCACATAAACTTGACTGTTAATGACAGGAAAAGCCACAGAGCTGCTGTTTTGTGCTGAAATGGGGGGCAGGGGAGCATCAGTGCAAATGTGTTTGAGGCCTCTGTGGTTGGGATGGGGCTTCTTCAGTTGGTGATATATTGGTGCAAACATTTCCATTGCACAAACAGCTTTTTACCATAGTGCTGTTCACCAGCTTAAACTCACACTGATTTTATTATAATAGAGGGATTTTTTCTTTTTCTTTCTTTTTTTTTTTAAATGACTAATCTCCCTCATGATTTACAAATACATCCAAAGCTGGCTTTATGTAGTGTTTCACTAAAATACTGCTGGCTCTCATACCTAGAGAGAATTATTGTGGTTGGAGAAAACTTCTTCAAGCTAGATGAGAATGTAACATTTTGTTAATAAAGTTTACAGTAGTAATATACAGTTAGATTGAATAAAGCTTGCAGTTGGACAATTTATTTTACTTTTTATACACTGCCTGTGCTTTAACTCTTTTTAAGATAACACACTATGATCTTTGTTATATAAATTTATCTAAAATTGTGTATCATGGTGGCTGGGAGGATATACTGCTATTCCAGTGGTAGCAGCTGTTTGTGCAAAAAGTATCAGAGAATTTTAATAAATGTGTTGAAAATAATGCTCTTTTACTTGGTTGTTTAGACAGTAAATTCTTCAGAACTGATGTCATTCTGTGCGTGGGTGCAAACAATAAAAGATCCCCAATTGGTGCCTCAATGTATTTCCACAAAGCTAATAAACAATAGCAACCAGAAGTGTTTTTGACTAATATTTATTTAGTTTGGAGTTCCTTTACATGAAGCAAAGCTGCATGACATTGTCTTCAGCACAGTTTAAAGGACCATGTGGTCTCTTCCTCCCTGCAGTGGACAGTAGACTAATATTATGTATTCTCCTCAGAGGTTACTGTATCAGCATGGTGTTATTCCTGTGTAAAACAAAGGAAATTCTTACTTCAGGCTATTCAAGAGTTAGCCTTTCAAATCACCAAAAAGAACTTAATTCCTTCAATGTAACAATAGCAATATAATACTAGTTTTCATAGTGACAAAGAATATTGATTTTATAAATCATAGTCAAGAAGGTACATGAATTGATTCCTTAGTGTGGAATTAAGTTATTCGAACTCCCACCATTTTCTAATGTTAATTTTTATTTCTTTGGTAGCTCACCAGACGCTTGCCACCCATCAAGGAGGCCAAGCCCAGGCTGCAGAAGCTGTTCCGTGATTTCTGGTTGTATTCAGTGCTGATGGGGTTTGCTGTGGAAGGATCAGGTACTGTACATGCTAACAGGGCAGCATTGCTGCTCACATTGAGACTTTTGATGTATGTAAATACAACTATATGCAAATTATTCACAGTAGCTGGAAGAAAAATTACAGGCATAAAGACACTTCAAAGCAAAGAGCTTACATGACAGTTCTGTGGTGGCACTTATTTAAATCTTCGCTGGTTTGGTGTCAGATTCAGCACAGTACAACTTGTACTTAGTTTTATTCCTAAGTAATAGCCTTAATGATGAGTTTTGATAGTCAGGTTCCTGAAATGGAAGATCAGACACATGGGGTGCAATGGTAGTCCAGCAGAAACTGCTTATCCAGTGAGAAACTTCACCTAAACATACTTCCTAAGTTTGGAACATGGATCATGTGTGTTGAGTGTCTGTGCTTAAATGCATGAACAATTTGCCCTAGGAAGTAGCCCAAAGCTTGGTAATGCGGGTAACTTTGTGAAACTTAATTTTTTTTAATTCCTCATCCCACCTTCCCTCTTTCTACTTCTGTTCCAGGTCTTTGGCCAGAAGAATGGTATGAAGGTGTGTGTGAAATTGCCACCAAGTCTCCATTACTCACATTTCCCAGCAAAGAGCCACTTCGATCTGTTCTGCAGTACAATTCTGCCATGAAGAATGACACCGTGACTCCTGTAGGAATTCAGTTCTTCTATTACTTCCTTCCATAATGTCTGCCTGTGTTAAATGACATGGTATTTGTGATATATTGAAATAGCACAACACCCCTTTAACTTGCCTCCTATTAGTGAAAAACAGCTTTTTGACACTGCTCTTCTGACAGCAGGGTGCATAAGTGACTTGGGGTCAGTTTTATAGTGTTAATACAAATGCTTAGGGTGGTAGCTACGCTGTCTTGATTAGGTGTAGAAGCCAAGTCTTTGTGGAGATGGAAGCCCCTTAGTTATTTTTCATCCATTTTGTGTCAGATAAAACTTGCACTGTTTAAAAAAAAACCAGCAAGGTTTGAAAGGAAACCACACATTCAAGTTTTTCAAAGAAATGTTAAGTTTGCTCTGGCTTGATTCAGGTATTCTTTTCTCTCCCTAGCATTTGCAGGATAGATTTTGAAGGATAGATTTTGCCCAGGGGCTCTTTCTGATAGCAGTGTAAAGTGGATTAAGGAGTTGCACCTTATGAAATCTCTTTGGCTCCCAAATAATACAGAAATCTGCATTGTGTCTAGATACTTAGTTCTGTGGCACCAAAGACTGGCACATCTATGAGGTTTCAGAGGCTGGAAGTTTCAGTGTTGGTGTTGGTTGAACTTGCATGCATTTAGTGTAGGAATTGTATTTTTTCATTGGTATAACTACATGGAAATTAGCAGTTATTTCTGCCAGGAGCTTGATTCCAGATTTAATTCTGTTCTGTATTTGAAGCACTGTGACTTCCTGAGTCAGGGGAGGTTGGTCTGAGTCTGCAGGCAGAAGCATCCTGACATTGTTTGTGAAGGCTGAAACGTTAACAGAGTAATGGCTGAATGCATGTTTGAGGACCCCAACTGATACAGTACTCCCACTTCAGATGACTTCATGTATTCATTTCTAGGCTGAATTAAATGAACTACGGAGTACCATAATCAATCTCTTGGATCCTCCTCCGGAAGTGTCAGCCTTGATCAATAAGTTGGACTTTGCCATGTCTACCTATCTCCTTTCTGTTTACCGCCTAGAGTATATGAGGTATATGATTATATATTTACTTTTTTTCACTGATAAAACAGCAAAAAAAACCCTAAACCAAAACAATCAATAAATCCCTGAAACAAACAAAATCTAAAATAAACAAAAACTGAAACAAATAAACAAAACCCAAGACACCACAACTTACAAAACTCTCCTTCCCTAGGGTGCTGCGTTCAACTGACCAAGATCGCTTCCAAGTCATGTTTTGCTATTTTGAGGATAAAGCAATTCAGAAAGACAAATCTGGTAAGATTTACCTGCCTAGGTTTTCTTTTGGCTTGAGATATGAGGAAATTATCTCCAGGCCTACACAACAGAAACAAATCAAACAGCTTTATAACAAAATGAATAATGTTCACCAGATTGCTGCTGCTTTATTCTTGCCAAGAGCACTGGTTTTGTTTTGAAACAAGTTCAATATTGGCTGAGTAAACATAAATACTTTTAAACTGTTAAGCATAGTTTATAAAACAAATGTAATTTTGACAATCAAACCTGTCACTTCTCTCCATTCCTCAGGCATGATGCAGTGTGTGATAGCTGTTGCTGATAAGGTGTTTGAAGCTTTCCTGTCAATGATGGCTGATAAAGTAGGTTGCATGGAAACTAAAATTTTGAATTTGTATAAATTCAATAAATGAATTTGTATAAATGTTATCCTTTCAGTTTGTGAAAATGAGTTCGTCTTTTCCCTTAAGAGCTTCATACTTCTCCTTTGGCATGTTTTTTAGCCTAAAACCAAGGAGAATGAAGAAGAGCTGGAGAGACATGCTCAGTTCTTGCTGGTGAATTTTAACCACATTCACAAGAGGATCAGAAGAGTTGCAGACAAATACTTGTCTGGCTTGGTGGACAAGTGAGTGTAGATTTCCTGTTTCTCTATTCACAGTGATTGTTTCGTGGTTTCTTAGGCACTTGGTGATGCTGGTCAAGTGGATTTCTTGGCTGCTGCTTCTGCTGAAATGTCTCCTTGAAAAATAATATTTGATAGTATTTTTAGCCTGAACTCTGAAACCCCTGCTTAAAATGTGTCTGCTTTGTATTCCCATGGGTGGAGCAAAGCTAAGTGCCCATGATATAAATGCAGTCTCAACTCCTGTGAAATAGCTCTCCTCAGCTTTTGGCTCTGGATTGAACCAGGCTGCCGTGAGCCATGGCAGGCTTTGTGGCTTCTGCTGAGTATGAGCTTTCCTAGGGATGTATAAAGCTGGCTCTTTGAGCAGCTCCCTTGATGAGATAATGTCCTTCCTCATCTCTCCGTGGTTGTTGTGTTTCTGAATTCTGTCTTGCCCTAGATTTCCTCACTTGCTGTGGAGTGGAACGGTGCTGAAGACTATGCTAGATATTCTGCAGACATTGTCTGTGTCTCTTAGTGCAGTAAGTCCTTTTTCTTTCCTAAAACTTTTTTTTTGCTTTGTTCTGCATTTATTTGTTACTTAATTGAGTTTGTAATTTGGTTTTCCTTTCACTAAGATTGATAAAATCTTTATTTTAAATTCTGTGAAGAAAGAATTATCTTTGCAACAGTATTTCATAAGTAGTAAAACCAGTGCTAAAAAGTTGTTGTCAGATGTGGTTTATAATTGTTGAAATGTCTCATTTGAAATAAAAATTTGGTGGTGTTTTTACGGTTTGTGGTTTGTTTGGTCTTATGAATTACGGTTTTCAGATTGTATTTTCTCCAGTCTGCGTATATGTGTCCATATTTCTTGAATCTATTACATGCTAGAATTTTCAAAGATGGGAATGCTTTATAGAGTTTTATTTTTGTACTAAATGTTGAGGAGAGTGCTTTGGATTTTTGAAATTATTTATTCTAGAAACCAAACTGGAATACAAACAGTTTATTTTAGAGCTGTTCAAATTGACTTTGAGAGCAAATGTTAGCAAAAAAAGTTTGGTAATGAGGATTCTTGTTTGCTACTTTTAGTGTTAATGTCAAGTGATGATGAATTTTGTCTTACTGAGAGGTGATAATTGTTTCTGTTTAGGACATTCACAAGGACCAACCATACTATGACATTCCTGATGCTCCATACAGAATAACAGTCCCTGACACGCATGAAGCCAGAGAGGTGGGTGGCCCTCCTTGATTTATCCAAGAACAAAATAATGCTTTGTTTCATAGCTTGGTAATAAATTAGTGAGCTACTCTGAATGGTCATTTAAAAAAAAATACTTCCTTAGGTAAGATTTTTCTATTAGGGTATGACACTCATTTATGTCTTTCTGAATCTTACTCTTTCACTTAACTTGAAGTGTGAGAGTTCTTTTCTGCTCAAGGGCACATTTAACTGTTATACAAAATTTTAACTGTGTCATGTCATTGCAATGCTCTTGCTCCCTATGTTACTTATTACACCATTAAAACCAGTGCCTCATGTTAATTGTCCTGTGTTTTACTGACTGTGTTGATGCTTTTTTAATTCTAGAGTATAGTCAAGGACTTTGCTGCACGCTGTGGGATGATTCTGCAAGAGGCAATGAAATGGGCTCCCTCTGTTACAAAATCTCATCTACAGGTAATGGGCCTGTTTCTGTGAAAATTTGATTTTTGCAGATCTTGGACACTGCAACTCTACCTGAAGTTTATATTTCCTCCCCTAAAAAACAGAGCCTCAAGGAATTCTGTCCTTGCATGAAAGGACAACTAATTAGTGTTTCCTTCTTCCATGTGGTCCAAAACACTTCCTTTCATATGGTTCTTTTTGTCAGAAGTGATTCTTTTAAGAGAATATCTCAACCTTCAAGCATTTATCTTGATAGCTTTATTCTTTTAGAATACTTTACTCTTTGTGTATTTGGGAGGACATTCAGAATTTCTTATTGCCAGGGGAGCAATGCCTGAAAGGGATGAGTACAGACAGTCTGTTGTCACATATGTGTGTAATTAAGTTTCCCATAGTTTGTGGTGATGCAACACTTCCTTATGAGTTGCCTTGTCTGGAAAGTAATTATATATTTTGCGTTTTTGTTGGTTTTTTTCAGGAGTACCTAAACAAACATCAGAACTGGGTGTCAGGGTTGTCCCAGCACACAGGACTGGCCATGGCTACAGAAAGTGTTTTGCACTTTGCAGGCTACAACAGGCAGAACACCACTCTGGGCGTGAGTATCATTTGTTCACTTGCACACTGCAGACAGACCTTGACAAATTAGAGGGCTGAGGAGAGACCTCATTGCTGCCTATAATTTCCTCACCAGGGGCAGTGGAGGGGCAGGCACTGATCTCCGCTCTGGTGACCAGGGACAGGAGCTGAGGCAATGCCATGAAGCTGTGTCAGGGGAGGTTTAAGGCTGGGTACTAGGGAAAGGTTCTTTCCCCAGAGGGGGCTGGGGACTGGAAGAGGCTCCCCAGGGAAGTGGTCACAGCACCAAGCCTGACAGAGTTCAAGGAGTGTTTGGACAGTGCTCCCAGTTGTGATGGGAATGTTGGGTTTGTCTTGTGCAGGGCCAGGAGTTGGACTCGATGATCTGTGTAGGTGTCTTCCAACTCAGAATACTCTATGATCCTGTATCCATGGAAAAATGCACATACTCCTTTAATTTTTATCAGTCCTGCTACTGTTGTACGTAATAGTCCTGTACTGCTCTGATTATAAGCATAAGGAAAAGCAAATTTGAAACATATGTGAAGGAATAAAAAGGTAAAGAGACAAATAGTTTGATATGAACAGTATAAACACCTTGGTGTGGTCTGGTCATAGGCAACCCAGCTAACTGAAAGACCAACTTGTGTGAAGAAGGACTACTCCAACTTCATGGCTTCTCTTAACTTGCGCAACCGTTACGCTGGAGAGGTAAGTACAGGATTCCTCACGAATGTGGGGTGTCCACAAGCTCTGGCATCACTTCTCAGGGGATTATGTCCTTCCAGCCTATACTGGTAAATGTGTTTATGTTACATGAAGCATAGTCTCTAAACCCTTCAGGATAAAGAGTATAATTTTCCTTGGTTATTAAACAGATAATTTTACTGTTGGTCATGCAGATAAAGCTAAAGATTAGATAAATATTAGATTGCAGATAAGGCTAAAGATTTGGTAAAGTGGTAACAAAAGATGCCTCTGTTTGTGGAGCTCCCTAATCAGCACATGACCAATACCAAACTAGATGCCTAAAAATACTCTTCTCTGTTGAAAACCCCCTTAAATTTTACAGGTTTCTGGAATGATTCAATTCTCAAATGCCACAGGACGAACATCTGACCTGAATAAACTGATGGTCAAAGAGCTGAATGCTGCCCTTGAATCAAGCGATACTGAGTTCTACACCCAGGCCATGTTTAAGTTGACTGCGCTGCTAATAAGCAGCAAAGGTAATGAAAACCAAATGGAGTTCTGCTTTCTGATGGTGAATGCCAGGAGTAATAAACTACAAAAACTATCCATACACCAGCCCAGTACACATCAACTTGAAGCAACACTATGTTTTGAGTTTTTTCAATTAGGCTTGTATTGGGGAAAAGCCTTCTTAAACTAGAATCTATTTATTAGGAACTGATTATTACCTAGGGTGCACACCAATTTCATGCTGATGTGGAAAGCAGTTGTTCTGTTGGAGAAATCTGAGTGAATGTTTGTTTTCAGACTGCGATCCCCAGCTCCTTCATCATCTGTGTTGGGGACCCCTGCGAATGTTCAATGAACATGGCATGGAAACAGCAATTGCTTGCTGGGAGTGGCTGCTTGCTGCCAAGAATGGAATAGAAGTGCCGGTAGGAAGCAATTTAACTACTCCTTCTCTGCCCCTGTGAGGAGGAAGAGAGAAGATTTTGAGAGATTCACAGATATTGTGAATCTCTGTCAAGGATGTTTCAATGCCCTGTTAATCACTTTAGCCTGCCAGGAACTCTCTGTTCATGTGTTGTTGGAAGTCTGAGCACGCTTATGAGGTGGACTGTGGGAAATGGATCTTTCTCAGCAGCCTGAGTGATACAGCAAAAGAAACCTGTTAGAATCTCGGCTGTGGAATTTACTTTGCTCATGAGGTGCCTGAGGTGTTCATGAATTGACTCTATACTATCACAGACTATAGAATGGTGCTTTAAAACAAAGAGAAATCAGTCTTCCTGCTCATTAATTAGAGCCTGTGGTATCTGGCATTGCACCATTACATAAAAACATAGGATTGCAAATGTCCTAATACTGTATCAGGCTAAACCAGTTGTATTTTGTGAGATGGGGATCAATGTAATAGTAATAAAGCAACTCAGCATGGTGTAGTGACAGTCCACACAGCTGAGAAATCTGCCTCTGGTAACTGCTTTGCTTAGGTAGTACTAAATGTTTCACTTGCTGGAGATAATCATCCATCTGAATTTACTTAGGTGAGTTTGTGTGCAGGTTTCAGTGGTTAGCTTCTTAAGCATCAGTTTCATTTTTTTCATTAGGCATTGGGGGAAATGTCTTTTTATCTTGCAGAGGAGAACAGAGAAGCACCTTTGATTGCTGGGCCTCCTTACTCCAGAGGATGCTGCTCCTGAGAGCAGGATTAGCAAAACTGAATTATGGGCCATCTTTATGTTGTGCTTGATCAGCTGTGTGTGCTTGTGTGGGAGGCACCAACATTTAGTAGAGCAGGAGGACGGATGGCATGGGCTGATCTAGTTCAGCCTTCTCAACAACAACAATACCGTGACTGGCTGCTGCTGCCTTTAGGCTTTCTGTTACTAGCTGAGATTCTGGGGGAGTCTCTCTTCCTTTCGTAATTTAGGATGTGACAGGAAGATTTTCTTTCAGGTGGGGGATGTTTAGAGCTGTCTCTGCCTCTCCATCAGCATTGCAGTGAATTTTGATTGATGTAGTAGTTTTCTTGTGTGTGCTGTGGGGAAAGATTATGCTTTCCATAAAAGAAGATGCTCTTGAAACAAGAAGCACTGTCACCTTCCTTTCTGCAGTTCATGCGGGAAATGGCAGGAGCCTGGCAAATGACGGTGGAGCAGAAAGTTGGGCTGTTTTCTGCAGAGCAGAAAGAAGCAGATCCATTAGCGGCCTCAGAGGAGAGCCAGCCAAGGCCCTGTCCACCAGAGGTGACCCCGCATTACATCTGGATAGAGGTGTGTATTTCTTCTGGAATGTCACACCCGTGGCAGTTTCCAGTTCCTGTGATTTGGCAAAGGACTGGAGTCATGTGCTCACAGCCAGCAGACACTCCATTTCAATGAGCATAATCGTTGAGGGGGAGGAAGGTGTTTGAAACAGAGAAATCCGGGAGTGGGGTTTGAAATTAAAAAGGTTGAAGGAGGCATGGTATGTCTGTCTCTTTTTCTCAGTTTTTGGTGCAGAGGTTTGAAATAGCCAAATACTGCAGTTCTGACCAAATCGAGATCTTCTCCAGCCTGCTCCAGCGGTCCCTGTCCCTCAACATCGGGGGGGCGAAAGGCAGCTTGAATCGGCACGTGGCAGCCATTGGGCCCCGGTTTAAGTGAGTACTTCTGGGTTTTCCCTTGGTGGAATCACAGAAATAAGAAATAAGATTACAGGGAGAAGAAATAAGGTTATTGGGAGATGGAAGAAAGCAACTAAACACTAAATGTTTAACTTGTGCTTGTCTTCAAGTGATGAAAATTGCTTTAAAAGCCTGCACAGTCTAAGTTCTGTTTTCAAAGCGTAAGTTCATCACTTAAGCTTGAAAGTAATTTTTTGGTGTTTCAGGAAATTTCTTGGGATAATTTCATATAGTGAATTACCCACATCATGGATCTAGTCATTATATTAGTGGGAGATGGTTTTGCTACATCAGTTATTTTCACCCGTTGTGACTTTAAGGCTTTCACTTTCTGTGGTTCAGCAGTCCCAGCTTTGGGAACAGACTGATGATAATGTGAAGAGGTTGCTAAGAGCTCTGAAACAGACACTTCTCAGGCAACAGTTACAGCTGTAGCTGTGCTTTGCATGGTGTCGTATTGGTCACCATTTTGGGAGAGCCAAAATTTCCATTCTCTATTTTGCTTATTAGGTTGCTGACCCTGGGTTTGTCTTTACTGCATGCTGATGTGGTTCCAAATGCAACTATCCGAAATGTTTTGAGAGAAAAGATTTATTCAACTGCCTTTGATTATTTCAGGTACTCTTTTATTTGAAATAACTCACTGAAAATGTGTGTGTTTTTCCTGAAGCTTCAGTGGTACTTCAAAGCAGCAGCTGTCTTTCTACTCTAGTGATTTTTCTTCCTTCCCTTTTTTGCCCACTTTAACAGAAACATTTCTTGTGCTTTAGTAGGGTTCATAAACTATCTCCAAGAGGTTTAAATATTAGTTTCAGATTCTATGTATGGTTTAAAAAGCAGCATCTTAAGGAATGTTTCTGTTCTTTCCCTTTTTTCCCTTATTTTTAAGTTTATTCAATGCTCAAAACTGTATCTAGATTTATAAGGTTTGAAGAATTGCTGTTAGAGTGTGTGTGGCTGAAATACAGTTTCATTGTTTTGAAAATACAGCCTTACTGAATCTGATTATTTCAGCATTTAACACAGGCACAAAAGAAAATTTAATAGATAGGAATGTCTGGCTGTGAGGAGGTCAGTCAGTCCTGATATTAACTTTTGAAGGAATCCATGATGCTGACAGACTGCTGCTTAATTTTCGGTTATAATTGGATGTTTGTACTCTTCAGTCAGAGATAGTAAAAACCGTGAGGATAAAACGTAGTGATGTGCGGTCTCATCCCTGTAGATTTCAGTCAGAATAAAAAATATGACTTGATTGGCTTGGTGAGGGTTTTTGACTGCTGGTGTTTCTTTCCCCCAATGCACTCAACATCACACTATTTGTGTGATTTCTTCAAGTTGTCCTTCAAAGTTCCCCACACAAGGGGAAAAGAGGCTTCGTGAGGATATCAGCATAGTGATCAAGTTTTGGACAGCGATGTTCTCTGACAAGAAGTATCTGACTGCCAGCCAGCTTGTGCCACCTGGTGAGTTCCTTTAAGTTCTGTTTTAAAAGCATCTGGTTTCTGTGATTGGATTCTGCATCAGACCTGTGTTCTCTTCTTAGATAATCAAGACACCAGGAGCAACCTGGATATCAATGTTGGATCTCGGCAACAGGCTACACAAGGATGGATAAATACTTACCCTTTGTCCAGTGGCATGTCAACCATATCTAAAAAATCAGGTATTTTTTTGATTGCAACCAGCTCATTACAGCCAATTTTACAGCATAGTTTATGTTCAGATATTTAAAGTCAATATTTACCTTTAACATGTTCTGGCAGGATATTTAATTACCAGTGCTAAACTCTGAAAACGGGGTGGAAAAAGTCTAACTGGTAGCAAGCAGGAATGTTCTGAAATCACCTGAGTTTTTTGATAGACTGTTCAGTTCTCTAGTGCAGAAGAAATAATACTGGGGAAGGTCAAGATGTATTGAAATCCTGTAAGGAAATCTCTTGCTTTGTAGAAACTTATGCCTAGTGCTTTTTGGGGACAGCAGAGTGACATTGGATTGTGAGCTGTTTTTGTACAGTTTTAAAACTGTGTGCTCTTTCATTTTAGTAGACTGTTGTGTTCCTAAAGTGAGTGCAGTGGCTTCATTGATATCTCTGTAGCCTGTTGTGCTCTGTATATTTAAAGAACACCTGCACGATGAGCAGCTGCAGTGCTGACTTCCTGCAGCCTCTCTGATCTAAATCACAGGTGTCCTGTGGTTATTCAGTTCTTCTGTGGTACTGTTTCCAGGTGTGGACAGTTTGAAAGTATGATTTAACCTGCTGAACAAAAGCCACTGAAAACTTTTTTATCCTTTTCTCCAGGAATGTCCAAGAAGACAAACAGGGGGACACAGCTGCACAAGTACTACATGAAGAGAAGGACGTTACTGCTCTCACTGCTGGTGAGTCATCAGAAGGATGGGGAAACTGCGTGAATTTCTAGGACCCTGTTATTGTTGCAGGGTATATAAACTAAAAGATGAGATTGGGAGTGTTTTGCTTCTTCCAGAAAACCCTTTTTTTCCCTGTTCCCTTCAGGCTACTGAGATTGAACGCTTGATCACATGGTACAATCCACTGTCTTCCCCTGAGCTAGAGCTGGATCAAACTGGAGAGAGCAGTGTAGCAAACTGGAGGTCTAAATACATCAGTCTTAGTGAGAAGCAGTGGAAGGATAATGTCAATTTGGCTTGGAGCATTTCTCCTCATCTTGCTGTGCAGCTGCCTACCAGGTAAAATATTTTAAAAAAAACAGCTGATGTAATTACTGCTGCTTTAGAAGTTGAGTGAGTATTTACAGTAAGTACTGATAGCACTTGCTGCTGGTTGCAGCCTCTTGCATACTGTCACAACTGTTTGAAACTTTTGGAAAGAACTAGATTACTTAATAGACTCATTTGGCTTAGTCACTAATGAAGTCCAACTGCCTTTCCTACCACCTATTCTTTGCCAGCACTTACACAGTGTTTCATTCAGAAGAAATCAGGTTTGTTTTTTAGTATCATTCAGCCCATTAGCAAGCATAACATTTAAGCAGTGCTATAAGTATCTTGGAATGCAGTGTTTTAGCTAGATAATGGCTTGCACTTCAATAAGTGTTACAGGAGAATTAGCATAGTTGGCTCTGGAAGGGAAAGGAAATTCTTTCCCCCTTACGACAGTGTTAGGTTTTGCCAAGTAGAGTTCTGTACACTGCTTTCTATAGAATCCCAGACGGAATATTTCAGCCAAGAATCCACTAGTGGAAGTGGACTGAAATACAACTGGATTATACAAAAGCACTGGATGAGGACCAGTTGTTTGAGAATCTTCTTTCCACAGCATATTGGTCCCTCGGTGTACATTATTTCGTAGTTGGACTATTTGTTTATTGAGTATATAATTTTCTGGCTTTTGCTGTCCTCATTTTCACATAAATAGAAGAAATCATCAAAATTTTCTAATAATGTTGCTGTATTCCTGTTATACTTAGGTTTAAGAACACTGAAGCTATTGGAACAGAAGTGACCCGTCTGGTCCGGTTGGACCCAGGAGCTGTTAGTGACGTTCCTGAGGCAATAAAGGTACTTGTGAATGTTTTTACTGTTGCAGGGCCCCAGTAGGCCCATTTCTTTCAGATATATTGGAAAATACAGTCTTGACTTACCACAGTGTGTGTTCTAGTGCTACCCATCTCGGGAGAGAATGACAGAACAGCTGTGGAAATAGGGTGCTGAGGGGAGAATCACAGCAGTAAGAGGAGGTAGCCAGTTAGCTGATGGTACATTCTGCTTCTGTGTAGTCCCACCATACACAAAATGGCTCAAAACTCATCACTTGCAGTACAGCCACTGTTTCTGTTCCTTTGGCATAATGAGTGAAAGCATCTCTCATGAGTTATGGTGAGTGCTGCTGCTGAAGTTATTTCAAAATTAACCTTTCCAGTGTATCAAGAGGCCAAGGTCTGGAAGTGGAGGAGGCTGCTGATCTGCAGTGAAGCACTTAGTTATGTGAGGGACAGTCTTGTCAGAGCTATGTTCTGTACATCACCTGTAAATAGATGGCAGGAAAACCGAACCTTCTTTGACCTTTTCAAAATGACTCATCCTTTCTTCTTTCTCCCTGTGCTAGAGCTCCTGGATTGCGCTTTTAGTAACTTCATTTGGTGTTCTGGGAGGTGAGGCGATTCCAACAGCTAGGTTTCCATGGAAAAAATGCATTAGATAAAATACCCATGGTTTTGTAAAAGAAAATGTGCCATGTTTCACTTGCCCTGCTGGAGGAAGCAAGATGACAGCATTACTGTCTGATGTGTAGTAGCCACACATCAGTGAGTGCTACAAACCCCTAATGTGTCTGACCTGCTTTTTCAGTACCTGGTTACCTGGCACACGATTGATGCTGATGCACCTGAGCTTAGCCATGTTCTGTGCTGGGCACCCACAGATCCACCGACGGGCCTGTCCTACTTTTCAAGCATGTATCCACCTCATCCTCTGACAGCTCAGTATGGAGTTAAAGTCCTGCGATCTTTCCCTCCGGTAAGAAGAGTTCCAAGAACTTAACAGCCCCGGGAAAGTTCTGACCTTAGTCTTTGTGGCCACAAGTTTCATTGTAATGCTGTGGAGAGGTATCTGCTAAATGGGAACTGCACATTGCAGAATGTGCACAGAGTGGGATGGAAACTTGAAGTTGATTGTTCCGTATAAAACTGGCTCATGTATTTGCAGCTTTGTTGTTGTAAGTGACACTAAGCTGAATTCTTCAGACTGCCCTTCTCAAATCATCTCTTTTGTGTCTTCTCTCAGTTACAGTTTTTTCTTCTAAGGCAGCAGAAAGCTGTTTTTAGCACTTTTAACCTTCTATTAGGACTGTGAAGTACATGATTATTAATTATATTCTTGAAGGGAGTAACTAAACAGAATAGTACTTTGATTTGAGGGAGTTGCAAACATAGTTTAAAATAAAAGGCAGTGGGATTTTGTTTATCACCTAACTGAAAAGAGCTTTTCTCTGTATGTGACCCATCTTCCCTGCTGACTACTAAAACAAAACAGTAAAACCCTGCCATCCCTTCTCTTTCAGGATGCCATTTTATTCTACATTCCACAGATTGTTCAGGCACTGCGGTATGACAAGGTGAGATTATGTATCAGCTGCATGTGAGCAAACCAGATTTTTATTGTAGCTTTTAGATTTAAAGCAGTAAATAAAACAAAAAATAAGCATAATTTCTTCTAATACATAGAAGAAAAATTGTCTCTAGAGGCTGGCTTGTTTTGGCTACACCTCTTCTATATACAGGTAAACTTGAGAAAGCCTATGTAGTTCCTCTGTAGTTCATTAGGAGAGAGATTTTGTTATGGGAAGCCCCAGGTGAGGACTCTGTCTGAATAAAGCTTTTGGAGATCTGCATGAGACAACCTGTAATGAAATTAAATCATTACCCTTAGTCATTTTACTCTGGAGTTAACCAGAGAAGATATCCAGGGGTGTCTTGTGCTCCATCACATGTATGAGATCGAATCTTGGCCTCATCTTGCAAAAGCCAAAGTAAAGGTTGACAGCCAAGTTCAGAGTTTATTAATGTGAGATCATTTTACCTGCCAGCGAGGCAGTGAACTCTGATCAGTGCTTTATTTTCAGGTGAATACATCCCCAGCCCATAGTGTAGATGACTGTGTACAGTTATTCTTTGAGAGCTCTGCAGTGCAGAGCACAAACATCAGACACCTGTCTGTTAGTATCAAACACAGAAACACCTACAGACTACAAAAGTAGTTGCAAGTAGAGGAAAGGGAATGCAGCTGCTGGAAGGAGTATGTTTCTCTTGGACACTTCAGCTTTATAAGTGTGTTCTTACCTCCCAGAATTTCAGTGGAACTGTGCCAGCACATGCAGTTCTTGCCCCCAAACTCTACAGTGCATGTGGCACTGTGTAGATTTCTGGTATTACAGGAGCACACAGTGATGCCGGGCAGGACCAGTGTCCCTGTTACACTGTGCTTTGTACACATAGTAGAAGATGCTCTGAGCTCAAAGAGATTTGAAATCTGAATAGAATAGATGGAAAATGGCATGGATATGGGGAAAAGGCTGATTAGAATAACAGAATAAGTCAGTAACAAAGCTGAAAACAGTTTAGATCAGTTCACTGCCTTTTAAAATACACTGCCATTCTTGTCTTTTCAGCAAACTGAATGAGAGTGCTGAGGTGGTCTTTCCATCCATGTAACACTTTCTGAGTTTGAATGATAGCTGTTAGAAGCAGTAATGTTGACTCTGAGAGTTGTGGTGAACTTTGATCCTTACTGCTCTGGATGTTGTTGCAGATGGGTTACGTTAGGGAGTACATCCTGTGGGCAGCTTCCAAATCCCAGCTCTTGGCTCACCAGTTCATCTGGAACATGAAAACTAATATCTACCTGGATGAGGAAGGACATCAGAAAGACCGTGAGTACTTTAAAATGTAATCTGTCTTGACACCTTTCCTTTTCTCAGTCCAGACTAAATCTCCTTTCTGGTCAGGAAGAATCCTTTTAGCTGGGAAATTCTCTTTCATTAATAGAGGTAGGGCCCATTCTGCATCAGTGTCTGATAGAGTATATCAAGAGAGACATGGTTCTGGTTCCCTCAGTGCTTTTCTCTCAGTATATCCAAAGGTGCTTATTTCCATCACCCATATCATTTAACTTTTTGAAATAAGCTTCTGACAGAGTTCCTTGTTCTTTTTCACATGCAGCTGACATTGGGGAACTTCTGGAGCAGTTAGTGGAGGAGATAACTGGCTCATTGTCTGGCCCAGCCAAGGAGTTCTACCAACGGGAGTTTGATTTCTTTAATAAAATCACCAATGTTTCAGCCATTATCAAGTAAGTGTTGTACTTCAGAAATTATGCTCTGTTTATATAAATTTGAAACAAATTTGAGGCTAGTGTGTAGAGTAATACATACTATGCAGATAAATAAAAGATCTTTCATCTTTCTAGGCCATTCCCTAAAGGAGATGAAAGAAAAAAAGCTTGTTTGCATGCTCTGTCTGAGGTGAAAGTACAGCCTGGTAAGAAGTGATTTAGTTGTATAAAATTGTGGGCTTTTGCATTCAACCCAAGTACTGTATTTTCTGCAAGCAAATCTTGAAATCTCTGTGAGTGGCAGCTTATAGAGGTTTCAGTTTTGGTGCTGGTGGCTGTTCGTTATAGTTTGTTTTATATATATTGAAAAAATTCAAGTATTTTTGCCCATCCACTGATTTCTATATGGTGCATCAAAACTTACCCAAAAGCAAGTTAGATAATGCACATCATGGATAAAAGTAGGTCTGAAGAGGAAGGGTAAATAAACTCTCTTGCTTTCTACCACCTTCTTTTTAAAAAAGACATGATGTTTTTGAGAAGTTTTGTTATCTCAAGAATGAAGCATGTCCAGTTCCTTTCATTCTCCCCTTTCTCCCATCAGGCATTCCCTTGAAATGTCATTATCTGAAGGTCCTTTCAAATCTTGAACATACATTTTCCCAGCCTGAATCTTCTCTTTAAAATGGAGTTTGATGAAAGCTTTTGCTGACCTCTAACAGCTCTCAATTCTTCTACCATGTGTTGGTGGCTGAGGGCCAGTGCACTGGAACATGAGGCCACATCTAACTAGGGACTGCTCTAAGAGATGTCCTCTCTGTACCTTTCTGTGGTACAGGCTCTGCAGTATTAGCTCAAAACTGTATTTTATTTGTTTCTGACAATCTTTCACTAATGCAAAGGATACCACACCCTTCATGGCTCATAGGCTGTAACCTCCAGTTTTTCTCTAACATTTTATTTAATTCAAAACTGTGTACTGAAGTTGTAGACGCTGACATCAGTTATTGTCCAACTTGCATTGACTCACTGGCCAGTGGATTTGTTCTCAGCTGTCTGCTCTGTTTTGCAGGCTGTTACTTGCCCAGCAATCCTGAAGCAATTGTTCTGGATATTGATTACAAATCAGGAACACCTATGCAGAGGTACCATGCTCNTGATGATATTCAGGTATTTTTCTATAAGTTTTTGTTTGGCTAATTGCACTCACCATCATCTCTGTTTGTGCTATAATTCAGTGCAGCGAAAGCACCCTATCTGGCCAAATTTAAAGTGAAACGATGTGGAGTCAGTGAGCTTGAAAAAGAAGGTTAGTAACTGCAACTTAATAATTGATACTACCAATTAATAGTCAGCAATTCCTTTAAAATTGCCTGCTTTTAGTGACCTGTACTGCTGCAGAAAAATTATTTCCATGTTGAACTTTATCTGTCATGGTTCAGCTGAGAAATGAAATGGGATCAAAGGAAGAGAGAAGAAAATTCTGAAAACTTAAATCCTTTTTAAGGATAAGTCCTTTCTATGCAAGTCAGATAAGGCCCTTGAAGAAATTGTAACAGTTATTTTAGACTAAAATAGAAATCAGTGGCCTTTTCTGGGTTTTTAGACGGTAGAAAACTTCAGGTTTTGGCAGATTTTTCTTGTAAGACATTTTGTGGGAGTCTTTAGCTGATTAGATCAGTGCAGTGCAGGCATTTATCAGGTAAATCATGAACACTGGTTTGAGATGTTCTAATTCCAACAGACAAAGGAAACTATCTTATGATAATTGCTTTGTAAGGCAGAAATATCTGTAGTGCACCTGCCGTGAAATGCTGTGGGTTTGAGTGCAGACGGCTTGTCATGATAGAAAGTTACTAATTAGAGTCCGTGCATGGGTTTTGCTTTGTTCTCTTGGTGCAGGTCTGCGATGTCGCTCTGACTCCATCGATGAAAGTGCAGAAGAAGATGAGGACAGTAAGAAAGTCTGCTGGCAGGCAGCAATCTTCAAAGTGGGCGATGACTGCAGACAGGTACAAAGCTGTCGGGCTTTGCACTTAGAGGAGACAGATTTGTGGGTGATAATACATAAGAAGAAAATAATCTTAGTATATTTTTTTCTCATCTGACAGGACATGTTAGCTTTACAAATCATCGATCTCTTCAAGAACATATTTCAGCTGGTAGGCCTGGACCTTTTTGTGTTTCCATACAGAGTGGTGGCCACAGCTCCTGGGGTAAGTGGGCAGTTAACTGTGCTGTAGAAAATCATTCCTAATTCAAAAATACTTTCTTCCAGCACACATAAAGATTCCATGCTACAAGGAAGTACCGCCCACATCACTTATGCCAAATATTTGGAGTACCAGCAATAGAAAGAGTATTTCCTCTTCTGCTTCCTGCTTTTCTAAAGCTTTTGGCTCTGAAATTTTGCTGCCTGCAAATGTTTGTTGTTAGATTTTTGGCACTTCATTGTGCAAAGCAGTGGAAAGTCACACAGCTTATGTTGCATAGAAATCCTAAAATAGAGGATAAACTTTCTTTTATGAATAAACTAGAAATTCTGTATCTGGTAATCTATAGGCTTCTCCACATTTCCTAGAGGACCTGTATCACTGCCAAGAGCCATGAACAAAGTACATTTTGGGAACATGTTTTACAAACCTGTTTCTCTTCTTCCCCTCCAGTGTGGTGTTATTGAGTGCATTCCTGATTGCACATCCCGTGACCAGCTGGGCAGGCAGACAGACTTTGGGATGTATGATTATTTTACAAGGCAATATGGAGATGAGTCTACCCTTGAATTCCAGAAGGTAAAATATCACTGGGCAAGCACAGCAAAATCTCAATTGAGAAACATTCTATCTATGAGAAATAATGACAAATACTTGGATAATGACTATCATAATGCTGTATCTGCTTCCTGATGCTGATAATCCATTTTTAGCTATTAGTGAGTTAGCTAAAGAAGTTATTGCAGCTGTAGATATAAGGAGAGTATGACTGACTATTGCTTCAAACTAATCATGGATGGAAAAAAAGAAAAAAAGCTTTGTTCATCTGTCTCATCTCCTGATGGAGATTTATTAAATTCTGTAAGTTGCTCTGATTTGTTTTAACTTGTTGTTTGTACAGGCTCGCTATAATTTCATCCGCAGTATGGCTGCCTACAGTCTACTCCTCTTCCTGCTCCAGATTAAAGACAGGCACAATGGCAACATCATGCTGGACAAAAATGGACACATCATTCATATAGGTCAGTCATAGGCACCTCTGAATGTCAGGTGTTGCCTTTCCTTTCTGCTGTTAAGTATTGCTGGTAATAGACAATAAGCCATTTCCCCTTTGAGATCTATCTGTATACTGATTGCACTGTTTGTAAACATTCATGGGATTTTTTTGTGCCTGTTCAGTGTTGTATATTTGTGTTGGCTGCTTCTGTGTAAACTTAGCTCTGCAAAGTTTTGAAAGGTTCAGGAAAATGTATACACACATATGTATGGATTACACATGTGTATGGACTCATGCATGGATACGTGTGTGTGTAATTATAGAAATGTGTCTTTGGATTTCTTTCATCACTGCAAGGGTATGAATTAAACTTGGCAAATAAATTTGTATAATTATGTGAGGCTGTAACCTCTGCTTTAACTTTGCTTTTCTGGAGCTGCAAAGATACTTCAGCAGTTTATTTGAT
The DNA here is from genome assembly GCA_013400915.1 of Pardalotus punctatus. Taxonomy (NCBI): domain Eukaryota; kingdom Metazoa; phylum Chordata; class Aves; order Passeriformes; family Pardalotidae; genus Pardalotus; species Pardalotus punctatus. Next base: position 101,400 of record VZTX01010678.1, on the reverse strand, counting down.
ATCGTTCTTACATCTGTTCTAATATCATGGTGATGATGCTTTTGTTGGTATTCTTACACTTCACCAAAGCTTTTTTCCAATTGGAATTAAAACGTTTGTATTAATAGATGAAATCTACCTCTCTTGGTTCTGTCAACTTTAACAGCACACAATTAACCAACAAAGTTTATGAGAAAGTTTATCTTTTGTGCACAGATTTTGGATTCATGTTTGAAAGCTCACCTGGTGGAAACCTGGGCTGGGAGCCTGACATTAAACTGACTGATGAGATGGTGATGATAATGGGAGGGAAAATGGAGGCAACGCCATTCAAATGGTTTATGGAGATGTGTGTCAGAGGCTATCTGGCAGTCAGGTGAGGTGTTCTTAGCTGCTCAAAAGTGAAAGTGCTTGCATGCCCAAAACCAGATGAGAAGATAATGATAAATGTTGATTGTAGGGAGTCTGAGCCATTGACTGTCCTGGTACATCTTGCAAACTTTGAAACAATGTAATAATCCTGCTGTTTTACACTTTATCTTTGTGGTATTTTTTCTGTCCTTATGTTACATTTTAAAATTTTGTATATTATATTCAATTTATAAATGTGATGTTTCACACATTTCCTGCCATGATTTAGTGCACTATTAATACAGTAAGGAGCTACTGTCTTGGAGTCAAGATCATTTTGGTTCCTTGAGGGGCAACAGTCTGGACAAAGTTTTTGTGTCAAGGCAAACATGTCACTCAAGTAGCAGAGTAATAGCTTGGTAGATAATAAATGATCCGAGCAAGAGCACAGGAAGGAGAAGGAAAGCTGGGTTGATGTAGCAAAGAGTTACATGGAGTAATTAAGATTAAAAGATAATATGTTCCTGTGGTGTTGCTGGTTTCAGCCTTTTGTACGGTTTTGGTGCACTGGTTCACCTTTCTGATGCCAAAGAAATGTTGTTTGCTAAAGCATTGCTTTGTATAATCCTTGAGACTTCATCTTGCAGCATTCTGAGTATTTGACAGCCCAGCGTAAAGGAATGACATTTAATTAAAGTGACACACTGCAAGCAATGGTGTAGCTTCACCAGCAAATGTAAGAGGATTATCTGTGTTGATTTAATTACAGAAAAAGGTGTGATCCAGCTTGTTGAACTCCTCAGCTTGCCTGCTTTACCTGCTAAGGCTGCAGGAGTTTGAGTGCTCTGATGTTTTTGTCCTCTTTTTGTCTAGGCCTTACATGGATGCCGTGGTCTCACTGGTTACATTAATGTTGGATACAGGGCTGCCCTGCTTCCGAGGGCAGACAATCAAGCTGCTGAAGTAAGTTAGCAATGTGTGAACTGGAAAATGTGTTTAATAAAATGTTATGTAATTTGTACCAAGTAGTCTCACAAGAAGTAGGTACTTGCAGCAGGTGAAGTCACACCTGGTTCAGCTTGTGCAAAGACACATTTGTACCATGCTCAAAGGAAACCTCACTAATTTTCTCTTGTTTTGTTGTGATTTTCTGCATATAGACACAGGTTCAGCCCCAACATGACTGAACGGGAGGCTGCAACTTTCATCATCAAGATCATCCAGAATTGTTTCCTCAGCAATAGGTTTGTCATCTGTGCATGTCTTCTCCCTATGGCTGAAAGGTCATCAGGCTTTGAGCAGAGCTGAAAAGTAGAGTTTTATGAGCCAGATACCAAACATTTTTGAGTTGTTGATATTCAGATAATGCAGGATAGCAGCTTTGTTTCTCAGTGTGCTGCATCTCCTCTGTTTTATGCTGGGAAGGAAAGCTTAAGTCCAGGCTGGTCAAATATCAAGGCTGGTTAGTTTAAAGAATAAATATAATAGTTAAACATCTTAAGTGTATGTTTTATTATACTAGATAATACAGACTTTGTGGGATATATTGGAGAGCCTAATATATTCCAGTGCTTGCTAATCTTAGATTAATACTGAGGGGTTTGAAGGCAATGACACTGCTGTGTGAATGCCCAGAGCCAACTTAGTTCTGACAAACTTGAGCTTTTCTACCTGTGGCATGGTTAGTCTGTGACCTGAATAAGCTCTGCCCATAGATAATTGAGTTATCTGTAACAAGCTGCGATTTGTTTACTCACTCACTCATCAGAGATGCTGCTGTTAATACTGTTATTATTCCTGCACTTTTACTTTCATTATTAGCGTTCCCCTTTAATTAAGATTACTTTTATTTCCACATAATCCTATCTCCATGCAGCTCTGATGATCTTGATTCATTCATTATGCATTTCCTTCTCCTAAAACAAACTGCAAATGCCATGTGATGTGCTTGTGGCTTATCCAAACACAGGATCCAAGCTGCTGATGCTGATGCCACATGAGAAGTGTGGAAATCCTTTTTTAAACTAGTTTAAACAAGAGCAGGATGTTTTGTGGTGTCCATAACAGTAGCTGGGCCTTCACAATGCCTTCAAAGAGTGGAGGGCTAGTTTTGATTAGCAGCTAATTTCCTTCACCCGTGCTTTGTCTCTGTGGGATCCTGATGAATGTTTCTCTGACAATGGGTGCAGTGTTTTTGTAAACTTTTACTTACCTCTGGCTTTGCTTTTCTTCTCTAGGAGCAGGACCTACGACATGATCCAGTACTACCAGAATGACATCCCCTACTAGACACTAGAGACCCACTGCCGAAGTGAAATGTGCAACCCCATGCCCTCACTCCAAACTTGTGACAAACAGGAGATTCTCTGTCACACCTCACTATCTTCCACCCTCTGTGTATGTGTGTGTGTACATGTGGGTACATGTTTCCTGGCCATGGCAACAATCAGTTCCGATTCATTCCTTTCTCTATACCAGGTTATAGGTATTAACTGTTTTTCCCTGGATTTTTATGGTTGGGTTGCAATCAAAATAAAAATTGTATTATGTTTATGAATGTGTGAAAGTGGTAAAGCTTGAGGAGTTTGATAATTTTTCATGCAATGCAAGGATTTTATATCTTTAAAAAGTAAATTAAACCCTTTCCTTCACAATCTCTCAAAATGCCATGGAAGGGAAGGGTATGGATTTCTCTTTGGAAACAGAAATGTTAACTTGTTCCAGTTTTACTGTAGAAAAAGCCTGATAATCATCCAAGGTGGTGATGTCTGTGTAGCTGTGTTCATACTTTGCACTGTACATGGTCCCTGCTATGTGGTCAGTATTTCATATGTACATGAAGAATGTATTTTTTCCTTTTGTGTGTTTTAAAAAGAGACTCTACTGAATATATATTTAATCTATAAAATGTAATAAAAGACCTTAGACTTCATGTCTGTTGCAAATGTTTTCCCTGCACTGGTTTTGTTTTATATACATCACTCTGCGCATTTCTGTACTGTTCATTATATTATGGCCTTTTTTCTAATGTAGAAATCTAATTTCTTCTTCAGCTCCTTCTCCATCTCAAATGACATTTTTTTATTAGTAAAAGAAATGTTCAATGCAAGAGCTGGAATGTAGGACTAAGGTAAAGTTCCCTGGTAGTGCTGACCAAGGACCTCTATCCTGGGCTTGGACAAAGGTCTTTTGGGGTATTTTTTTCCCTTTTTACATGCTTCTCCTTCCACATGGGCTCTTCAACACAGGGGCTGTCCCCTCTTTCGGGCATTTCCCCCCTTCTTTAGGGGGTTTTCCCCCTTTTCAGGAGCTTTTCTCAGGTGTCCGGGTCGTGCCCTCAGGGAAGGCCGGGCCCTCGGGCGAGCGCGCGCCCCGGCGTGAGGGGCGGGGGGAGCCCTGAGGGAGAGCCTGCCCTGAGGGAGGGAGAGCCGGCCCTGAGGGAGGGAGAGCCGGCCCTGAGGGAGGGAGAGCCTGCCCGGAGGGAGGGAGAGCCTGCCCTGAGGGAGGGAGAGCCGGCCCTGAGGGAGGGAGAGCCGGCCCTGAGGGAGGGAGAGCCTGCCCTGAGGGAGGGAGAGCCTGCCCTGAGGGAGGGAGAGCCGGCCCCGAGGGGCCCGGGACGCGGGCGCCCGTCCCGAGGGGTGAGGCGTGGAGGTGGCGGGAGAGAGAGCCAGCCCTGAGTGCTAAAGGGGACACAAGAAACCGTCCCGAAAGGTTGCAATCAAAATAGACACGGGAGCGCTCCCCGCGGAGGGCTCACAGCGCTGAGGGGCGGTGGTGTCGTGAGGGGGACCCAGCCCTGGGGCCGGGCCTTGCCGTGCGGTGGGCCCAGCCCAGAGGCGGGGCTCTGTCGCGTGAGGAATGCCCCGATGCGCGAGTGGAGTGTTGCCCTTCACACGAAGGTCTCGCTTTCTGAAGGGCCGGCATGGCTTCGAGGCTCAGCTGTAGCTGCCCAGGCCGGGCTCGTGGGGTTCCTCAGGAGCTGGGCTGTTGCAGCAGGTCCAGCCGTGCAGGGTGGTCTCTGTTTGAGGGGATGGTAGGTCTATGATACAGCTGTGCCCATGCCTTCCCCTTGGTAGTGTGCGTTTTTGAGCACTTCTGAGTCAGCTATTACATCTCCCAGCGAGTTTCTGCTTTGCTGAGGGAGCTCCCAGCGTGTCCCTGGAGCCCAGGCAGCAGGAGCTGTTCGGGGGGACCTCCTTAGCCCGAAGCCAGGGTGGCTAAGAAGGCCCCTGCAGAGGAGGGAGCTGCACTAAGCTCGGGGCTCAGGGAGCCAGAGAGGGGGCAGCCAGGGCAGCGTGTTTTGGCTCTGCCTTTGGGGTGGGTTGTGTGCGTGGTACAGTGGGGGGCTTGGTCCTTTTCCACTGTGGACTGCATTCAAAATTTACACATGCTTTTGCCATGGGTGTTAAAGTGAGTCTTGTCTGTTGCCTGTGCTCACTGGCGAGTGGGCTCTGAGCCCCTTTTCTCATTATAGGGAGGTGCCACTGGCTTTCTAAAAAGGTTTGGAGGCCCATCGGGGAGAAGTAGTGTGTAAGAACTGCTTTAATTATTGATTTAATTCAGATTTATTATATAACCAACTGGGACACGGAGTAATTTTGGTGCTCTGTGCCTGCGGCTAGTTGAACTTGTTTAGGCTCCATAGGAAAGGAGCTGATTGACACTACAAATGTGGTAAACTTCCTCACACCTTTTCTTTAACAAGGAGCAGGTGGAGTGAGGAGATGTGAAGGCTTCTCAGGGGAGGTGGTGAGGAGTTCTAATCGTTTGTTAATTCAAGCCAATGCTTATGTGCGTGTACTTTCCTGCACCTCAAAATAAATGTACTATGCTAAAAATATCTAGGACTAGAAGTGAGTAATTAGCTGATGAATAATAATATTAGGAATAATAAATGGAACTCTGGTAATCAGAAAGTCACTTCTAATTGCAAATCTCAAACCACATAGCAATTTGTGTGTATTCTAGCATAGGATGCATAGAATTTGCTAGAATGCAATTAGGGCCATCCAGGGTTCTGGACTGGGAAGTGAATAAGTTTGAGTGTTCTTCACAGTGTTTGCTTCAGTCAGGCTGTGTGGAGAGCTGATATGGTCTTCATTTCTTCTCTCAAGTTTGCGCAGAGAAATGAGAGCAGCTGAAGTCAATTGAGTATAGTTACTGTAAGAACAAGCTTGTTTGCAGTACGATCCTAAAAACTCTCAGGTGGCTGCATTTGAGGTACCATGGATGTATCATTTTGTTCTGCTGTGAAGCTTGCAGAATGGTGTGAACGTGTTAAAACTCCGTGTTAGTAGAAATTATATGCTCTTGTGACTTTATTTCTCACTGAAGTGTCAGGTGGGCTCTGGTGTGTGCCAGAGCTCACCTGACCTCTGCAGATTTCATTTTCTAAACTGTGCCTTCTTCCCCTCCCTTCAGGGTTCCTTCCCACAGCACAGGTGTGGGAGAAAACTCCCCTGTAATTGAGTGTCCACTGAGATATAGAGTGGATTAGGCAGTTTACATTTAATCATGCAAGGCAGTACTCTAAAGATTCTTCCTAAATGGGATATGTACTGTATCTTCCTCCAGGGAGACTGAGGAGGCGAGAATACTAAGGCGCTCCACAATACTGCAAGTGCTTCTGGGATACTGAATCAGTGCAGTTGGAGACACCACAGACTTCTCTCACCTTCATCCTCCCACCAGGAAAGGATATGTCCTAGACACAAGGAGGCTGGCAGGACTTCCAGAAGTTACTCAGGTAATTAGATAGAATTAAGATCCACATGAAGGTATTGTGAAGGGTTCTGTCTCTGAGCCTTATGCCAGAATATGTCCTGATGCCTGTGCAGCTCTGGGAGAAAAGACGCATCAAAAAAAGGGGAAAAAACTGCTCATTAAAAAAAATAAATATATATATATATATATAGGGAAGGATGCTCCTATCATTTCTCCACTCTCAGAAATTCCCAGTTATGGTGAGAAGGAGACTTCCCAGGCCAGTACCCACTGCACTTCTTTCTGCATTGCCCATGCATATAAAGAGCCCTTAAGAAAGGCGCAAAATTTATAGTGATTCATTTGCATCTGATGGACCCGGGGTTCAGAGCTACTGGTAACTTGATCAGCACTATTCAAATGCTAATCTCATTATGTGTGTTAGAGACTGAAGCTCAGCAATCCACTTCCATTAGCACAACGTGCCTGTGAGATGTTCTGGCTGGTAGGCAGGGTCGTGGTACCCCCTGCAGACACCCAGCACATGCTGCATAGCATCAGGGTTGATGTGGGCAGGGAATGGGAGCTCGGTGGAGAAGCCAATGAAATGAGCAAACATGGGAAGAGGAGCTGGAATTCTCTTTGGAAAAATGATGGGGAGTGGGGGAAGGGATTGTGGCCAATGGAATTGTTTGGATGAGATTTTTCTTTTTCTTTATAAATATGTCCATCCTTTCCTTTTGCTTCCATATGAATGATATTTAAAAAAAAAAAAAAAGGCAGTAAACAAAAGAATTTTTCCTGAATGTAGATATGGCTTCAAGCATGACTAATTGTTTGACCTTTTGAAAAATATTGTGCCTGTGCTGTTTGGTGTTCAGACCTGGTGGTTTTGCTTGTTCCAAGTAACAAGGACTAACATCTTCTGGGCAGCATGTGGCATGCTCAAAGACAGCATGCGCAGGGATCATTTCTAGATAAAGGGTCTGTGACAGAGAGATATAAAAAGGATGCCTGCCCCACACTGTTACCTACAGTATGTGGGTTGGTTTGTTTGGGTTTTTGAGTGCCTCTTCTGTTTCTGTAAGGATCTGCATTTGGGAGGGTGCAGGGTTTGTAATGCTGAAGAAGAAAGATTTGTAAGGTGACATCGTGTGTTTGTTAGATAAGCTACTTAGCTGGCAGGAGCAGATGAACTCTGATAACATGAAGCCCTGGCACCGACTGCTTTAGTAACTAGCACAGCCTCCCCAAAAGGAGTGGGTTTCTGCTGGCCACTTGCCACTGCAGCAGCCCCGTGACTAGAGCTTTGTAATTATAGGTGATGCCTTTGTGTTTATTTCTGGTACAATATCAGTGATAGTGTTGCTGTGAGTCACGTTATTCTAACACGGCCCTCTCCAGGGTAAGCACAGCCATGGGGAGCCTCAGTGCTTACTGTGGCAGCAAAAAACTGTGACCAGGCTTGTTAGGTTTTATGAACGTTACACGTGGCTCTGCTGCCTGACAGGGGAGAGCGGAGCAGGAGAATGACGTGGTGACACAGGTAAGTAATCACACAGGCAAACAACAGCTGGCAGTTCACTGAAGAGAGAGGTTACCTACATGACTGCATTCAGTTATCTCTTCCCAAGGAAAGCATGGCAGCCAAAAGGGGAAGGGAATTGCAAGTTATTATTGTAAGTGCCCACACAAAGGCTGCTACATACCCTGACGCCACACATACACCTTTTGGAATTCAAAACCCATCATGGGCAACAGACAGAGCTAGGAATGTCTTGGTCTGTTCTTAAGCAAGTAGTCTCAGCTTTGCAATGACAAGCCTGACAAAATAAATTGTGCTTTACTGTTGGAGGGAAAAAAATGTGTTAATTGTAGCTAATCTATGAGACCATTCTAGCTGCATGTATTGATTAGGAGTGAAGATGTGGGGTGGTAACTTTGATCCAGATGTAAGAAGGGGCAAGTCATGGAATTCCATCCTTGTAAAGGTATAGGAGTGGTATCTCACAGATGAATGTGACTGGATAACAAAAATAAGAGATACTGCTCTCACGTAGTTCACTTCCCCAGTGCAAGTTACATTTTGACTGCCACATCTCAACTTTTTTAAGATGCTTGCTGTTAGCACACAGGTGAAGACTGTATGTGTGCATCTTGGCATGCACACCTGCAAACCATTCCCTTGCTGAGAACTTCGCAAGACCCTGGAGCACAGACCTAACAGCTCTGCAGTACCTGACCTCAGTGCACAGAGAATCATGTATGTGCTGCAGTTATTTCTTGTGCAGGACAGTGCCGTGCCTCTGTAGTAGTGATTGGACATGAATGAACGATCTAATAAAGACACTTATGGGTGTTGTGCTTAAAAGAAGTTTATTGAAAGAACTGTATTAACCTAGGTAAGTAAAAAATCACAGAACGCCTAATCTGGCATTGGGAGTAAGAAACTTCATGCTTGATGTCAGGCCTGGCTGCCTGCACCAGCTTGAACAGAAAAGAGTAAAGGTAGGGTAAGGATTTTTGCAGCTGTGAGGATGACAGAGTGACTAAAGAATTTTGCCTGGTATTATTGGTTGTAAGTTATTAGAACCTTCTAGAATATCTGATCTCTTACCAACTTGATAGAAACTGTTTCTGTGCAGTTTTCAGAGGCCTACTGACCCCCAAAGGGATTCCTGGCTTCACATCTTGGACTAGTCAGCTTTCCTATTTTCCCTTGGAGAACAGGAATTACTCATCACTTAGATAAGGTGGGCTGGGTGGAAGTGAAGAGCAAAGCTGCCTTCCATGGCTGCAGAGGAAGAATCCCAGCAGTGACGGTGCAAGGAGTATGTGCTGCTTTTTCTGCCTCAGATCCCAGATTGAGAAGAACTGGGCAAGAGCGTTGTGGGAGGTGAGTTGAGGTAGAGTTGTCCCTGAAAACAGACCTGAAAATCAATTGTCTCTGCAGCCGTGGTCGGTGGCAGTGCTTTGCAAACCTTTAGAGCTGGGTAGTTAGATCTAGATGCTGAGCTCAGGTCCTTGCTTTAGCGCGGGGCCTCTGACTGGTGAATGGCGCTGACCGCTGTCCGTCCTTAAGCAAGATCCCGCTCCTGTTCCCGGCCGCGTTCCCTGCAGGCTCGCAGGTTCGTGGGCTGGGCGGCAGAGGGCACTCCAAAACAAGCCACCGTTCCCAGGACACAGGACAGAGCAGCGGAGCAGGCACAAATCTGCCTTTCCCGTAAGGCGGGCAAGTCTGGCAGGGAGAACCTTGCCGCGACCTTTAGTTGTGACATATCTGTCACGGCACGCACTGAGTGGTAGAGCTAGCGAGTACCTGAATATCAGATATGAAATTGCTCAAGAGCCTGGCTGTTTGTATTCCGGCATATTCTGCTGGGGAGGTTTTTGACCTTCCCAGGGACGTAAATGAAATGCATTTTGCTGGCTCTGCATTGTTGTCTCAGGTGAAGCCTTTAAATATATGGGTGTCCTCTGGTATAGCAAGCATGCAGAAATCCATAGTGCATTTACCAAAAACCCAGAGGTTTATTGTGGTAGCTCTCCTTGTTGCTATCACGCTGTATTGGATGAGCAGTCACTGTAATCATCTCCAGAAGTGGCTGCATTCTGTGCATGTATGTTTTTGGAAAGCTTCTTTGGGGTGAAAGGTACTCTATATGCAGGCCCTGATGTAAGTTGTCTGCTATGTTTAGGTTTGTGTACTTACTAAAAATTAAAACCTGCCCCACATAACAGTAGGTGAGCATTCTCTCTTACCTTTGAGCAACTCACCTTGGGCTTCACCTTCATGGTAGACCTAGTGGGTGGGATAGCATCATGAAGTTTTTAAGCTTCCATAGAATAAGCATAACCCTGGTGACAGGATGGGAGAAGAAAACACTTAGGTGCAGTTATAAAGAGCTCGTTGATTTTGGATGATTCCTGTGGTCATTTTGCATCCAGGCAAGTAATAGTTAAAAGTCTACCCATGCTGTCTGTGACCAAGGTGGAATGGATTGTGTGGAATCCTCTGCCATGAAGATAGCCCTGGTCTGTGCTGTTACCAGGCTTAAAATTCAGTGTCTCAGGATGGATCCCAAAAGAAACTAGGGTTCTGAAAAGCACTGTTTCCCTCTTACCCCAAATGTAAACTGGGATTTGAATTTAATTGTTTTTAGCATCAAGGCTGGCCTTTAGGCTGTAACTCTAGACAATAAAGAAAGAAGCAAGTCCAGCTATAGCTGTGGTTGTGCCACAGATCAGAGCTCAGAGGAACACATAAATATACAGTAATTTCAAGCTCATTATCTTGCAGACAGTATGACTAGATCAGAGGGAAGGATTAAGCTCTAGGTTAGAAGACAAACCTGCCAAGGAAGCACCTGAGCTGGATCCACAATGAAACCTCAGATAGATCTCAGGAACCTGAAAACCCACTTCATTTCCAGGACAGTGCTGAAATTGACATTTTTTCCTTGCCTCTCTGCTGACACTGTGATCCTTCTTCCAATTTGAACAGAGTTTTCTTTCCTTTGAGATGCAGCTCTTATCAGCGTGTGGCACAAGTGACTCAGTGCACTGCCTGAGGTTATAGGAGCAGGGCTAATGGTGACTCTGTTCCTACCCCTCAGCTGAGCCTGGAAAACCAATCATGTTTGTGTTCCTGCTTTGTCTTAGCTAAAAGGTAGAACTCTTAAGCTTAAATTTCATTGAATTAAAACCAGAGTAGGTTTAAGAGCAGGTACATTCGTTCCCAGTTTCACCGAAAAGGAATTCATGTTGCCAGAACTCTGTCACACAGTATATATGGTGGGCCAAATCCCATTAGAAAGGGATTTGAAGTGAGACCTAAGGCACTTGATCTCTTGCAAGAGATGTGCTGTGACTTTGGGAGCTGCTTTGGCTGCTCTGTTCTTGAACTTGCCCCCACTAGGACGTAAATTTGGAATCAAAAAATCAACTGCTCTCTCTTGAGAACTGGGCACGTGTGCTTGTGCCAGAGTTCTCAAAGTACAAACTGAAATTGGAGTCCTTTTTCCTCTAGTATGTATTACTATGATTTTTGAGCATTATTACAGTATAGGTAAAAGGGACATTTCAAGAGATACAGCTTCTTTACTGAGAATTACTTTTATATATAAAACATTTTCACAACTGACCCTGCTGCTGGCTGCTATCCCTCAAAGTTACTGTGGCTTGCCCTTTCCTCAGGAGATTGTCTACTAGTTGTGTGGAAGTGATAGGGGATGCAAAGTTTGCCTTTCACTTTATTTGGGAGCCTTTGCAAAAAGCTCTCCTCAAGGTGCAAATGACTTTTACTGAAATGGTGGAGCTGTTCTGACTTTGAAAAAGGTGGTGTACTTCGGAAGACATTTACCAGTCCTGCAATTGCGCTGTGGTCTGTGGGGATGTTTGGGAAGTGGAGGTGGGCACCGTGTGTGTACCGTGCAAGCTGTCACCACTAGATGACACCATGACTCTGGCAACAAGGTCCAGATGAACCCTAAAGCCGAGGGCATTTTGCCTGTTTTGGAGGGTTTGTTACAAACCCAGAACACGGGTTGGATTTGCAAACCTTTCAGTGAACTGGAGTCAAGTTTCCACCAAATGCAAGCTGAGGTTTAAGCAGAATGGGCTCAATTCCAGGTGACAGGGTGGGATTTATGATTTGGGGTGGAAACCATCTGAACATTTGACTTGCAACCAGGCTGATCTTGGCCATGGTTACACTTGGAGGACCTGTGTGTGTTTGAAACAAAATCTCAGAGCTAGATTCAGGCAATTGGAGCCTCCTTGAGCCAAAACCAGAAGGGGTTTGCACGACCCTGCTGAGAACTGCTATAAGAAGCTTTCACATGACTTCACTGCTTACCCCAAGTGGATCTGAGCATGAACTCAAGATCAGCATCTAGATAGACCTGGCCAGCAGTAGCCCCCCTTCCCTTTTAACCCGTTTTCTGTGGCTAGTAGGTAACTAAAGAGCTGCCAAGGAGTCAGCCAGCACACATTGCCATGCTGCTGCCACGCCTGGCTTAACAGTCACCAGAGTGTAATGGTGGCTCAGCCGCGACTTGGGCAATAGTCTCTCCAAGAGCACATGGCTTTCTGATCATCTGATTGATGATCATCAGTGCCCACCAGCAGATGGGACCTGTTTCTCCCTGTGGTGTCTTTCTGGGCTCTCACCCTAAGTTGCATGTAAACCTCTGCAACTGGTCATTGAGCTGTGGCTCTTGCTTGCTACTTCATTCTCTATTTTGGCAGAGGAAATGCTTTGTTATTCCACAGCCTGAAAAAACTTAATTCTGCTGTAATTACTTTCTATGTACACCTACTGAAGTCTTCTTTCCGTTGCTCTTTTTATCCCTTTCAATGAGACTCAGAGGATGTTCACAGGAAGCATGTTAATAAACCAACCTGCTTGTCTTCTGCTCTTGCAAAGGGTATTTCTGCATACTGAAATTTGGCAACTATCGTGTAATTATGTGGCTCCAAGGATAGATTGAGGGAATTGATAATCGAAGTGATATCTGTACAATGTTTTGTCACCTCCTTTGAAATTCATGTCTTTCCACTACCACTGCAGGACAATTCTCACATGCAAACTTGTTAAATATCTTGTAGCAAGGAGTCAGCACAGAGACAGGGCATTTACCTAATGAGCACATTGTGAGTAAGCTAACCCTAAATGCCTGTTGTCATTGTGTCCCTCACTAGACCTGGCCTAGAGGGGTCCCAGCAGTTTGAGAGATGGGTGGTCTTATTATCACTGTGGCTCCCAATAGTGCTTGCTGATCTGGATTCTGTTTTAGTAAACTTGTGGTGCATAGAAGTTTCCTTATTAACTTCATACAATGATTTTCTCATAGGATGCTCACATAGTTAGCTCAAATAAACTAGCTGTATTAATGAGGTTGTCTTATGCTAACTTGTTATTATGTGTGTAGAAACCCCTTTCAAAATATCATTTGTTAAAGCTTCATTACTATCATAAGGTTAAGCATCACAGAAAATTCTACTCCTAATGTTTTAGGTTACTGTTTGTTTTTGTAGACAGGATAATGGAGTGTTTATCTTGAATCCTCCAAAACTTTTGCTTTTATTGGGATATATTTTTATGGTTATCAGTTTTTATGGAAGGCTGGAATTAATATTTTTGGTGCTAGATGATACTGTCTTTTGCTGTATTCACTAATGTAGTCGGAGAATTCTAAAGGTTCTGCCAAGCTTTGGCATTTAATCTGAAGGACTCTCAGGCTCGTAGTATTGCTTCTGCTTGTTGGGCCTGCTGGGATGCCAGTGGGGAAGGATTTTCATCTTCTGTAGCTGGAAAAACAGAGGCCTACAGAGATTTGAGTAAATGTTGCTGACTCCTGCATGCCCAGCTGTAGCCCAAGAGCTGCTGGTGCCCATCTTGAAGGGTTTCAAAGCTGAAGGGTATATAAGCAAGGCACTGAAACTCTTCCTAAACATTAATCAAAAGGCTGTGTGGTCATTCAGTGGGGCCCCAACCAGTGAGTTGTCAGTAGGTCATGGCAATGTCAGTTGGACAAACTTCCCTGCTTCTTTATGGCATGAGAGTGTAACCACAGGGAATGAAAAAGCAGGCACAGCTTGAAGTCCTGCCTATAGAAAAGGAACTCCAGTAAAAGCTGTCACTCTCCCATTTGGTTTTTCTTTCTGTCTCTCATTCTTCCATCTCCCTGTATGGCCATTTGTGCTGCCTGCCTGTTTGTTTGTTGGCTGAGTGCTTGCTGAATTATTTACCAGCCTGACTGAATTAAACAGCAGCAGAAGCAGGCAAGTGAATCCCACCTGAGACTCTTCCAGCAAGAGTAGGGGGTGGAGGAGTGGGGTGTGTGTATGTGGGTGTTGATACATGGTGCTTAATTAAATGTACCAGGAAAAACCTTTTGGGAGGAGAAACTCCTCTACTGCCCTGAGACAGGGCTGAAGAAAGCTAAGCACATGGCTGATGCACCAGCTCAGGTGGCAGCATGCCCCATCTCCAAGCTGGGTGGGGGTCTTGCCTCTGGGAATTGCCTTCAGCCCTTGCCAGTGTCATCTAATCGTGCTGGGATGTGGCAGGGCTGTCAAGCATCCATTCCCCTTCACTGCATCAGTTGCATTGTTTGTGATGGTTGTTGTGCTGTGTGGGGTTAATTGGGTTAATGAGCGTATTGTACGTTATTAGAGGCTGAATTGACAGTTATGCTAATTATTGTGTCTCCCAAAGTGCCACGTTACTGAGGATGTTTAAAAGGACAGGGGTTCTTGTACCATACACATTAGATCACACCGGAGTATCTGGACTCCAAAGGACCTCACTTTACCAAATGGAGGTGTACTGGGTGTTTGATGTCAGGAAATGCCTCCTGGTTGGCATATCTCTTCCAGCAAGAATGTGCAAGCTTAACACACAATCCTTTTTTCATGCAGTTCCTCACCTGACTATGTCTCAGCTGTTATATCTTACAAATGGGGAAAATGAGACATAGGTCTTTCTGTGACGTATGAGGTCTGGGTACTCTCTTACTAAAGTGTGCACGCTCCAGTGTGGTTGCTTGCTCCAAGCCAGTGCTCCTTACCCCATGGTAGACACAGCCCTTTGACTCTGGAACATGCTCTCATGACAGTTCTTTAGAGTGTAGCAGTTGGTTCAGATGCCAGAGATCTTCCCATGATTCTGTTCTTCCCATCAAATTCTATCTGTGCTGAAAAGCAGCAATCTTCCCACAGGTCACTATTTGCCAAGGTACAGAAGCAGATTCTGATTAGTAGATATGCTGACTTGGGCTGCTCTCTAGATTGCATCACTTTATTATGCAACTCTTACTGTCATGTCACTGTAGTAATGCCATCCTGACTTACTTCTATGATGTAGTTGTCCCAATAAAAATAACCCAAGGGTGCCTTTGTGCCCTAAAACTAGCTATGGAACATTATTTCTAGATAGCGAGTAATTGCAAGCTACAAAGCAGTATGGGGTTTGGGTAGAGTTATCTTCCCTGCTTCCATGGGCTCACATGCAATGTTCACTAGGATTACTGCTGGCTTCAGTGAGAGCAGATCTAAGGCTGAGAACTGAGGAATGCCCCCATGTGTTGAGTTATCTTTAACATTGATCTGAAAGGTGCCTATTCAAAGCAGTACAGTACCAGTATGTGGGCAGCACAGCCTGTTCAAAAGTCTGCTTGGTGTCTGGTGGTTAATCTGTGCAGGGCTCCGTGGCTGCAATGCCTCTGGTTACTCTTTAGGCATAGCCATGCTTATACTTCATAACTATAAACTGGGAATGAGTGCAGACTGAAGAATTTATGACATCTGAGGCTTAAACAAGAGCTGATACACTTTTAAAATCTATAGACTGCTTCTCTCTTTCTTGAAAGAGTTCATCTCACCCAGTTTAGCAGGGAAGGTCATCTGTCCAGTAAGTGCTTTGTGAAGCTGGGTGTGCTTTTGTGTGTGTACAGTATTGAGCACCTTTGTCTAAAGCCAGCTGATTAAAAACTGGTCCCCATCAGCTCTTTATTCCTCATATGGATGTACATGCATGAGTATGTTAGGAAAGACTTAACCCTTCCAAGCAGCCTGCTGGCACTTCTATTTCCTAGCCTTCTTGACTTTAAGTAAAGTATCTCTTCCCTTCCAGAATGTGGCATGTCAGCAGAGGCAACCAATGCAGTCTAGTCCTTATTGTCTATAGCACCAGTTTACCATATGAGGTATAATAATGTCTCCAGAAGGTGGATAAAGAGGGAGCTGAAAATGGCAAGACAGGAGAAGAGCACTGCACGATCAAAAGCACATGCCTCATGAATTTATCATGAACTAACTCTGTGAGACTTGCTACATAAATCAACTGATAACTCCCCATGTAAAAGATCATATACAACAATTCAGCATTTCCTTCTCATTTCTGCTATAACCCTCTTTCTGAAAATCACTGTAGGATCGCTGTGAGCGTGCTCACACATTCTTCTCTGTTGCAGAGATGTGTATGTGGCACATCAAGGTAATGGATTTTTCTTGAATACCCTAGCAAGTACTGTCATGTTTTGCATCAACAGAAAGTGATTTCATATAGCATAAAGCAAGAAGTTTAAAAGAGCTAATGACCCTTTTTGGCCTTGTTCCAGATGGAAGTCATGTGTCTGGGTTACTGCTCAACCTTTTCCAGTAAGTTAATTCCCACTCTTAGAATTGTAATGGCTGCATTGAGTTGTGCTCCTTTCCATAATGATAACTTACAGAGAAGAAAAAGTGCTTTTCATTGAACTCCAGCATTCCTCCTCACGCCTTGCCAGAATTTTGTGTAGGTGCCTACACTTTGCACTTTCTGTGAAAACTGAGGCATCATGTCCGAAACTGCTGCTGGCATGAGCATACATGTTGTGTTCTAAGGCTCTGCAGCAACATTTGAGTCCCCCAGTTCTATACTGTCCTCATGTCTACAATTAATTTAACGTATTTCTTTAATAAGAAAGCTTAACTGTCTTGATTCATCAGCAGACATCATCTAGCTAGATTTCAGCAAAGCACTTTGTAAGGTATCTCATGGGAATATTATACTCAGAGAAAACAGGGATTAGCATGTGGCTTGTACAGTAGAAGAGAAGCTAATGACAGGAGGCTGCACAGGAAGGAAAGTCCTAAGAGTGGAATTCTTCCAATACAAAGTTGAGGTATTTGCAAATGTTAATTCTACTACTGAAATACAGATTCACTGGACAATATTAGGATTCTGTAGAAGCATCTGTACATACAAGCATATCAGAGGAGCCGGGGGCCCCTTTTCCTTTGCCTTTATACCCACTGAACAGCACTTGCCTGCTCTAGTCTCTGCAAAAGGAAATGACCCTTTCTGGTGCTGCCATCCCCTGCTGTGTTTCACAGAGATTTACTGCTCTCTGCTCACTGACTATACTCGGGAGCTGGTATAAAAGCAAATACCTAAGGGATGCCGACATCAGCAAAACTTGTTCTTCCTGATTGCTCAAGTTAGGCCATGGATGGCCCTTCTGTTAAAGGAAGGTTTGTCAGTCTGGATCTGCTTCTTCAAATCAGAATTGTCCCCTAAGTCTGCTCCCGTCCACGTGTCTGAGTGTGAAAGGAGAAGGGGGTAGTCCTACCCCCCATATCAAAGGAGGGACAAAGTTCCTGATTGATGCCAATGTGGAATGGAAAGCTTCTTTCTGTGGCATGTATGATTGCTGTATGAGAGCATCAGAGTCAGCCTGCCTCAGACTCGCAATAATTGCTGCAGCTGCCACTGCTGCACAATGGCAAAGTGAGCCATTTCGCTGTTTGGCAGACTTGGCAGGGAGATGATGGAAGTGACGCTTCTGGGGGAGCAGGTACTTGGGCAGAATGACTGAAGGAGTCCTAGATAATACAAGAGGAAGCGATTCAGAGATGACAAGGAAGAAAATACCATGTGGTATTGGAAGAGAGGAAGGAAGGTATCCAGAATAAAATGAAAACAAGGGGTGGAATATTGTTGAAGGATGCAGAAAGGGACTTACCTTGGCAGCAATCTGGAGAGGATGGGTTTTTTTGTCTTTCTCAACCTCTACCCCTTCTCATCTTTCCCTCATAGATACCTTAACCAGCTTTCACCATGGCAAATCAGTCCAGCACACATCCTGCACTGCTCAGCTTCCCATGACTGGTGATCTGTGCTGGCTGTTTTTGTTGAGATGCTTTTCTCCCTTTTCCTATTTTCCTGTGTCGGAATTTGAAACCAAGAACCCTTTTGGATCTGTCCCACTGACAGGAGGTGATGTGTGTTAACAGGGAGCAGTGAAGGGAGCCATCCATGCCTACCCCTTCAGAGCCTTTCCTGTCCCACTTACAGATGTTTGCTAAAGAGGTGTTTTGGTTTAACTGTAGCTTATTGGATTATGTGATTATGGCATTTGAATTCTTTATTAGATCTTTTCTGTCTTGGTCCCTGGGGTTGAGAGGGACTTGTTTTCTGGCCTTTGATGTGTTTGAAAAAGTCAGGCTATTTGTATCACTGCTTCTTTGCTTTGATTCTTTGACTCCTTCTCTGGGGAGCATTCTGATGTGCAGAGCTCAGCTTTGTGCATCTGCTGCATGGGATGTCTTTGTGGTTTGTTTTTGTACTGGGCACAAATCACCCCTCCTGCTCCCTTCTTTGCAAGTTGTCATGAAAGCAGGTTATTGCTGACCAATTCATTTGGAAAACTTGTGCTTGCTGACAGCTGTACAGAAAATTCAGTATTTTAATGAGAGACACACTACCTTCGCTTGGAGGGATGGATGGCATTGCAGCAATTGTCCATTTTCCCCTCAGGCCCTTTGCCTTGGAAAAGAATCTTACCATTATAATTCATTTATCCAAAGAATATTCTTCACATTCTGCTGTATCTGCTCTTTCTTGATGATTTTAACTGAGGTGCTAGGAGAGGACTCCTCCAAACCCTGTATTGGGAAGTGAGCAGCTTCTACTCTGGTTCTTCACCATGAAGCAGCACCCTGTGAGCAGAATTTCAGAGAAGGGAAATTTGCTTAGCCTGCAAGAAAAGGTCAGGCCCAGCTGGGTAAACCCTGCCAAGAAGGGTCAGTGTGGTGAACCAACTTATGCTTCATTTGTCACCTGTCAGTGCTGAGCACGATACACTTAATAGCATGGTAGTGGAAAGGACAAAGGGGATTTCTGAGGGGAGAAGCGAGGTAAGCCATAATTAACTAGAATACTGAAGGTAAAACTGCATCTTGGGGCTGCTGAGTTTTCCCTTGCGAGCTTAGGTGTTTTCACACACACTCCTAACACACAGCACAGCCCCTCCTGTATGCCTAACACCTGTCCATGGTTGCATTCCCTACAGTGTGTCATGTCAGGAAATGGACCAAGTGAAAGGAAGACTGAATCTTTGTAGACACAGGCAATGAATGCAGCACTGAGATCTGCAGTACAGTGCAGAGCTCAGGATCAGTCTGACGTGTTGACCAGGGGAGCAGAGAGGACTCTCCCATGCTTCTGTTAATTCTGGGATTAATCTCCCCACCCAGCATGGGTAAAAAAGAAGCTTATTGACCCCGAGAACAGTGTTGTTAATGGTCACTCCAGCAATGAGAAACAAGGGGTTCCCCCACGCTCTTTCTTTCCTATAGGATGAGCTCTTGCCTGTACCTATAGTACCTGGTTTATGTATCACCTCTCCTGCATGAAAAGTTACTGCTGCATTCTTGCTTTTCCCAACAGAAAACAGGCATGTTTTCTCCTTTTGTTCCTGAGTAGTTTCCAGCCATGTAGTTTCCAGTGCCATATCCCTGTAGAATGTACCCCACAGCACAGGCTGCTTGAATGTTTAAGCATAAGCTAGTTGGAAACAAGCAATTTGGTGGCCTCTTTTTCTCCCCAGGCATAGCTTGGAAATTTCTTTGCAAGGGCTGCCAGTGCCCAAGCAGTGATTTGGTTCCCACATCCTGCTCATCCTATGCGAGGAGCTGCTCTTGTTTTACATGGTGACAGCTGGCAGAGCAGGCCAGGAACACTGAGCTTGGCTTCTACCTCACCCCCAAAGCTGGAGCATAAGTGGCCCTGAACTATTTTTAAAGGAAACCATTCAAGTGTCATTAACAACAAAGTCATAATGGTAGCCTCTGACACAGCTGGAAAACATCTGCAAACACTTGGAACAGGTAACAGTTTGATGAGGGCAAAGTTGTATCAGACTGCACACGGCTCATGAGGATTAAAAGCCTTAGCTAGGGGGGTCAGCGTGACCTCTGGTTTGGCTTGGAAGCCTCTTTT
The DNA here is from genome assembly GCA_013400915.1 of Pardalotus punctatus. Classification (NCBI taxonomy): domain Eukaryota; kingdom Metazoa; phylum Chordata; class Aves; order Passeriformes; family Pardalotidae; genus Pardalotus; species Pardalotus punctatus. Next base: position 81,599 of record VZTX01010678.1, on the reverse strand, counting down.
GTTCAGGAAATATTGGTAAAACATGGCAGCTCCTTGCTTCTGGAGAGTGTCAGGATGTAGGATACCAAACAAAAAGAGAATTTACCTGACAAATGTAACCTCTACTCCATGTAAATTTCTTGAATTTGCTCATATTTCAGAAGTTGGATTTCTGTACCATTTTGAAGGGTAGGGAGGGAGTTTTTGGTTTTGTCACATGTTGTCTTTTAAACAGCTGCCTGCACTTGGTAACTACGGTCACTGTGGTTAAATGATGTTTTACATTCGCTAAGATTGAAAATAGTTGTGGTGCAGATTTTGCTGGGATTAGTTTTGTTGTTCTGTTTCTGTAAAAATCTTAGGCAAGTGGCTTTTTGCTGATGCAGACAATCATGGAAAGCATGAAGCTTCATTATTCACAGAAATTATGGCAAGAGTACAGCCGTGACAAAAAGAGCCAAATAAATATTCGTGATGTTTCTTTTGCTGCATTTGCCTGGAGCTGTGTGTGTATGGCCAGGATGTCACAATTTTTATGTTTCTGCTATTTTAGTTTGAGGTCTGTGTGGTGATAAACTCTAAGTGAGGACCACACTGTGTTGTGAATATAAAAAAAAACAGGCTTGTATTTTGTGTTCTCTCCACCTGCCACCTCAGGATTACCTTTGTCTCAACAACTTTTATTTTAAAATAATTTTATTTGAGATGCCAGTTGAAGTAGGTTTGGAAATCTAGGTATTTTTCTCATTGTTATCAAGCCAGTAAACAGTACTGCAATTGCCCCATACGTGATGCTGCTGTTTTTTGATGTCAGGAATGCCACAGATAATATTTTTTCTTCTCACTTTTCTCTCCTGCTTCTCACCTGAAGCAGGCACACTCTGAGCATGGAGCACCTCCTAAATACAAAAAAAACAAAACAGGGCTTCAGTGCTCCAGTTACTGTTCACAGTGTCCTCTGGCCTGTGTGGAGCTGTTTGGTAGAGCACTCCAAACTGCTAATAGGTAAGATGTCCATTGGAAAGACTGTGGTTTTATGGGCTTCACGTTTTAATTTTTCTCAAGCACACTTTATGCAGAGTAAATAATGTGAAAAGGTCTTGTTGGGAAGACCATTGTAGAAGTTCTATAGCTGCACAGTAACCTCTGTGCTGGAGACACTGAGTCAGGACTTTGCAGGGTTTGCAAAGACAGGAAGAGGGGTTTTTAAAGCTTATTTGAATGGGAGGATTCAGTTTAAATATTTTCTTCCAGTTCCATATCTGATTTAAGACTATGTGACAGAACAGTAAATATTCTTCCTCTTCCTCATCATCTCTCTTTTAAAATTTACTCTGAGTACTTGGTAATACTTTAAGTTACTTCTTTGTGTCTCACTATATCAATCATCATGGGCTAATCCATGAGAAGGCTTGCTTGTGGGATGTCCTGTTGACCTCAATTTAAGCATTCCTGGGAGCTGAGCAAGATGTGTCTACCAGCAAAACAGGGGAATGCCAGGATTGAAAACTCGGTCTGTAACCACTTTGTATCTGCATAAATGGTATTGGTGAGGATTAGGGTTCTTTGTCACTAGCACTGAGGTAGCCTTTAGGCTGTAGAAAATGACAGATATGAGAGCATATTAACAAATGCAGATGTTAATTCATTAACGTTATTCTCTTCCCCCAAACAAAACATTTGCATTACAGTTAGACTGGAAGAAAACATTGTTTTCCAGACTTAGCTAGTAAAAGATGTTACCTCACCAAATGATGTTATTCTCTACACTGGTCACCGGAAGAGCCCCAGGCTAAGCTGAGTGTCTGTCTAAGCAGTTTCAGTTGTTGACCACAGCAAAATTGTTGGCTTTGAAGAAAATTAGGGAGTGCTCACAAGAAGTGTTCTTTTCGCAAATTGGCGGAAACACAGCCTCAGTAAGGACAGAAGAGATAGGAGGAGTAAGCGGGCAGCTGTGGGAGGTGAGTGCTGGTTCTGGGTGATGATGGCCGGCTGTGTCCTTGAATACCTTTGTACCACTGTGGTGATAGCAGGAAACCGTCTGCATGTAGTCACATCTTTTGTTACTGCTAATAAAGGAGAAGTTTCAGCAAATCATAGATTACTTTTTTACCTCTCATAAAGTAGCAAGGTTGGGTAGGTACCACTTTTATATTACTTTTAAGGTACCTGCCCAAGGGTATGGGAAGTCAGTGACAGTGACAGACCTAGAAACAGAACATAGGAGTCCTGGCTCTTTAGCTGTCTTCACAAACCATTAGATGATACTTCCTCCAGATGTTTCAATAAGGGGTGCTATAAAAAGTTCTTTGCGTTGCTTTTGCAATTCCTTATTTCCAAAGGGCTGCCTGCCTTTATGTTTTTAATATCGTTGCTTTGAAGCACCATAGCTAGAAGTGACAGTGCCAGAAATAATAATAACAATAATAATCTGCATAGCACAACAGGCATTTTACCAGCATGCAGGAAGACAAAGGTCTCAGTGTGTTTTATATTAACACACTGAAAAAATCTTATTGAGTCTATCTGGAATGCATAGGTGGGAACCTTAACCCCTCATATGCTGAGAAGAAAATTGTATGCAGACCTAAGAGCTGAAGTAAATTAATGAAAGGACACAAGCTTCATTCCTTTGGCAGTGGGAGGTCTTTCTGGACCATATGCCTTGACAGCTTTGTTCAACCTTATGTATTTAATATCTATGTGACACCAGTGTAGTTAATTTACAAGTATTTTTTCCATTTTCTTCAGTTGTATATAATTGTTCTTTACCATAGACCAGAAAAGACAGAGAAAAGGCAAAAACCCGATTTTTTTTTCTCTGCAAATTCCATTCTTATTTCTGTCATGGCCCATGTTCAAAATCCAAACAATAAAACATACAGCTGTGATATAGGGGAATTGTCCAAAAAGGACAATGTCTGAAGGTTTATGATTAGGTTTTATATTCCCTCTGTCTACAGAGCAGCACTTCCTGAATGTTTCTGTGGTGGGAAAAGCATCCCAGCCATTTCCCCTTGTGGATGATGGTGTAATTAGAGCTGTAAAGAAAGAACCCATGACACTAAAAGGCTATAAGTGCTGCAGATTTAGGACAACACGTTTCTATGGAAACTGAAGTGAAAATAGGACCTTAAATGGGTGAATAACAATAATACAAGGTTCTCAGTTTGGATCAGTCTGTAAGTTGCAGCAAAATACAGCCTGCCTTTCTGGCAGTTATTTGCATAATCTTTTCCGTGGTGCTCTCAAGGAAACATTGCCCCTCCAACTCTTAATTTCTGTACAGAAACGTTCTTTCCTTAAAAAAGAAAGATGAGGATTTCTCAGCGGATGGTATGCACCCATTTATAGATGTTAACAAAATAATTTGAGCTAAATGTAGCCAAATAAGCAACATAAGTGATGGCATCCATTCTCATCATTAGTACTACTCATTGGGGTCCATGGTAATAGCTGAAAATTCTCCTGCACCAGATGGAATATGAAGTCTTCTTATATTCTGGTTCAGTGATGATGAACTGGAAAGATGAGGAAACACCAGTGGTACCTTTGCACAATGATTCCTCTGTGTCATTCACTGCAGGCTGTAGTTGCCAGTTCTTGATAACCAATTGTCTCCTGAAATTCTGCTGCAGTGTTTTTCAATCCAAGACTAGGTCTCATGTTTGCAGGGGGAGATCCTTTCCCTCAGCTCTTCAGTTTTTGAGGAAATTTGGAACAGTCTCCTACAGGCAGGAAGCCTTTCCAGGATTTTTGATAGAATATGCTGTCTTGCAAAAGTTGTGCCATGCTTTGAGCAACATCTGAAAATGCCACAGCTAGAAATGCTCCCGGAAAGAACAAAAGGAGGCTTGGCATTCTTCACACTGTTATTTTTTTCTTGTTGAGCATTTAACCACAGTGGAAGAAATGAAACTACAGTGGGGGAAAGATTGAACTGCTAGTGACACAAATACCCATATGGTCCTATTTTTTTCTGTAGAAACAGCCATGCAAACTTCATATAATAAGTATATAAACTTGGGGATATTTGGGTTGTAGGTTACAGCTTTCTCTGCAACAAACCAGTATAGGCTAAATATATAGAAATATATATGTAGCATTATTACTAAAATGAGAGGCAGCCAAACTGAGGCACATCTGTGCAGTAATTGACCTAAGAGCTTATCATCCCCATGGCACTCTGAGTGGTTCATGGTTCTCTACAGCCTGAAACATGAATTAATTTTGCAAGCAGCAGCTAAAAGTCACATAAGCTGCAGTTTAACTCTTTGTAAACTGTCCCAGAAGAAAAGGCAGCCTCGCAACATGCTGGGTCTCTTTCCTGACCGCATTGGTGCAAAACCACTATTCCAAACGGCAACCACTTAAAGCAGTCTGTTGCCAGTCATTGACCCTAAGTCAAGATCCTGGTTTGTGGGAGTTGCATCTACAGCAGTACCAATGATTTCTGGTCTGAAACTTGTGTTCTACCATTTGAGTTTTAATTAAATAATACAGGCTTCCCTGACTCTCCAGCTTTATGTTGCCATAAATGAAAGAGAAACTGTTTCTCTGTGCATGTATCCAAAATCTCTTACTGCATGGCAAGCCAGGCAGATCCATGATTCTGGCTGCACTGCTTGTGCAGGCTCAGGGCATCATCCAGATGCTGACACACTGGCTCCAGACAGGCTCCCCACAGAATAAATGGTGTTAAATTCTTGATCTGATTGGCAGCCCTGGGAATTCAATTCAAGTCCCTGGGGAAAGGCAAGAAAGCATTTCTTTTCTCTATGGCTATTGTCATGAAAATGAATAAATCCGTCTCCCTCCCCCCCACCCTCAGGTTGTCACTGGCCTGGATTAATTTTGTATACGTTTTTCATATTCCTTCCCTAGATGTTTCTTGAGGAGGAGATTGCCCAATTCTCTGTTCAAGTTTAAAGCAAAGCTGAGCAGCCTGGTAGGTGTTAATCCAGGAAGGGAAGACAAGCGACCCGCCTGAAGCCTCTTCAGCCTCATGGCTGTGTGGCTGCCTGGTGCCCCAGCTGTGGTGCCCCGATAAAGACAGAGGCTCAGCGCGGCCGATGGGAGCAAGGCTGGTCACTCTCCATTTCCGTTAGCACCTCTCTGTCTTCTTGTTAAGATATTACTTGATGATTTGTCCATGGACTTACCCATCCTTTTAGGCAAATATAAGTTAGCTGCAGCTGGGCTGGGGCCTGGTGTGCCCCCCGTGTGTTCCCCCCGCGTGTGCTCCCGTTATCTGTGTGACACGAAGCGCGGGGCACTGGCTCCCGGCACCTGCGGTGAAGGGAGCGAGCCGCGCGCCGCAGCGCGGTTGGGTCAGGCACAAATGAATTGCAGGGGAGCAGCAGCTGGGACCCCGCGCAGGGGCTGGGCTGCAGCTCTCGGCAATTCCCGAGTACCTTGGGGATGCTGTGCTGCAGATCGAGAGCCAGCCTGCAGTGTCAAAGCAGAGACCGCGGGGACCAGCCCGAAGATTCCGATCTGAGGAAACCCATCCAGCCTTTGTTTCAGCAGAGCATTTAAGCATAGCTAAGCTTCACATTTACAGCAGAGTTTGCAGGGGAAAAATGAAAAAAATATAATTTTTTGCTGAGTTTTTGTTCATTCAAACTTTCTGATCTGTCTCTTCCCTTTTGAAGGAAAAAACAAACAAAAAAAACCAAACCAACTTTGGGCAAAGAAGTTTTATAATTTTGAAAACACTTTGAACATCTGATTTATAATTAATTAAACAAAGTATTTTAATGGAAATTTTAAACTCCCCAAAAATTTTCTTTAGAAAAGAAATCTATTTCTCAAACAGTTTTATTTATATGTTTAAAATTACTTACATGCTTAAGTGTCTTGCTGAATCAGAACTTTAGAAGATAAAGCCTTTCTTATCTTAGTTACAATACCCATTTTAACTTATGTAGGACATTTAAGTATAATAGTTATATGCTCTCTTTTATCTCATAATTATAGGTCTTTAAAAACCTCTTTTAAAAGTGTATGTAATTATTATATAGAGCAGAGTTTTTACCTTTAAATGTCATGTATTTGCATAAAAATTTACATATATTAATGCTAATCAGGGACATAGGAAGAGAAACAGAATTTCACTAAACTGCTTGCTTTGAATTAGGACTCCAGTGTCAGAGGTTGGGCTGGAAAATACAGATGTTGACACCAGCTGTGTTCTCCAAATCCTTGCACAATGGCAAAATTATCTGATGTCTCTGTTGGTCGTCATTCTGTCAGACTGGTTGGGAGTGCTGACACCTATGTTGCTGTTGCTGCACTGTACTGTTAACACCTTGTTGAGCTGAATGAAAAATTTGCACCTCTTTTTAAGGCAATTGATTTAATGATTTATAATCTGCAGTCTGGAGGCTCCCAGAGGTTCTTCTGAGAGCGCCAAAAGGAAAGTGAGCCTGTTGACAGTGTGCTTAGATTTGCTATAAAAAACCTAGGACAGCCAATGGGAAATTTTTAGCATCTGCAGCTTGGAAAAGGTTGATAACTGTTGATTTAGACTGTCAGCAGTCTCAACAGCCAGAGCTGCTCCTGTTTAAGATCTGGACATTTCCTCTTCAGCCTTTATGTGGGGTTCTGGGTCTGTTCTCAGGCATTCAGTGTTTACAAAACCATGATAAAAGTAAAAAGTGTTCAGGGAGAAGTGATTATTCTTAGAAACATGAGGCAGCTTACACAGAAGATTATTTAAGTTGGAGAGGGGGGCAATAATGTAGAATTATTTCAATTCCAGAGAATTTTTTTAAAATTCCAGAAGCATGTGAAATGAGGACTAGTATGATGATGGTAAGGAACTCCCCTCTGCGTTTTACAGTAGAAGAGGAAGGAGATAGTGGATTATAAATGTTGTCTTTGATAGGTAACATTTTTAAAACAGCTAAAGAAAATGTTCTAGAGTCACATACTGCAGAACATCTTGACAAAAGGTAGCACTTCGCAAGGGGTTTAGCAGGATCTAAAGAACTAAAGAGGAGAATTTTCTAAGGCAGCAAAAACAAGGTGGTCATCAAATTCCCTGTGGAAATCAATGGAATGTTGAAGCTGCTTTCACGATCTTGAGACCTGCTCATTGTCTTTAAATGCTGAGGACATCAACAGCTGGATGAAAAAGGATGAAGGGAAATCGAATGATAAAGCTACAAGAGCCCTGTATGTCAAGGCATAAACCTCTGACTTGTGCCTGCTAGAAAGGAGCTTTCCCTCCGAGCAGACTGGTCTCTTACTTGCCCGCTGTGAAGCTCCACGTGCTTACCTCTTTGCAAGGGATTGCTTAACAAAAAGGAAAACAAGCAAAAACCATCCAGTTTATTAAGCACTGAAATCACAGAGTGCATGAAATCCTGAGCTGCTGAACAGCATTTCGGTCGTTTGGAAGTGAGGTGAAGGCACCGCTGTTCATGTGGGTGGAGCTGTGCTGCACTGCCTGTGGCCCTCGCAAGTGGCACCTCACCGAGCTGGATTTGGAATGGGAAGGAAACCTGAACATGCCGGAAGGGGAAATTATTTATCCGAACTTGTTTGAATATTAATGTTAATTTTTCATGTTTTGTGATAAATACTTGAGTATCTGGAAGCTTTTTTTCTCCAATAGTTAGTGAAACAGATCTGCACTGACACAGAGCAGCCTTTCCCAGCACCTAAATCTCTTAGAGAAGGATTTCTTCCAACGCACAAGCCTTTTGCATACAAGTTAAGTGAACATATGCTCATTTAGGAAGTAATTTATGATGAGTCAGGGCTGAAAAGGAGACAGTTACAATGGAAGCGTTGCAGCCAACTAGTAGCAACATTTAGGTACAGCATTTGTATATGCAGATAAAGGACAAGGCTGTAAGAGCGTTGTTCAGTCCATCTGTGTAACACGAGAATGGCATATACACAGCTGACTATAGGAAACAGTGCTATTTTCTTTGAGATCTGCCTTTGTGCTATTTTAAGATGGCATCATTTTTGAATAGTGATAGTGGCAAGCTTGCTGTGGTTTATAAACCTTTAACTCAGCAGAGGTCCAGGATGAAAAAGGAGCCCACCTACCTGCATAAAAGTCATCCCCCTGCATCTTGCTTGCAGTTTGAATACTAGAAAAGCAGGGCTTTTTCAGCCAAATTAATATGTAAAAGCTGAGCTATATCCAGTTGTGAGACATCTGAGGCAATTTTAGCATCAGTCTTTGGGATTATGATTTACACCATGTATTCCTTTTTACTGTAGTACTGAATAGCTTTAAAGTATGTTCTGATTGAACATGTGCTGCTGCCATCTTCGTACTGGCATGGGCACAGTCAGAAGCCCTAGGCCTCTAGAGTGGAGCTTAATGTCTTTATTAGAATGTACTTTTTTTTCTTTATGGCTTTGGTGCTTTGATTTACAATTTTTTCTCTCTTGAGTGTCACAGTGAAAAGAAGAAGACTGGCTTTTTTTTTTTTTTTTTAGAAAAAGGCAAGGAAATGTTATCTTTCAGAATCTATAGTCATTGTAAAGAGAAGTTTTGGTACAGATGAAGCCTATGTACATTCAAGGAACACTTCAGAAAGTTTGGTAAATGACATTATGACATTACTAGAAAGGGGCACAAAAGGTAGATGAATGCACTTCTTAATTTCCATTTGTGTGCATGATTCTGCAGCCGTGGGTACCTGTGTATTCCAGAACAACCCTGATTGTCCACCTTGAGAGAAGTGAGCATACCATTGTGCCCATGCCTTGGATGAGACAGGCAAAATCAGGCCCAGTGAATGCTGAGAGGCAGAAGAAAACTGGTGGTATTGCAGGGACAGGATCTTGCTTTTGATGCTTCCGTTGATATGTACAGCTGGTTTGTGCAATATACTGCAGAGGTTCTGTGCATGTTATATTGCTATAGAGGACAGTGCATGCCTTGGCTGTAAGCATTAATTGTTATTACTGCTCAGTGTTAGATCATTACACTAATTTGCTAGATGCAGAGCAGTTGCTACAGATTACATTGATGACATTTGAACAGATTACTAGGACCTGCAGTTTGCTGCAGGGCAGCAACCCATGTGAGAGAGATTAAGGGTCAAATTCTGCTCCCCAGTATACCATTGTAAATATCAATAATCAAATTGATTTTATCAAAGTAACTCTGGATTTAAACTGGTGTAATTAAGGGCATCTGACCTCATTGTTTTGTTTTGTTTGTTTAATACACACGATACTTCACAGCAGCAGTCTTTGCAGTGGGCAGGAGAGGAATCTATAAAAGAGATTCCAATACATTGCTAAGATTTTTGAACAAGTATAAATAACTAATGTGAGCCTTTCATTCACTTCAGTGATCCCATGTTTAAGTGTCTGAGCATCTCAGCCATACAGTGTAAAATGGAAATTATATTCTAATGCAATTTAATCCAACAACTGAAAAAGAATGCCCCCATTGCTAACTGAGCTGTGAGCATGCTGCAGGATTGCAGAGATAGAATGATGCACAAGATATATAATGCTGATTATTCAAGATGAACAGGCTATAGTGAATGCAAGTAACATTGGTGGTTACTCATGGATTTAGTACTTGATCTTACTACCGTCAAAGCCTAAAACAAAACTTCCCCCAGCTCTAGGGGGATGAGAATCAGACCTGCTGTTATACTGGGAGAGCACAACTTGTGTGTGCTACAGAGTGAATAGTGCATCGTAATGCAGATTACATTGGTTTGCTGCAGCGTCAGGGAATCTCCCAGTGCTGTGTGCTCTGTAATAGAAATGTCACTCAGCCTGCCTGCTTTTATAAATAAGTGAGGTTATTTTCATACTAGTCTTGTTAAAGTCGCAGCTGCTAAAGCAGCTCTGTGTGGCAGGGGTAAGTCAGCTTCACTGCAGCCATCCTGGATGGCTGCAGGGTTTTTGTGCTTGTTCCTCCAAGGAGGAATGGAAATTTTCTTCTCACACCTTCTACCTGACCTTGCTGTTTTCTTGCAAAGCAAATGTTGCTCATGGTAAGGGTGTGGAACAGACAAATTCATCCTTGCGAGGGGAAGCAAGCAACCTTTGCCCCTGCTGTCCTGCAGCTCTGCTAAGTGCTTTGCCTCCCTGAGTGGAAGGAGACAGGAAAGAGTGCCTCTCTTGGCACCCACTGGCAGTGTGGGTGGCTCTGTGGGAGGCTGGGGGTCACAGAGGAATGAGCAAAGGCCCTGCTAAACCTGTGTCCAGGGTCTTGTCACCTGCCCAGAAACACTTCTGTATGTGGGTTGTGTGCATCTGGCTGCATCCTGCTTTGGGGCTGTTTGCACTGTGGTAGGCCATGGTGGCCAGCAGCCACTGACTTACTAATGATTCCATAAATAATGAATGTGCCAGAATTTAATTGGATGGCTACCAGGCCCTATAGCTGACCTCTTCAGGAGAGGGTCTTTCTTTGAGCCTTGTGATCTTTTGAGGATTGTATAAGCTGCTGATCCTTCCTGGGAACCTGGTCCTCCCATAGGTGACCAGCTATCAAAACAGCAGTCACAAACCTGACAACTGATACTTAATGTTCCCTGGTGCTTTATACACTTGCCTCCTTTTCCATTTGCTAGAGGCACTCAATGCCAAAACGTAGGCTGGACAGGTTGGAAAAAGTGCACCACCTTGTGTGGTGTCTTGGCAAAACCCTGAGCTAGAACACAAGAGGCTCAGGCCCTTTCCCAGACAAATTTCATCTGTTCTATTGACTTAACTCCTCAGCTGTATGCCTTATTCCTTACCTGTCTGGTGAAATTTTAAGATTTCAAAGCCAAAGACAGTAACAGGGTAGTGTGACATCTAGTGAGGTAAGTAGGGCTTTAGTCTTTGGAGTTTTTAGGTCAGGTGCAAATGGAATCAGTGTTTGATGCTCTATCTGGTTTGTTTTAAAACACCATATCCTGTCTGGGTGTGAGTCTATATCTCTTGCAGTGCCAAACATTGCAGGAAGCAGTTCTCTAATATGTCTGCAGGTGTTGTCATACAAACAATGGACAAGTCCCACAGAGGAGCACTGCAGTAAGGGTGCCTTCACTCTTGAGATGTAGAGAAATGTGGTAACTGCTTAGAATGCAAAATGTTCTTATTTTATTCATTGCTTGTCTCCTTCTGTTCCACCCACCTGTTGTGCCTGTCATTAACTGAGAGTATGATCACTTCAGAGCAGTTGTTGTTTGAAAAGCAGACATAAATGTTCCTAGAATTTCTGGCATAACAGACAGCATATTACTACTTTTATTGACAATATTAGCTAATAGAAGCAGGAGAAGTAAGTGTTTACTCCTCTCATCTCTGCATTATCTATGAATCTGGGCTGTGCTCTGCTTAAAATTTATCAGCTCTGCTTAAAGTGGTCAGCAGATAGATTACAGGGTCTGTCCTCTGGCCTGAGTCCCACTGAGAGTGATGGGGTCACAGTCCTGTGGTACCTTACACTGAAGGATCTTCTATTAATGGAGTAGACACACCAGTCACAGTCAGAGAGTGGCTGAGTTTGCCTCACTGACTTTTGGTCTGAAAACTGATGGTGTTTTCACTCCAGTTCTGGAAGACTGCTATGTGGAGCCCTATGCTATTGGTTTTAACTGAATAGAAGGGGCCTCCCAAGGAAGTGTTGAGGCTTTAACATCATAGAGAGGAAAACTGTTGTGCAATGGCCATGATGAGGGTACCCAGGCTGACTTAGCTTGCAAGTCTGAGGAGTTACTGTTACCTCTGTTCATGAAAGGAAAATCCCATTCATTTTTCTCATACTGAATTCTACAGTCTATAGGCTACAGGAATTTAACCCACAGCATTCAGAGTAGGGATTTTGAAGCAGATTCCTTTGCTTCCTTGACTGACCCATTGTATTACCCTGACTAGCAGCTATGTACTAGGACTGCTAACCTTCGGTACATTAGTTTCTCTCCCAATTTTCTGCTCTCAAGAGCTAGGCTCTGTAACAGGCCAGGGAGGTTAGAATATCTGTGTGAGTGTTAAATGGATTTATGCAGATTTGACACAGCCAGAATCACTACTGCTCAGCTCTGTCATTGTTACTATAATAACTTAATTATTAGATTTCCGGTTGCTACTGTGTTGTTGTTATAGGCACTGTATAAACATACAAAAACTGATGATGGCCTCTGCTCTGAAGCTCTTGCAGTCTTGCATACATGAGACAGCAGACTGTTGCAATGAATGAATATTGCCAGACAATTGAAAGTATAAAGCAACAGCTGGGTTTTAGCCTCAGGTCCTCACGGCTCTCAGGTGCCAGTCTTGTAGTTATGTTCAGGTTTGCCTTCTACAGGATGCAATGGGGCAGACCTGCCTGTGTATAATTTATGCAAGTGTATGTATGTTGTCTTGTGTTTAAACAATGTAAAACACAGCTTTAGTGCAGAGCTTGAATGAGAGAAGCTCAAGATAACTGGTAGGGCACTGCCCTGTGCCACATAAAGCTTGAACTGCTGCTGACAAAAGCCACTGCTGGATAGCTGATGGTTTTCACTGCCCTGACCCAGTTTCATTACATAATCTGGTATGAATTATCACAGTATCGTCCCCATGATATATCTGACTTCCTCTGCTGGCTTCCCCTGGTTACTCTAACCAACACAGTTTAGTTTAGAGAGACACTGGGAAAAGGATACTCTTGTAGATACTTCCATGAGTTATGGACATATGGAAGTATTCACATTGAACTGGTCAATAGCTACTGTAAAGGCTGATTTTGGTTCTGGGAGGTGTCTAGTTAAGCAGCAACTCCAGGAACATGGTGTTACACTGGGCAGATAGTAAACTCAGCAAAAAGCACTCAAAGCCAATAGTTGTGGCAAGTTGTTGGCAAATATTCCAGTTAAGTAAGGTATTCCAGGCAGTATTGCAAGTATTCTGGTGTGTAGTGTGTTTGCATAAACCATCAGATAAGGGTATGTTACACTTTTAAAACCATGATTGGGAGTATCTGTTTCTGGTTATTTGTTGGGAGTTTTTTAAATAGTTTTGACTTGAAGGGCTTGAAATTTTAATGATTTAACTAATTGTGGTTAGGCAATATGACTTTTAGTTGCAGTGGTAAGAAGTCATAGCACAAAGGCAGGTATAGTGGTATTGGTTATTAGTAGGCTGTATTCCAAACCAGGCAGGAAGAGGTGAGGATCCTGCCTGAGCTCAAGAAGAGCCAGGAAGGATTGCCCTGCAGGGAGGCAAGATTCTGCCATCAGCTGCTTCCAATGAGCAGCTGCTCAGCTCCTGCCTCTGGGCTCTGAGTTCCTGCAGCTGATGGGTGGTGCTTTGCTTCTGTGTGAAACTGCAGCCCCTGTGAGGTCCTTCCAGGCATTTCATGCGCAGCTGTTTGACTAAAAAGAGGGGAGGGATGGCATAGCAGTGTTGCAAAGGGGGGAAAAAGAAGGGGAACGTGTCTCTGCATATCACTGTGCTTTAGGCAGTGCTGCAAGAGATGACTGTCCCATTTTCCCTAAAGGAATAGGGAAATCTGCATAGAATGCCTTGAAGACAAGGTCTGTTTGCTGGGGAGGTTTGTAGGTATCTTGGTATAACAAAGACGTGCAGCTTTCCAGTGCACACTGAGCCTCAGGCAAAGCTCCAGACAGGAGCTGTCGTGTTCCTGTTTGACGTTGTGTGACTTGCTTTTAGACATGTGGGGAACCACAAGCTGTATGGGCATTTGTTTCCTTCATAAAACCTAATGCTCTCTGCATGACACCAATGAACGGGGTTAATAATTTCTGTGTATGTTTGTACCTCAAGGCACTAAAACCTGATGAGAAGTTGCTCTGATACTTGTCTGTTAGCATCAGTGCTGGAGTCTGACATGTCACGGTTTTGTAAAACTAGCCTCTCTTATTTTCATGTCTTCTTGAAAAATCACTTTTTCTTCCCTTGCTTGCTTTGTTTCATTGCTGGCCAAAGCATGGTTTGTTCAAATGCATCATCCTACACTGGCATCCAGTGTTTTTGGCTGTTCTTGATTTCAACAGACTTCACAGAAGACGTTCTTTATCACTGAAGTTTGCAGGATCTGACTTGTCTTCATCCATATGTAACTAGTAACTCTTTGATAAATAAGCTTCTACTCAAGTAAGCGTGTAGAATCCCATCATCTTTGGAGTATGTGTTCTTGCTCTCTGGTTTTGAGATACCAGCAAGAAGCAGGTTTCTTTTGGTACTTTATTTAAGAGACAAAAGAAACAAGCCATAGCACCAATCTGTGATTTATTTCAGCTGTAAAAGTCAGTGTTTGAGGGTTTTGTGTTTATTGTGTGGAGTTGGAAACAATTACAAAAGTAGTTTTATCCAACATTAGATATCTTTCCTGACACAGTAGTCTTTTTGTCTTAACAGACCTTTTTTTGTGGTCTTGCTGCTTTCATGTTATTTTCATAAGCCCTCTTTGCTGACCCTAAACTTTTTGATATATTCAGCTCTTAAAGTACTAGTTATTATTTCTCTTATTTTTTTTTTGGCTTTCCTGCTGTTGTTTTCTTATTGATGGCATCACAAACTTTTGTCCACTGTCTTTTTATGAACCTTCTCTCTTTCTGAAGCTCTTTCAGAAATGATGCCTTATATGCTGTGAAATTGCATGTAATGGGGAATCTGCCTGTCCAGAGGTTTTTATCTCTATGGGACAAATTAGTGGCAGGAGTTTGCAGGAATATCATGGACAAAGAGATGGTCAAGAATCTTAGATGTTTGTGCTGCGGTTGCAGGCTTTGGTGAGGAAATCATGAAAGGTGAGTACCATGGCAAAGGCATGTGTGTGAAAGCAGGTAGTAAGCCTTTTCTTGAGTTGCATGTAACAGTATTTTTAGTTGAAATCAGTGCAGTCGCAAGTGAATTTATACGTGGCATGGGAAAGATGGCAGAACTGGGACCATAATTTTTACAGTAATGGGCTTGAAAAAACCAGCACTGAGCTAAACAACCCCTACCAGCCGCTTTAGGTGAGCCTGTGCAGGAGAGAGTGTGCTTCTCAGAAAAACTAATTGGTCCAGACAGAATGACATACTAACACAGCTGTCTCGTTTTTGGTTCCTCACTAGTGCTGAGCAAGCTTAGCTGGAATTATCTGCCTGGATCTATGTGGCAGAGATTCATCCTCCTCCCTTCCCACTGCTTTGGTTACTTCTCCTTTCAGGAAGAGATGAAATGAGTGTGGCTTTGTGCCTGCACAGGTTGCTGGGACATCCATGCTGCCCTATATTGCTGAGCCACCCCTCTTTGTCAGCCTGGCGACAATGAGGTCGTCAGCAGAGCCTTGGGACTGCTGTCTTTGGGAATACTGCTGCTAAAACTGAGCACATACCTTGTCAGTTTGCTAGGAAGGTGAGACTTGGGCTCTGAAATCTCAGGTGGGGCCTTAAGAAACACCCTAGCAAATAAATGGTTAACCAATAAGGCAGAGCATAGAAATAGGATGGAGGAGTGTAATTATCATGGGATAAGCAAATGATTAGAGTGTTATGATGCTCAAAGTATAGCCCTAGAGTCAGGTGCTTAATTATTAATATTATTATTCATGGATGGGTCTTTATGATGTGGGAAATGAATATTTCTGGCACTGGAAGGAGATGTAAGACACCAGTTTAATATGCCAAGCAGGGCTTATGAGAGAGCCGTGCGCTTCATATAAATTAAATCTACCCGTTAGCCACGTGTTCTCCACTGGGGATGGATTCTTCATCTCCTTGCTTCCTAAAGCTGCTCATAAAATCTGAAATTTTAAAAAAAAAAAGTCTCCTTTTAATATTTTTGTAGGTAAATCAAAATGTTCAAAATGGAGGAGAAATGTGAGGGAAGACATGGGTGGTGGCTTTGGGCTCAGGGGAGGCAGGGCTGAGAGTCTGGTCTTGATGATGAGTCCAGGACTGTTTTTCAGGTAGCACTGCTGTATTCTCCTTTTATCTAGGAGATAACCTCACAAATCCATGGCACGCATGTGGTTAGGAGCAAATGTTGGAGCAGACACTAAACAGCACTGATACAGCTTTTGTGCTGACATAAGCATCAGCTGCAGCATCCTCAAGGCCAGGCACACTAATCTTTGTTTTGGAACTGTTGTCAAATCAGATGTTTTGGTGTTTATTTGTTGCATTCCTGTGCTGAACTTCTTCATAGCACAGGGTTGTTTGTCTGGGACTCAGCTGTTCATGGCAGTGATTTGGCTGCTGTATCTGTGGACCACTTTGGAGGCCACTGTGTAAAGGTCTGGATTAGTAGTTATTTGTACAACAGAATAGACTAGATTCAAATGGGCATCTCTAACATATCCAAGAAAAACAGCAAATGAGATTGCTGTAGTCAAATAGAGGGGAAAGGTTGTTTCGCTTGGCTTCCAGTCACTGAGGGCCAGTGTCAGCCTTTGCAAACTCTAGGTTCAGGCATTAGCTGTCATTAGAGCAAGGAGTTATGTCACTAGGCAAATAGTACAGAATTTAACAGAGAGAGAAAAAGTGGTATATAAAGTGTTGTAGGGAAGGGAGGCTGTGTGCATGCTGAGCATGCTGGCACCCTTCTAAATGAGTGATGCCTGGCTTCTTCCCTGTGGGTATCTGGCTTTTTGGCAGTGTGGCTATTGAAACTGCATTCATCTTTCACTCCAGTCCTAAAATGATGGGCTCTTGCAAAGTGCCTTTGTGTGTGGTAGAGCAGAAGAAGAGTAGGAAAGATACCTCCTTCTTTCCCTCTCTCTTTTTTTTTCTTTTTTTGCTTATTACAATCCTGCCTTTTTGATCTTGCTTCCTGCAATATTATGAGGACTGCAATGGATTGCTATGGCAACTGGCCAACCAGGCCTGCATACTAAAGGAAGACACCTCCATGAGGGCTCACAGGGGAAGGAGATAAAAGTGTAAATGATGCAAACAAACAGAAGAAACTCCAAAAAACAGCAGTAGCACCATGTGGGTGTGTTATACTGTGAGATGGGATGGATGAACATAAGGAATAAAGCCTAGTATTGCTGGCCAGCCTCAGAGCCAGAGCTTTTTGTCATGTACCAGCAGGATAGAAAACTCACATTCTTTTGCTCCCCCATCTCTGCAGCCCTCACCACAAGCAGATATCCAGCAGACACGTGTGTCTGTAAATATAGGTGGACTGCTAATTTGCAGGGACATGGGGAGATGGCTGTGTGAAATTGGGGATGCAAATGTTCAATTATTTCAGCTTGACATTGATGAATGGAGAGTGGAAGAGGGGCTGCATGGCTGGGCTCATCCTCTGGGTACTTCTGTTCTGGTCTGAGCCGCATCTCTGTGCCGGCGGCTCTGGGGAGTGCTGGGCAGAAGAGGGGAGCATAACAGAAGAAAAATGCCTCTCTGGCACGGGGCAGGGACAGCTGGCAATAGGGTAGGTCTTTTCTGTTCAGTAAAACAGGGTAGAGATGTTGGTTCCTAAATAACTGGCAGAGGAGGCAAGGAGGTGTGGAGGGTCTATAAATTTTCCCCAGCATACTTGGCTTTAGCTCCACCTTCATCTCTGCTATACTGGTTGTCCCTCCAGTCTCCCAGCCACAAGCCCATATGGCATTTTCCCCTCCCCACAACTGGAAAGAGCAGGCCTTTTTGCCAGAGAAGGAGGAGGGGAGTGTGTGGTGGGAGGGAGGGGGAGGTTGGTGCTGCTGTTAGGGCCAGATGGCCCTGAAGGGCTCACTCTACACTACCCTCTGCCTCAGACCTTTTCAGCTCCTTTGTCTCTGCTTTTCTCCTCCCAGCACATGGATATCTGGTTTATCGAGGACCACTTGAACCTGGCACTGCCATTAAAAACTCATGGGTGCTTTTGTCTTGCTGGTCTGTGGGATGAACTGGGTGAGCCCAGAAGATGTGCCATGTACACAGGAGTCTCATGGGTCTAGCTATAGTCCCAGGCTGAGGCCTCTTGGAGCTTGGCACAGAGAGCAGGACAGCCAATGCCGTCTGAAGAACTCCAGGAGCCTTTCTCAACTTGCCTGTCTTTACTATCTGTGCTTACTGAGCACAGAATCTCATGGGAGTGCATTGGTTCACAAGGGATGAGAATTTTGCCCTTCACCCAGAAGAAACACTACTGTGCTAAACCAATGCATTTTTATAGGCAGAGCAAAGCACTCAGTCACCAGGCAGCATCTTAAATCAGATGCAGAGACACAGACCTGATAAAGGAGCAAGTTTCCACGGAGTGGAACAGGTGACAGTGAATGTTGGAGAAAGAATCAGACCTGCTCTGCCATGAAACAGAACTATCTGTATAAATTAATGAACCCTGCTGGTTCTCCCACCATCATGTAACCAGGTGTGAATGAGGACAGTTTGAATATTTGCAGAAATGCATCAGAGGAGTGGCATGTAGGGGCTAAAGCAGGTGACAGGGTCTGCCTCCTGACTGTTTCAGAGGTGGTATTGGTAAGACTATGATAGAAGGAAGTATCTCAAATACATGGATTAGTAACAACTCCATAAATTTATAACTAGAGTTTCTAACAGTTTCTAACATGTGTTGAGGAGGGAAGACCTGTAACAAGTGTTCTGAATTAACCTTACTGCTGCTCACAAGCCCCTTTCGGTGTCGTAGCTATGTAAAACACTTAGATTAGTCTCCGAACCTCTGCAGAGGCTGGGGAATGCTGATCTCAAGGCTTGAGTCTGAGGAACTCTGCAGGAGTCAGTCTTTGATTGCCAACATCGTGTTCCCAGGAAATTCTGCATCCTTCCAGAAGTAGGCTTCAACTCTATGGCCCTTCTACAAAATATTTTCAGTTGACTTTGCTAGTTTCAATATGTTACTCCATTCGTGGGGCTGTACCAGGCTCCCTGTGGTTGGTAATTAAACATGCTGGAAATTCTTGTGCTTTTATTTTTGACCAAAGACCCTAGGCTGGCTGGCACAAAGGGATAAAGTTTGCTGACTTTGGTGTAGGAGGCCCTGAGTTCAGATTTCACTTCCCTTTCTCAGCACTTTTCTCTTTTTAAAGAAAACAATAAAAAGAAGAGAGATGTGATCTGAAAGCACTTGACAAGTACAAAAATACTGGAAATGGGATGTTTGCTGCAAAAAATGGGATGAAGTTAGAACAGGCTGAGCCTTGAAATGGGCCAAGTTAAATAAGCAGCAAGTCCTGATAACTTGGCCCTTTTTTTCCAAGGTTCATACACCCACATATGGGATCTCAAAAGGGTGAGCCAATGGAACCCTATTTGTATCTTATTTATCTTGGCTGTTTAAACAGCTCACCATGCTGTAACTTGGCCCCTTCCACAGTGATTGCATCTTTATACAGTTGACCTTTTTTTCCCCCTCCAGTTTTCTGTATGTGCTACAAGTTTTCATGTCAGATATAATTATCTGAACCCCCGTAGGCTGTGAGGATAAGGTTTCAGCCATTTTTGGCAATGGGGTTCTTTCCCAGGGCTGCAGATGGGTTAGGTGAACCAGATGTACTCAGATAAGTTTGTTGCAATTTTTTTCTGGTTTTTGAGTTGCGCTTCAAAGGATGGCCTCTGCGCTTAGGGGTTAGTTGCCTTATAAATTGTAACTTATATTTTTGCCTTTGTTATGAGAGTGCTTTTCATTTCATTGAAACCTGGCTTAAACTATCATGTTCTTGTAGATTCCTTTCTAGAACTTGGGATGTGACAATTGCATGTGTTTGTTGATACGTGCTTGGACTAAGGATGAAAAAGAAAATACTAAAATATTTTGGAAATCAGAGGCAGCTCTGCTGCTGCTGTACTGTTATTACCTATAGCAATCTCGGTGTAAAGGTCTGTTCTGCAATGGGACCTGATTTACTTGAGGGATAAAGACACTGCCTGAGTGTCAGAGCTGTGTGTGTAGCACTGCACAGCCAGCCTTCTGCCTTCCTCTGGGCCCTCAGTGCCACCCAGCCACTCCTGCAGCTGCATCTTAGTCTGATTCTTACAGATTACTGGTGGGCTGGAAAGTAGGCAGATTGGTGAGCTGGTTAATTAATTCTGTTTTAGTATTATTATTTATACTGAGAGACTACAAAGAGCTGTTGGAGGTCATGCTGCCCCATTCACTAGGCACTAGAAAAGCACATGGGCAGGACAGGACTTTGATTTGGTTTCTATCTCGCTAGACCAGGGTAGGGAAGAAGGACATGTTGTGACCCTGATTTTGCAGAGAGGGAAGGGGGGAGATGGAAAGTAAGCAATTTGGCCAAGGCTGTGCAGAGACTCTGGCTGAGCCAGAGTATACCAGCTTTTCCCTACCCCAGTGCAGGCCATCCTTTGCTCTCATTGAAGCTTTCTCTTTTAAAATTTCTCCATCTTAGTATTTCCGTGCTTGTTAGAACGTCTTTTCTCCACTCATGCCCCCACCTTTGCTGTCTCTCACTCTCTCGCCCCATCTCCTTAGAGCCACAATACTGATATTTTCTAGGAATAGCATAATTTTGGAAACAGCACAAAATGCATTTCAAATGATTGCTCTGTTCAGCTGCACCACTTGTAAGGGGTGGAAGGGAAGTGGAAAGAGCTCACTGGCCTCTTTGTGTCAGTGAACTGGTGGGGTTGTTTCTCCTCTCAGTAGATGCCACTCAGGAGCACCTCTTTCCTGACTTCTGTTAGAGCCCCATTCCCTGACAGGGCCATGGGCCATGTGCTGAACTCGGCTGAGCCCCAGCTGCTCTGACTAAAGGCCGTCAGAGCCCATAGTGCTCAGACCCCTCAGGAATTGGCTGCAATTTTTTTTTAAATTCCATGTTTTTGTCTGTTTCGGAGGTGACCAGTGGCACTTAATGTGGGTCAAGCCTGGCAAACTGATCTCCATGGCAACCCTTAATGAATGCCATTGGCTCAGTGGTTCCATCCCTGCATCTCATTAAATTTCAATGACTTTCATGGGGCTCGGACATGTAATTAATATCAAACACATGGTATTCAGCAGGATAAGGTTTAACAGCAGGCAACTTGTGCAGGAGCAGGAGAGTGATGTGGGGGGAGAATGTTTGGGCTCTGTCCCCAAACATGACAGGAACAGACAGCCCGTGAAAAAGAAGTGAAAGGCAGAGCCTGGCGGTTGCTGCTCATGGCCTGGCAGAGCCACTGACAGACTCTTTAGCCCTGTCTGCTGTGGTGGAGATTGGGAGGCAGTTCTGTGATCAGAGCTCGTGCCAGCTCTCACGTTCGAGAGTGGCTCTCAGCTGCTTTGTGACCAGTGGCCATCTTGCTGAAGGCAACAAAAAACCACATAGAAAAGAGAGTAATATATGCTGGCTAAAGGAAACTCCTCAAAGGCCAGGAAGATAGAGGAAGCAGCACAAAGCAGGAAGACAACTGCAATTGCATTTCTTGGTTTTCTTTTTGCTGTGTGCTGGTACAATGTCTGTGGTACATCACAAACTCTCCCCATCCTTAGCACAGCAGCATCACAGAACAGCTTCCAAAGCCATCACAAGGACCCACCATGTACTGGGAAAAATCTTGTGCTTATTGTTAGGGTCGGATGAATCATAAGACTCTCTTCAAAGCAAACCAGAGAAATTTGGGCTGGAGATGCAGCAGTGGGAGCAGCAACTGCAGTGTTTGCACAGAGACCACCTGAGCTTTGCCCCATCCAACTGCACAGTAGGGCCAGGGGAGGCTTGTTCTCAAGGGGAAGGGACAGATGCCAAAATTCAGGGGGGGGGTGGTGAGGAGTATTTTGTTGTTGGCCAAAACAAATTTGAATTTCTTAGGGTTTGCCTGTGTCTAGTGAAGATCTCAGTAATTTCAGCTGTACTAAAATCTTCCAGCATCTTATCTCACATGGATTAATGTTATCAGACATGAAATGAAACGAAAAGGTGGGGGAAATGGAGGAAATAACCTCTGCTAATTACTAATATGCAAAGTGAGTAACAAGATGAAGAAATAATGTGCTATCAGATAAAATCCTGGGGTTTTTAAAACAAATTATTTCATCTTCAACTGCATTGCTGCTATTCCCCAGGGAATAATACACAATTCCCACAAGGATATGAGGGTATAATTCAATGGCAGCTCTGGTGAAGTTATATTCAGTTTAATGAACATCGGTGAGAAGCTAAGATTGAATTATTGCCCGAGTGCTCTGTCAGGTTGCCTCATGTTGTTATGCAGGATATAAAGAAAATTATTATTGACACTACTAAGGAGATTCATTTTGTCTGAGTGAAGGAGGTAAAGGAGGTGTATTGAATATGTGACGTAGTGGGAGAAGGTTAATCATGACTGTAATGTGGGATGGGGAGATTGATCATGCGTGGATCACAGGGATGGATATTTAATGTGCGTGTGACACAGCAGTGGAAGTTTTACTGGCCAGGATGCGTGGAAGGGACAGAGTTGGAGGCAATAACAGTAACTTACCGTGTGATGAGTAAATAACAGTGTGGGGAGGATGGTATTCCAAGATCCTTTTGCTCACTAGAAGGTGCAGCAGTGGGGGAAGAGTGCGTGGGATTTCCAGCACTGTTGGTGTAAATTCAAGGCCTCTTTCTGCGTGTGCGAAGAAAAGCCAGGAGAGCCTCTGGCAGCTTGCAAATGGCAGTCGGCGATTTAGGCGAGCGCCGCTCATCCTCTCTGGCCATGGGGTGGCAGCATCTTGATGTGCAAAACGAGCATCTCCAGCGCCCTCGCTCCAGGAAGCCCCAGGGTACCCGCGGAGGGCTGGGAGTTCGGACTCACCGCCCATTGCACCAAGAAACACCGTGCCCATGTTCCCCATTACAACGTGGTTATGGCCTCAAGTTGTGCCAAGGGCGGTTTCAATTGACTATCAGGAAAAATTTCGTCACTGAAAGAGTTGTCAAGAATTGGAACAGGCTGCCCAGGGCAGTGGTGGAGTCACCATCCCTGGAGGTATTTAAAAGATGTGAAGATGTGGGACTTGGGGACATGGTTTAATGCTGGATTTGGCAGTGCCGTTCTAATGGTTGGACTCAATCTTAAAGATCTTTTCCAGCATAAATTATTCTGCACATCTGTGATGCTGCAAGTGAGGTGTGGCAGAAATGGAACCTAAACTGGAGGCTCCAGTCACACACTTTGAGGGTGGGGGGGGGGGTTGTTGCTCACAGCTTGCTGGGAAACCAGCTTGGAGACATATCTATGTGCAGAATTGGCAAAACCACTTTTTGCTGAAACTAGATTTGAGTATCTGTAAGGTCTCATGTCTGTTGAATTTGGTTGATATTGGCCAATGACTTATAACTACTCAACAAAATGTCATTTATGGTATCGTAATAAATATTAATAAATCACACACTTATTAATGGGGAGATGTTGACAAACATATACTTAAACATACAGCAAGATTGTGTAAGATTTGTTTTATCAGGAAACCAACTGATAAGTAATGGATAGTTTGGAAAGAAGGAACTGAACATTCTCTAACTTCCAAGAAATGCTTGCTTAAAATAGACATTAGAAATGCTTTAAAAAAAAAAATCAAAAATCTTTCTTATCTTCCCCTTCCTACACAGGAAATTCATTATTTATTTTTCAGGATCGCAGATCACACAATTCTAATCAAGATTTCATTACACCCACTTAGAAGGCAGCAGTCACAGATTTGAAGGATTATTTGATTCAGCAAACTTTCCATATTGAAAAATGTAACTTCTAAGTTTGAGTACCATTAGGGCAAAGGGGTGTTTCCATCTCGAGCACTGGGCAAGGCCCATCTTCAGTATGGATTAGTGTCAGCACCTAGAAGAAGGAAATGAATATATTGAAATCTAGTGCAAACTATTATAAGCAAAACAGCTGGTGGTCTTGTTTCAGCAAATTCCGTTAGCCTGCAAAATAGAAGGAGATCCATCCAAAAATCCTTTTAACATTTTTTCTTGTTATCCACAAAAAACTTCAAAAGCAGTGTCCTTGGACCTGTCCACCATATTTCACTTTTGTATTTTCTTAGAAAAAAATCCTACAACAAAATATGGAGATGATTGTTTCATTTTCTCAACCTGTCACTCACTGTGTTTGATGTGCACATTCAAAGTGCAGCAGTTGGAGTCAGAATGTTTCCATTACAGACAGGATGAGCGCCCGGGCCACACCATCTACAGCTTCACCAGTGGTGGCATTGACAGCAACATGGGACATTTGATTGGTTTCCATCTGCTGAGATGATAAGACCGATAGGCAGAGAAATACATAAATAAACAAAAACGGATTCTTTAGTGGCCAAAACAAAAGACATTCTCATAAATCGTAGAATAATTTGAGTTAGAGGAAACCACTAGAGTGGTTTTGTCCAGTTTTCTCCTCAAATTTCTCATCAGATATATTTTAATTTTGGTATCCTAGACCTCACTGTCACATTTCTACACTTTTTTTTTCCTAAATATTTAACAAAATCCCATGGGTAGCTTTCTTCTTTTCTAAGTGCAGCTCTGCTTAGAGAATTTCACAATCTAGACATTTCTATTAATTGCAAATAGCAAGAGACAGTCTTCAGATGCAAAATATGAATCTACAATCAGAATCATAAACACAGGACAGGTCTGTGCTAAAATGGAACTGAAGGTCAGATTATATGTCAGTAATTTAAGAGTAAAACACTGCAATATGTACTATCGCACAAGTGTGCACTAATGTACCCAGGGAATTCAGAAAATTCAGAATTGGGATGAATAATGAACCCAAATAAAGAAAGAAACAGAAGACCATCCAAAAAATACCTAACTGTACCTTGTAGAGAAACGGATTTGTAACTATCACAGAGATCTGATCCAAGCTTCCAGCAGAGAGTTGGTGTAGAGCCCTGAGTCAGGTGTCTCTGCTATTGCCTTGGGCATGGCAGTTCCCTTGTTTCCCATTCAGGGGCTCAACATTGCTAAAGGCTTGGCATGGGGAAGGGAGTTGTGGTCATTGAAACAACTCAGGAGCTCTGGTTCCCACCTTCTGCTTACAGCTCACTGCCAGGGACTCCAGCTGAGCTGCTGGTAGTGTGGAATGAAAAGCTGGAAGCCCAAGGTTTCCCAAGGCTCCTGCCCAGTAACTGTTCTGGCAAATGAAGCCTTGTCACAGAAATACAGTTCCAGCCTTGTGTCTGGAAAGATGGCAAGGCCCTTTTGCTATGTGTGGATCTCTCTCTCTCTCTCATATTATCCAGTCAGCATGTTTGGAGGTTCTATGTATTAAATAGATTTATGAGTTTAATAATTATTAGTTTCAAAGATTTACGGTGCCCTGCTGCTGTTTCTGTGACTCTGCCTCCCCAGGGGGTTAAGAAAGTGAAAATCCTTCATCAAGGAAAAGGAAAATATTAGAAACTCTAAATCTTCCATCATTTGGAAAATAGGTTGTGGAGAGAATAAAACACATTCTCTGGATGTTGCAGGTTAGGTGAGTGTGTGAATATGTCTTGGAGTTGGATATTACACGTGTTTAGGGAACGTGTAAAGATTTGGATATGTTTATCTCCTCCCCCTTTGCTGTAAAAAACATTTAGACAAATCAGGGGGCATAACCAGAGGAAGCTTCACAACTGCTCTGCCACTGTTTTGGTTGTGCAGTGACAATTTGATAGAAAGAAGCAGCCTTCATTTATCAAGAAGAAAGGAGTGGGATTTACCAATAAGAAGATATAGCTACTTCTAATACAGCCTCACTTTTTTATGTCATCTTCAAAGCTGACTCTTGCTCTGTACTCATATCATTTCCAAAGCTGGCTCATGCCAGAGCAAGTCCCACTGTGTGAACTGGCCATTTTAATCTTCTTTTCATGTAGAGTGAATTATAGTCACTATAAAAGCTAAAAGGAACACAAAGGGGAATTTAAGAACTGAAATGCTTGTATGTGAAGTTTATTAACATATTCCTATCTGGGTTTGGTGCAAAACCAATGCAATTTCATTAGATAATAATACTAGAGGCATGAGGAACTTGCAATGCAACTTACAGAAATTGGATTTGAATGACTCATTTTGAAATGAGAGTTAGATTTGGAAAGGAAAAGAAAACCATTCTGGATTACATGTTTAAAACAGTGAAAGTCTTAATGAATTTCACGTTAATCCTGATTACCTACAAACATTAGAGGTTCACAATAGAACTTGAGGAGAAGTAGTATGAAACTGGAAAGTGTGTGATGCTTCTGGGAAAAATGTGTATTGTGAAAGATGAGAATCATACAGTAAAGAATTATGTTTCCAGAGTTTTTTTTAAGTCCTGGGCATTTTACAGGGTCCCAGAAGGATGAACAGACATGTGGAGAACACCTAAGTTCCTGACATAAAACAAGCACTAAAATTGCAGGTGTAATGGGGTTGTATGGAAAACCTCAGTAAAGCAGAAGGACATGTCCCCCTTCTGCTAAAGGGAGGTCCTCATTATGCAGAACACACCAGAGTGTTCTTTGATTTGAAACCAACATTAGTGAGTGTAGAGGACAAGAACTGCCTGGTGAAAGAGCAGAGCTCTGAGAAGCAAGCAGGCTTCTTGTCTTCTGAATGCTGAACTGTGGGCATCTATTTACCCCAGCTCTGCAGCCTCCATCAAATCACCAGAAGCCTCTGTCTTCTTCCCACCCCTGACCTGAGCAGTTCCAGTGACCTTGGTAGGAGGAGCTGAGCTGTCTGACCTGGTTTGCACACTGCAGTTTTACTACCAAGCTTGTATTCATATTAAGGTGCTCATGGAAGAGAAGTTTATCTTCAAATTTGGCAGCACAGAGTGGTAGATAATATTTGAGAGAAGTTGCCAAAATGCCCTCAGGACCTTAGCAAATTGCAGCTTTTGAAGGACTAAGCTACATTTTTTGTTTGTGATCTAATTTCAAGAATCCTTGTGGAAAAATCCCTTTGTAAGTGGCCTTGCAACCTTAGGTTGCTAATTCTGATCTGATCAGCACGGTCAAGGCAGGCTCCCAAATTTTGGTTTGTGAACAGCTGTCTGAAGGACAGGATAACAAACAGCTTCCAAACCAGGCTCTTTTTGTGGAAGGCTGTTTCTAAACTTCAGTAATCTGTGCTCTCAAAGTTTGCTTTCCTACTGCAGTTGTAGCAACCGGGTCTTTCACTCAGATAACCAACTCAAAGCAAGCTGACACTATTGTTCTGCTAGTACCTTACAGAGTCTGCATAATTCCTGAGTGACAAGCCTAATTCCTGAATGACAAGCCTTCCTACACCTCCAGCCTCTTGGGTGTAACTGCAGGACTATGCAGGACTGCAAAGTCTCTTTATCTCTTCCACCACCTTATGCAAGTGTCAGCACCCTGTTCACACGTAAGCTGAACCCCTTCTTGCATGTGTTACATTTTAGCAGATTTAGGGAGTAAAACATCACCCTGCAGAGGGGTGCTCTGGTCTGAAATGGCCATTTGCTAAGTTGTGTGTGCAATCCCAAGAACAAGAGCAGGAAAAAGATATGGGGAAGAGACGTATTTCTGGTTTTGGGAGGGGTGGTATGCATACATGCGGCAGTGAAGATGCATGTGTACTAACATGCTTGAAGGTCTTCATTGTTTCTGTTTGGATATTTTTATTTATTATGCTGGAGCTAAGCATTTGCTTTCTCCTGCTGCTGTTAGCTCTATTTTTTGTGCATGCTCATGACAGTAAACATGCTTGACCATGTAGATAGTACGTAGATCTGTTTATGTGCCTACAGCCTTAAAGGGACAAATGAGGACAAAGGACGTTTCAGTATCAACTGCTTGCTGCAGTTGTCTTGTTTTAGTTTTTTTTCTATAAAGAAAAATATGTTTGATTATTTTTTTCCACTCTGATTAGTGCTTACTGGCCAAAGATGTGTCAACCTTCTGTAATCTGTCTTGCTCATAGGAGATGTGTTCAGGAGAGTGGAAAGGCAGATGCATCATTGCCTTATCATTGCAGCCAGAGTACTGCAGTCTGTGTCCCTGCCTTGGCTCCCAAATAAGTAGTGGACAGACTTATTTTGATTCCCAAATGCACCCTGTTCCTTAAAATGGTGGGGCAGAGGAGAGGAGATGCTTACTGG
The DNA here is from genome assembly GCA_013400915.1 of Pardalotus punctatus. NCBI lineage: Eukaryota > Metazoa > Chordata > Aves > Passeriformes > Pardalotidae > Pardalotus > Pardalotus punctatus. The sequence goes on along the minus strand of VZTX01010678.1, from coordinate 53,679 downwards.
CATGGCATTACTTAGGAAAAGCATTTTTATTAGTCATCTCCTCCTTTTGTATTTTCGTATCCTTTTTTACTTCAGTCTGGCAGTGCCGTATCTGTTCCAGGCCCTCGGTTCCTTGGTAAGCCAAGGGTGGCTTGGATCAGCCCCTTGCAGTCTCCCACTCAAGTGCCTGTTGTCCCGTACCTTTAGAACAGAAAGCAGGAGTCATGTTTCCTCAGATGCGGCTGCAAGATGACCAGGATTGTCTGTCTTTCTGGCTCAGCTGTGTGTGATGTGTGCAGGACCCAATCTCAATAAGATCTGGATCAAAATTTGGCTCTGTTGAAATCAGTGTGATTGCTTTATTTGAGTTCATTACTTAAACTCATCTCTGGCAAATGCTGAAGATTTATAGTAGTCTTTCAGTATATTCTTAATGCATTTGCAACACACTTCTAATAGGACTACTGTTTTATTACTGCCTTTCTATGGTCAGTACAATTATTCTACTTTTAAGATAACAAAATGCTATGATTTAATATTTTTTAATATATTCAATTAAAATGGGAGAGTCAAAATATTGGCATTATGTATAGGTATGCTTAAAAGCATGTGGCTGCATTTATACATTTCTGCAGATAAAATGGAACTTCATTCTTTGAACTAGGAACACGTAAGGAATATAACAAACAATAACATCCCCTTGTAAGAATGGAGCTCTGTAGTATATTTTTCAGCTGGCTGTGCTCACTGAGAACCAAGACAGTTGCTGTTTATGCAGAAAGTTCATTCATGGAAACACACAAAGAATAGCAAAGGAAGGAACAGTGATAAACTCTCTGTGCCACTTAGGTGCTGCTGAATGAGTTTCTGCATCCTCTGCTGATCTGAGAGCCTGGGATCTCTGTCACTTGCCATTTACAGCACCATCTTGTATGGTGACCTGATGACTCCATGCTGGAAAAGTGCACTCAGAGGATTTAAAAGGTCTTTCTTGGCTTCCCCTACTTTTCCTTTGATAGCTTTGCCTGGAAAAATGTAGGTATACCTGAGGAGGATTAGCCCGCTACGTATCTGCTTGTGTAAATCTTCTATCACTCTAAACAGAGAATTGCATGCCAGCAGTTTACTGAATTCTTCTGTCGGGAAGTTGTGACAGTGTTAAAAAGTAGGTCATTTGAATGCATTGCTGATAACAGTAATGGATTCACACATCAGCTGGCTGCTCCATACACATGTAACCCCTGCCCAATGTCACCTCCACCGTGGTTCACTCCCAGCAGTGGAATGTGCCATTTTGCTAATGCACATATACAGAGTTTGCATTTCAAGCTAAGGAGTGATGAGAGCTTAGAAAATGCTAGTAATAACTGTTCCCCCAGAAAAGTCTCTCAGGTCTGGGCTCTACATTGGCTGGGTTATATGAAGTGGCAGCAGGATGAAAACTTGCTTAAAAAATTACAAGTTGCTAGGAGGATGTTTTATTAAAAAAAAACAAACAAAACAAAAACCAAAGCCCCAACCAAACAAATAAAAACTCCCACCCCACAAACAAAATAGCCCTCTTGCTCTTTCTGCAGTGCAGCAGGGGATGCATGTTCAGTAAGGTCTGTGGGCTGCTCAGTCTCTGTAGCGCCCTTTGCAGCGCCCTTTCTGCTTCCCCGCTGCTGCAGCATGCGCTGCTGTACCGGGCTCTGCGGCTTACACAGACCCAGCCCCGCGCTCCATGTGCGCACTGACTCGGCTGCTCCGTGCCCAGCGGCTGCAGGCTCTGGAATCAACAGCTCTTCATTGCTTTGCATGAGTAGTTGCTTCTTCCTACTTTCAGGATAGCTTGAAACTAATTTCTGAAGATTGAAATCTTAAATACTATATGTACTTCGTTCCGCTGTCCCCCAAACAGCTTACAGCGATGGCAACAACCAAAAGCAGCCAGGCGCCGTGGGTTACATTTGCATGTCCTGCTGGAGCTGTTGTTAAACCCTTGGAAGCAGCAGTGAAGCCTCTGCCGTCCCCAGACCAGCTCCTCAACAAGCAGCACCGAGTTAGGGAGCAGCTGCAGTCAGACTTGCAGATCTGAAAGGCAGTGGCAGAGTTTGGGCTAGAGAATAAGCATTACCGTTTGAACAGAACAAGAGCTGTGAGCAGAGAGGAACAGAGATGTTTCTAGCCACTGTAACCATCCTCTGGTGAAGCAGTTTTAGTTCCCATGGAGAAGATAGTTCAGTTGTGAAGCAAAATCCATAACCTCTACTTGATCTCACCTAGGACAGCCACAAGAATTTCGTGCTTGCTATCCGAAATGAAATTAACTGTGGAGACATTGCAGAAGTAGTTTGCCTTTAAACTGAAAGATGCAAAACAAAGCAAAAAGCAAGTCTAATCTCAGAACCCACTCATTCACGTAAAAGGCCAGGGGTGGGGTAGGTGTACTTTGAAGTGCAATTTAGGAAAACCCAAGAGATGAACTAAAAACCCACCAAAATATTACAGAGGCACAAAACACTGAGTTAACTATTTGCTAATTGACTGTGCCATGAAAGGAAGAGAGGATTACTCAGACTGTAGAGTATCTCTTTCAGTAGTAGTGTTGGACTGTACAAAATCTTAATTGATAGGTAAAAGTAGCTTGGTTAAGGTCACACACAGCCTTTGCCTTCTTCCCTAGATCTGCTACAATCAAGAATCATATTTGGTTTTTTGCTACTTAAAAATATTGTATTGTTGGATTCACTTTTCCTGTCTAAAGATTCAGGAATTGCTGATGAGACCAAAACCTGCAGCTTTAGAGAGAATGTATCTGAAGAGTCAGCAGTGATATGCTACCGCAGGCTGTTTCTGTGCATGCCTGTGGTAGGAGGTTAGCTTTTCCAGCACAGCATAATGCAGCAAGTTGATGGAAAGCTGAGCGTGATGCAGGCTTGGCTAATTGGAGCACTCCTGGGAGGATGTGAATTGCAGTTTCCATAATGAGTAGAGAGAAAAGATAGTTTACATCCCCTAACGTAACAGCATCAGGACAAGATTAATAGCAGAACCAGAGCAGCGGTGTCTATCAGACACTTCATTATTAAAGGAACTGGGTTTCACTAATGGTATTGTACTGGTGATGGGTGCTGTGAGTCAGTAGGCAAAATCTCTTCCCTGTGTCTCCCCTAACTTTCTTATCACCAAAGCCTAAGAGTATAATGGATACATGAACACAGAGATTTTTCTGTTAGGCGATGCAATTAAATTGCGGTTCACCTTCCAAGCTACACTGGAAATGGAGTCATCTGAATGCACAATCGTCCATGGATCTTTTAATTCTGCTGCTGCTTTATAAAAGGTCATATCAGGAAAGTTAATGAAGAGTCATTAATTTAAGGTTAAGGAGGTGGACTGGAATTTTGTAAACATGCCATTTTTCTGTCATGTTTTGAGCACACTGGCAAGGTTCTCAGTGTTACTAAACTGTACCTCAGCCTAGAAACTTGGGCAGCACAAATTTGGAAAACAGTCACCTTTACTGGCAATTGTTGACCTGGAATGGGATGTCAGGGTTATTACAAATCAACCTGTACACACCAGACGTGATTGGAAGGGGAGGCTTTTGCTCTGAGAAGCATTGTAGGGTTAGAAACCAAAAGAGGTCACTTTACTGTCATTTCAGATATTTATTAGAATACAAGCTATGCTGTTGTTTACAACCAGAGAAGGAAAAGACCTTTAAGTCTCCATTGCTCTAGGTGAAATATATGCCTTTTTGCTGCTGGTTTTGAGAAAAATCACTATCAGCAATTTTTTATGATCTGTGCTGGCAAAAAGGCTGTGCATTTTTCAGAGCCCCTGTTTGTAGGAGGTGCCTTTTTCAGACAACTACTGTTTGGGTTAACGCTACATAAACGTCTCTAACCCCAGAGCATGTTTGCTAAAACCTAATCCCATACTGGTGAAGTGAAGATTTAAGTGCAGCTTCAGATCAGTTTTGTATGTTAATCTGAATCCCCTTCCCCTTTGTATGTTAATCCTTCCTCTTTGCTGGACAGATTTGTATGTCTGTTGGCACAGGCCCCTCAGCTCTCACAAGACATGGTGCAGACTGCCCAGACTGAAGACCCTCACTGGTGCCAGAAAAACTAGCAATTCCAGTGCTTGATATGGTGATAGCTCTGATAAACCCAGAGGCCACAGTTTGCCCTGTCCCATCCTGATGCAGAGGCTTGGCATACTTCAGCCTTGGCTTGGAATGATGCAGAAGGTAAATCTGAAGTGCAGGTACTATCTCTGAACAAGTCCCTGTAGTCATTACCCAGAGAATGCAATGGCAGTTTGATGTTCTGTCTGGTTACTGAGAGGGGAAGTTTTAAAGTCAGAATTACAAAGAGCCCTGAGTCTGCTGTAAACAAATGAAAGTGCAGTCATCTGAAGAACTTTGCTCTGCAGTTACCATGATTTCACACCTATGGAGCAAAGACACTGAGAGTCTGGGGGTGCTCTCTGGGCATGCAGACCTCCTTCTTTGTGGCGCTCCATGTGTGCATCCAAAGGTGGTCACTTAACCACCTACCTTGCCTGCTCTGCTGAGCTCATTTGCTTCTAACTGTGATTGCCCGGGTCATCTTGGAGTGCTGGTAACAGAGCATGTTTCCTTCCCTCTCTCTTTCTCTCTCTCTCTCTCTCTCTCTCTCTCTCTCTTTTTTTTTTTTTAATTTAATGGAGTTAACCACAACTCAATATTTGTATCATTCGAGCTCAATTAAAAGCACACACAAAAAAGTTCATGAATAGTCTGCTTCTAATGGAGAGGCATACTTTCATAACAGCCGCTTTTCAAAGATACTTTTAACAACGAGACCAAAGGATTTACGATGTAAGTATTTTAGTCATTAGAAAATTGGAATTGTTTCTTTGGAGAAAACAAACAGGCTCTGGGCTCTTCCTAAGAGCAGTATGAACTCAGCGGCTGGCAGTGAGTTAGCCCCCCTGCAGTATGAATTAATGATAAAACTGCTTTCGTTCAGAAGGCAATTTTATTGGGCAGGATGCCGGGTACCGACACAATGAGGTCTCTAGGCGCCCCTCCCTCTAGGGGTCTTCAATTACACTTCGTAATGAGCACTGTTTCATTAGTGAGGAAAGCAAAAGTCTGCACTAATTAAAATTAAATTAGGACACACTCAAGTTGTGTCACACAGTGTGCTGAGATATTAATAAAAAGGAAGCTGCCTTGAACAAGCATGGACCAAAGGGTCAAGTGATAACAATTAAAATATTGGATGCGATGTCAATGCTGAATTTTAGCACTCCAGTTTTGGCTTTCTGTATGGAAAGATGATGTCTGGATTGGTTTCTTTAAGTTGGAAGAGACATTGCATCTACATCTGTCAACATAATGTCTGACAGAACATTTTCCTAAAGCTTGCATACTTGCCAGAGTATTTCACAAGAACACATGCATGTGCACATGTGCCTGCAATCTGGTGTTCATGCATGCTGTTGAGCTGACGTGTGAAAATAAGATGTACATTCCACGTGAAAACCCTGCATAAACTCCTGCTGACATGCCAAAGATGTCTGCTTGAGCACTCGTGTAGCAAAGCAGAGCATCTGCACTGTTACATATGTATACCATGAGATAAGCATATATTTTCTATGTATCTATCTCACATGAAGGCAGTTTCTTCCAAGTAGAACAACTGTCCTAGTCCTAGTCCTTGGCTCCCTTCCTGGGAGCACTAATACTTCATTTACCTTAATATGTGATGCTCTTGACAGGGATCCTCAGAGATTTTGTAGATGAGCTGCCCTTAGGTTTAGAGCATTGCTGAGCTTCCTTGCTTGTTCACTTTCTAAAATCTGCAGTTTTTACTTCTTTTGCTATGCTCTGGCTCAGAGCTTTCTGCTGCTGCTCCTTGTCCCCAGTGTATGGTGTGCTGCCAGGAGTGTGGTACAGGCACCCACACGGATCTCGCTCTGAGTGCGGGTCTGGCAGAGCACAGACACCCCAGCTCCAGTTCTCCAGCTGCATCCTTCTAAGCCTGTAGCTAATTGTTCAGACTAGTTGTTGTAAGCATTTTTGAGGAAAACTTACTGCCCAATTTAACTGTGTGTTTCATTAAGTTGGTTCCAAAGGCATTTGCCAAAATATTAAAATATATTTGACCTTCAGAATGGATTAAATAGGCATGGTGTTCAGCAAGGCAAATTATAGTGAACATCTGTACATTTTGTGTTCAAATATACACACGTGGAGCTTGCTGAGCTGGTGAATGGATATGGAATATTCAGTACATACAGATTGTAATCTAGAAAAGAATTGTTCTTCTTAGTGAATATATTCTTGTATGTGAGTAAAATCATGGCCAAGGCACCTCACACAGTGTGAATCTGCCTTGTAATAATTATTGATGCTTGCTATGGTACAGCAATAGATTGTGCATGAGACTTCCTGGGTGGAAAACTGAAGCAGAAATAACATCCTGGTGTTACCTAAGAAACCTTGGAGCTTCAGGCACTTGACCACCAGCCCACCCAAATGTCCGCATCTGTATAACTATGCATCAGTGGAGTAGGCCTCATCACTGGAACATCCGTCTTTTTTGTGCTTTAAGACCTCTTTCCTAAGTGTTAAAAGAGTTGGTTCCTTTAAACTTGCTGCTTGCTTAAATATTTGCTGGGTGTTTTCCCTTCTGAGTGTTTCCCATTGTGGCAACTACAAACAAAGTTCCCCATCCTGTGCATCCAAGGTAAAACTCTCAAACTATTCATGGCCCAGTTCCAAAAGCTGACTACTTACATTTCCTTAATGTGACTTTACAAGAGAGATCATGAAGCCTGTAAATATGTGTTACAATAAAAACATCCCTAATGTGTAACTGAATGCTCTGCCATAACCATTCCACATGGGCTGTTAGTCGCTGTGAGGGCAGTAACCTACATTGCAATAATTTCTTAATGTCTGCCTTAATAAAGACCCTAACTTTGCTAGGTCATTTATTTACAATTCTATAGATGCTTTACCTTTTTAGTACAGTCAAAACATGTACTGGTGGATGTTATTGGGGTTTTGTTTCTTTTCTTATTTTATTTCCTTGTAGTGGCATACATTTATACTGTGCTTTCCATCCAGGAGACAGATACAGCTCAGATGAAAATGCATGTGACTTCACCACCAACACAGAAGTGGAGCAGAGCATCTGATGAATACTGCACGCAGACCAGTTTAAAAAGTTTTAGGAGATGCTTTAAATCACATGCCCTGCCCAGAAAATCTAAGCTAACAATCCAGGGTTGTTGAAATTGAGTGTTAAGTCTGCTAAGCAGAGGCCTGATCATCTAGGGAAAGATGCAAAGAGAAGTTATCAAATCACAAAAAGCACTCCTTAGCTCCTCAGCTTTCCCAGATGCCTCCTGTCCTATGAGACCCAATTCTGATTAGCTTTGAGGCTGGACAGTCTGTGTGGCTAATAGTTTTGCTCAGTGTTTCAAACTATTATGTAGCTCTTTTAAAAATCTGTATATGCTCAAACACGAGTACCAGCCCCAGCGCTACTCTACTGAGTCCTAGGATGCAGATGACATCCTGGGGCAGGGAGTGCACTCTTCCGAAATACGTTTCCAGCCAGTGCTATTCCTTGTCCTTTCAATCTGCACTCGGGAAAGGTACAAGCAGGCACGCTGTGGATGAGTGAGCAGGCAGTACACCAACATGCACACGCAGCACTATTATACTGGCATGCCTTGTGCAGGCGTTTTCTTGCTAGTTCCTCTTGCCTTTCACTTAACTTGCTGGGGACTGCAAAGGAACACACTTCTGTGTTTGCTTATATTGAATCACTGGATGATATAGATCTTTGTTACCTAAGCCTGCCTGGTCCCATTCAGGAGCAGAGACGTTTCTTTTTGTTGTACAGAGGTACTTGCTTTTGCCTGCTGCAGCCCCTTCTTAATGGTGAATGGAGAGCCGAGTGAGTGTGGGTGTGCATGTGTGTGTGAGCAAGCTTTACAAATCCCCTCATAGACACCCCTTTGGCAACCTCTTTTATGAAATTTTTATTAGTATGTTCAGCAATGTGCATGTCCTCAGGAATAACAAACAGCACAGAGAGAATATATAGCCACTCAGATGGTCCAGGGGCTTCAGAAGGGAGGTGAACAATGCTACTTTAAATATTGCAGGATGGTTTACAACCCTGAGGGAGGAGGTGTGGGGGAGGAGAGGGGAAGAGCAGATGGGCACAGTGTCCATTTAAGGTGGTCTGGCACAGTTGGTCAGCAGCAATGTGATTTATATTTGGAGGCTCCTTCCAGCCCCTGTTTTTCTCTTGAGTTTGCATATGTGTCTGTCTCTGAAACATTACCATGGATTTCAGGGGGTTCTGCAGCTAAGCTGTGCCACAGTGAGTATGTTTAAAAGATTGACAGAACGTTTCAGTGACCTTTTTTCTTTAGACCAGGGTGTCTGACACGGCTGATGTGCCCTGTGTTAGGGGGCTGACATGGCAGGTACTGCTGCCCGCCTTAGCTGCAGTCTCAAGTCACAAGAAGATGTCATGGGAATCTGCTGAGCTCAAAACCTCTGGCAGGACCCAAAAAACATTCAGAAACATTACTGGCCATTATCCCAGACACCAGACTGGCTCCAGGCTGTGCAACATGGGGAATGAAAAAACTCTGTTATTTTGGGCTTTTGGCTCCAGGAACTTTGAAACCGCACGAGATCCTTGCATTGATTGAAGGTTCTGGTGTTAGAGTAATCCTTAACATACCCATACTCATATGCCTCATACTGCAGGGCTCTTAGTATGTGCAGTTTCCCCTCTGGGCAGTGGGAGCTGAGGGTGCTCTTTCATCAGGATTTGAGCTGGGAAGGTTATGTGGATTCTGGCAGACTTGGCTATAAAAGAAATCACCAGACTGTGCTGGTTTTATATCCCCAAATAACATTTGTGTGTTCCTTGCTCCTTTTTGAGTGCAAGAGCTCTGAGACCTGTGAACACTGAGCTGTTAGTTTCCTTGGGAGAAAAAGCACCTGGTATCTACAGCAGTGTAGCTATCTGTCTACAACTAGGGCCTAGTTCATCTGCTAAATTTCTTTGAATAGGATTGTTTTTATGTTTGCCAATTCTCCTCCCCAAATGACCCATTAAATCACATTAATCCCTCCACTCCAGTCTGTTCTACTAAAATCCATGTGTTCCTGTAAGTTGCTTCTCATAATCAGCCCATATACCTCTGAGGTGGCAAATGTTTAGCCTGGTGGTCAGCAAATAGAGTTTATAGACTAGCAACAGGTAGGTGTTCATGCCTTCATTTTCACTTGCAGTGTGATCCACTGAGACACATACAGATTTTTGCCCCAGTTTCCCCATCTGAAAAATTGTTTATTGCATTGCAAGGCTTAATACAGTAAGGCCATCGAGAGAGCTGATACAGAAAGTCTAAGGAAGAGCATTTATACTCAGATGAACCTTGATAGTGCCAACAAAATTAGTCTCACTCCCCTGGTTTGCTACCAACAGTAGTATCAGACTCCATAATTATCTAAAACTGTCTGCATAAGAGTTCTGGTTTATCTGTTTGCACTGGGATTATTCTGTTAATCGTCATGGCAGGATGGTGCAGTACCACCTAAGAGCATTAGAGGTGAACTGTTTTCTTCAGTTTGGGGTCCACAGGCATGTGTATTGTGTATGGAGAGACAGGCAGTGATGTTTTAGTGGCATATGGAAGGAATGATGTTTTTATTTCCTTGAGTGAAAGATGATAATACATTATCAGGTATTCAGCTCTTCATGATGCCAGAGGAATAATATGAAAGAAACAGTGTCATGCTGAACAGGGACTAAACTCTTTGGGGCAGGAACCATCACTCTTTAAAGGTAGGCACTGTCTCCAACATGGTAAGTGATGTGTCCCTGAGATTATGAAACATTCCATCAGAAAAATTCCATTATTGTCACCACAGACCTGCCTGTGTGATGAGATTTGCAAAGGAAGGTCTGATTTTTTTAGGGTTATGCATGCAAAATATTCAACAGTTGGCTGTCTGCTGCTTGGAAACCCATTTTGGTTTCCTTATGCATTGACTTGCTTCAGTTTTTTGAGCGCCCTGGGGCTCATGACAGGAAGAGCTATATGACAACCTTATTCAGTTTTCACAATTAATTCAATGGAGCTTAAGGATGCAGCCAGGCATGTACAGTATCCATCCACTAGAGTAGTCAAAATGGGTGTGACCCAACAGGAGGCTGGAAAACCGCCTGACACACTTGGCAATTGATGTAATTCTCCATTCTCAGGAGGAAATTCTTTATTGAACCCCTCTAGCAATGAACTTTTGGCCTGAAGCTGGAGTTAGGATTGCACAAGCTCAATAAATGAGCTTATAAATACCAGAGACACACCAAGCCCCCCACCACCCCCCTACAAGTAGGACCTGTTATAGAAGTTGGGAAGGAGCAAATATTCAGCCAGTAAACCCACTGCAGGAGCCAGCTGCTCTGATGGAGAGCAGCCTCTGCTCAGGGTGTGGGCCCTGCAGGAGATGGCTCCTGCCCAAGAAAGTGTCATCGGTCATCTTGGGCATTGTGGCAGCCAATCAAGCCAGCAAAGCCATCAAACATTCAGCCTCCTCCTCAGGTCTTGCTGCTTTGAATTGGCTGCTTGACAAGTGTGTGGTAATTCTGCTTTTACCTGAAGTCATTGCCTAATTTAGAGTTTGTTTGCAGCTTTGCTATTTAGGAGCCGGAGCTGGATGGGAAGCCCATGGCTATTGGGCTTCCTCTGATGTGGGAGATGGTATCATGCAGAAGGGGAGAATCTCAGCTTTCATAAAACATCAGTCTCCAATCATGGGTTTGGTTTTTTTTCCCTCTCTTCTTAAATTAGAGTGACTGCAATGTACTGCACAGATAGAGGATTCACTTTGATGGTGGAAATCTACCTGCAGCAGCTTGAAGCTCAGCACTAGTAGACCCTACCCAGCTCCTCTCACTCCAAGGAAGGATGCAGAGCTCATGATCCAATGACACTTCCACACCTGTAATACAGTGCTTTGAGTGGCAGTGGAAAGCAATGGCAGGGTCACTAACAAGGTGATTTCAGGACAAGCCACATGCTTATGATATTTCAGGCTAAGTGTATATATGCCCACCAGGTCCAAAATGAACACCCTGATTTTCAGTCCTATGACTCAAACCATTGGCGTTTCACATACATCTGTGCTGAATGGGGTGAGCCTGAGATGGATGAAAATTGTTTGCATCTTCATTTCAATAGTGATGGTGGAGGAGGGTAGAGGAAGACTCATTGCTCTTCTTATGAAGTTGGAGATGCTGGTTATGTGGGGTTACCCCAAACCATGCTAACTGTAGCTCTGCCTGCATGTAAGGCATTTCTGCAAACCTCTGCTGGTTTGCATGATAGCTTGCTAAGCCTTTTATGTATAGGGTGGATCCAGCACTGAAATAAGCAAATGAAAAGGCTGTTGAAGGAAGGGTTAGGAGTGGAACCCAGAGATGGCATATTCAGTGCTTTCTGAAGGCCAGGAAGACCTGTCCAGCCTGCTCACTACAATTATTAGATAACTAGAAGAATTCAGCACCATTTTGAAAAGTCTGACTTATATCTAACTGCAAATATTAGAATTGACTGTCATTGAACAAAATCAGGCAGGAGCAAAATACTGGTAATCTTAGGCTGGAGAATGAATAAATGAATCCTTGTCCTAAAGCATTCAGAGCAGTTACTCCTAAGCTGTGATGCCCTGTGCAGCAAGGCTGTGTTTGGAAAGCATTAGGATAAAGTATGTGTGGGGGGTGTACAAGTGTGTTTGTGCACATGCATATGTGGTTTAGGGTTAGCAAATAGAAATGTTTTCATTTCTACCTGAAAAAGGATTTATCTTCCTCGTTTAACATGCCTGCTACATGACTGTTAAAAAACTACACAACTCATGAGGGTTATGAAGCACTGCTAGCAATGACTGTTAGCTAGGGCACTGAGTGATGATCTAGGTGTGAACAGCTTTGTCATGGCTCTGTGAGCTTTCTCACCGCTCCTTAAAGCTCCAAAGGCCATTACAGGAAGGTGTGGAAGAGTCAGAGTGTTCCTCTGCAGGACACAGCAGATCATAGCACAGCTGCAATGCTTCTTGCCATTACAGCAGGGACAGCAGTGTGATTCCCTCTCAGAGGTTTACCTAGTTACTGTGTTCTTCAGGTGTATGTGTATTAAACAAAAGTGACCAGGTAACTTGTCACTCCACATGTGCAGTTTGCTGAGTTTGTCAATCCTGTACAAGAAAGGCAATTCAAACATTCCTGTGACCATTTCAATCACATTGTTTTATAACACTTCCAACATTATTTTCCTTCAGATTCTGCAAGGTGATTCCCTTTGCTGATCTTTTCTCTTTTTTTCCTTTTTTTCCCTCATTTTCTCTTTCAAGACTGCTTGTTGTATAACCTGCCGGTTCCTTTTGTTCTGCCTATGGATTTCAAATTGTTTTGGCACTTTCTGCAACTGTGAAACCTGAAATTAAGCTAAGATTTTTATGTGTGCTATATTAGTTGCATTAGCTCAGCAAAATATTTGTGTTAGCTGTAATCATAGTACAGTATTATAATATCAAGGTAGGTTATCATTTATTATGATGTATTATTGCAGTTAGTAAACAACACTGTCTGGTGTAATTGCTATATCAGTACAACTCTTTCAAGGATCTACCCATGTCTGTACTAGAAAACTAGATTTCAAGGGTTTATAATTCATCCATTATATATTGCCTGAAGGTGGAATGTAACACAGTATGTACCAGTATTGGGGAAATCCCTGTTCCTTTTGTACTATCCACTGGATTGAGGCTTATCATGCTTGGAGGAAGATATAACCTCCTAGAACTACAGCTGTGGAGGCTTATCTTTATGGGTAGGAGTCCATGCCAATCCCCACAACTGAAGGTACATATCTACTCTCTCCAGCTTCTAATAAATGTTTCTTCTTTTTCTTTCTTGATTCACTATCCAATTGACTCATTTCACACTTTCAGAGGAAGGGAGTGATAGAGAAAGCAAACAAGAAATGTTTAAGAGAGAAATTTGTTTCTTTGTCAGTAAAGAGATGAGAGAAATAAATTCCTGGAGATGAAGTCTCAGTCCCAAGATGCTAGCTGCTCCCTGACAATCAGTGTTTATTCTGTATTTTCCAGAGGTAGGGAGGTATGATGGACTAGAATTAGTCATACTTCTATTTCCCTAATCTAAGGGGGTGTTCTTGACAGCCTTTTCTCTCCATAACCCCCGGAATCCTAAATGGGATGTCTGGAGGGGAATTTTGAGATTTCTTTTCAAATATTGTCCCCTAGAATCTATGTAGGGGTTTTCTCGCCTTCTCCTTAGAGTCTGTTCCCCTTTTAGTCAAGGATGACACATTATCTATATCAACATCACTCTTTGCCTCTTCATAAGGGGCCCCAAACCCACTGTTCTTTCCTTGATCCCTGTTGGCATGATGGTATCGAATACAGGTTTGGGTATTTGCCTATGGATACATACATACATTTATTTATTCCTGATGAAATGCTTACAAAGAACCCGATATGAATGTGAGAGGAGACAGTGAGTCACAGAGGACAGGAGTGAGCAATGAGATGCAAGGTGCTGATGTGGGAGTTTGTGGATGCCCTGGTCCAAAGGCAGTGTGCTGCATGCACCGAAGAGCTCCTGCTGAAAGTTCCTGTTGGTCTGGGGAGCAGCTGTGTCCGACTGGCTGCTAAAGGGAGCAGTGACCCATTTGTGCAGAGGCACCAGAGCTGAGGGTTGAGATCCATGAGTTAGCAGTAGTGTGTCCTGTAAACCTGTTAAGATGTTGTAATAATAATAATGATTATACCTGGCAGAGTTCAAAGTGGAAGAATTCCAGGGAGATCTGCTATGAATCTCTTGCTGTATATTGTATATATGCGTTGACATAAAGGTGTGAAGCCTAGAGTGCAAATCCAGGCACAAACACTAGAGCCATACTTTTCCCCCACTCCAAAGGGGGATACAACAAGGATGAGATTCCAGAATGGAAGCAAAATGAAGGAGCTTTCTGGCCAGGTAGTGGACCTTGATTGACTTCAACTCTTTGAGTGCAAGAGGAGTGAGGGCCGCTATGAGTCGGGTGAGCTGAAACCAGCTCTTCCCAGAGTGATTCACAGGAACCTTCTCATGCCTCTCCCCCATCCTCCCTTCCCACAGAACGTGTCAAGTCCGTGGTAACTGGCGATCCCAGCAATGCTCTGCAATGAAGGGAACAGGTGCCAGGGGGCGCAGGAGAGCCGCTGGTGGGACACCCATCCTCAGCCGGGAGGTGCTTTGCTGCCGTGGTAGGAGCAGTCCTTCAATGTATAGAGTGTAGAACCAAATGCATTTTAGACAGACATGAATGTGTTTTAAAGCTTCCTGGGTGATTGACCGTATCTCCCAGAATTCCACCTAATGAGTTGCACTTACCTTCAATTATATGAGGCTACATTCTTGTGTAGCGCTGCTCTCTCTGTAGGAAGCCACACAGTGTAACGGATTAACTCAGAGTTATTCACTCTCTAGTCTAATGCAGCTGCCTCGGGGATGAAATACAAAAGTTAGTTAACCAACAAGACTTCACAGCAGAGTTCGAGAGGGACATGAAATGCTGAGATTTTGTATCAGGTGTCCTAGTGAAATCAGAAATAATTCTGTCAGCTGTCAATGGAATTGTTTGATTTATACCCATATAAGAAATCTATCCTTAAAAATGTCTCCAGTAGAAACTACATCAAAATGTTAGCAATAATTTGGCCAGAAAATGGAATCTAAGGGAATTTCTGCTGGGAATGCAGGTCACAGATGTATTTAAACCAGCTGCATACACTGGCTTAAATGCATCACATATCACATATACATCTCTGAGTTGTACTCACAGGTGAGAGGATAGTATGCATGTAAGCTATATTACTACACTGGAAAGCATTGTGGAACACAAAACCAGACAGGACAAAGCCTTCCTATCTCATCCCAACATCATGTGAGACTGGCATGTACTCACCCAAGAGGCATTTGCCTCTGCTGGTCTGGCTGGTTTTACCACAAAAGGGTTATGATACCAGCAATTTGATTATGGTGCAAGTGGGCGATTATTAAGGGTTTATGTTTCCTGTGGTAAAATTCTATGATTCCAATTGCAGAATTACTTTGCTATTACTAGCACTGTCTACAGAAAATACATTGAAATATAAAAAATTTGACAACACTTGTTTTTTCCTCTTCTTTAGGAGAAGTTCATCCATTTGTTGCCTAGGGGCCTGCTGAAGAGCAGTACTTAGTCTCTCCACTTCTCTGGAAGTGAAGTCTTCATTCTGCCAAGTGGCTTTTCTCTTTCAGACAACAGTAGTTGTCTCAGCACCATCCACCTTATTCTTCTCTTGCCTTCTGTGTGCTAATATCTACCCCTTGCTTCAATAATTGCTACCATGTTGATAGTACTTTGTAGATTTGTCTTCATGTGAATATTTATTCTGTTGCAAAGCACTCTGCAGAGCAATAGAGGATTCATTGCTTTCATGAATCTGTAAGGTACCTCTTCAGCAATGTGCTAAAAGGACAGTGCTGATCTGAAAACAAAGCTGCCTCATTCAAACATTGAAGCTGGACAAGTACAGACCGATGTATGGCAAAAGCATAATGTAAAACACATTAGATAAATCTACCCTCAATAAAACTTTTAATCTAGTGAAGGCTGAGAGAAATTCTATAAATACACAGGACAGGAGAAAAAAGAGGTATATGCCAGGGAGGACAACAACTGCTTAGACTAAAGGCAGTACTGGCACATGAACAGATGGGCATCATCAAGCCAGCAGTAACTTAGCTGGTAATTAGAAGGTTCCTAACCATCAGAAGGGAGAGATTCTGGAGCAGAATTTGCTCTTGGGGCTTTTTTTCCCTACTTCTTGCTGTGAGACAGAAGTCAGTAAGCTGGAATGAGGGGTTATATTATGTGATGTACTGGCTTTGTTTGCACATGTTCTTCCTCCTGTATCCCTACAGCTCTCAGTAAGCAGAAGGGACAGGGGAGAGAACAGCATGGAAATAAGCATCACCATCCAAGAACTCTCTTTTTTGTCACTGTGGCACAATCAATCAGTCTCAGAACACTGCTTCCTGTTGTAAAGGCCTGAAGATCTGAGGTGGCAGGAAAATTCACCCTGGGGAGTCTGTCCCTCTACAAAGGTGTGTGGAGAGGTCCTCCCTCATTCTGGAGAAGATAGGCCTGGGACAGAAAGTCAGATTGAAACAGCTCTATGTCCTCTGAATCTGAGGTGTGTAGTATGAGCCTATCTGCAATGACATCTCATTGCATCGGAATAATTTCTCCAGCTGCTAATGTACAACAGGCAGATGTGTATTCTCACACCCACTGCTCACCTGTGATTCTGTTTTTCTCTTTAGTAATTGTGCAAGTCACCTGATAATTCAGCTAAAAGCCCTTACGAGACATTACATAATGTCCTTGGAGAAACACTGTCTGCTGTAACATTGGAGAGATTATTATGTAAAACTTTCTCTCTTTTTCTCAGTTGTTTGGTTTTGGGTGGGGAGTCAGGCTGGATTTCCACTTGGCTGAATCTAAAAGGTTTCAGGCTTACACTGGATTGCTCCCCTGTTTTATTCATCCCTGGAGACTGTGCTGAAGTTGGCCTTAGCATCACAAGTGAAATGAGTTTGGCAGGGCTCTCTGGATCCAGGGAGCACACCTGGCTGTGATCTGAGGTGCGATTCAGCTCAAGTGGTAACACTTACTCAAGAAAGACCCCAGCTCTAATGTGATGATTTAATTAGCATCACTGGACCAGATCCATTGGATAAAACCTTCCCCCAATACTCCCTCTGGACTGCAGAGCTTTGTGTTTGCACAAGTAATGCTGAAGGGATCATGCATCGCTTGCAAACATGGGCAGGAGAGCTGTGGACAGGCCTCTGTTGAGCGGGATGAGTACAAAGAGTTAGATCCCAGCTTCCCCTGAAACCTCTTCCTGGGGCTTCTCTTCACTGTGTGGCTGTTGAAGGTTTGAGCAGAAGGACTGGTTCATTCACTCTCTCTCCTTTTTGCTCAAGACCCTGTGGCCCTGCCCGCTCTAATGAACACCCTGTGGGTAACACTGAGCTCCCATGAAAGCCTGAAGGAAGGTTAGAAGGGAACACCCAGAGCAGTGTGAGGCACCCAGCTGTCCCTCAGCATCCTGCTTCTATCAGCATCTTGGAAAGTCTCCATCCCCAGCTGTAGGGTGGAGGGGAGCAAGCAGACCTCTGCTAGCAGTTTCCCCCAGCTGCAATGTGACCAGCCATTCCTAGCACCATCTCATTGTGTGAGTGCTGCAGGAGCTGATCTCCAGCCCTGCTGTGCATTCTTGCACCAGCCTCCCATCCATGTCCAGCCTGGAATCCAGCACAGTTCATTGTCTGCCCCAGCACAGAGACCAGGAGCTCCTCAGGGCTGTGGTTTAGGCAGCACTTTCTAAAAGGAGTGGGTGGGAGAGCAGGATGAGAGCCTTGAGGTGATGTTGTGGGCAGAGGATCTGTGCAGGGGCTCTGCTCCCTGAGCACCCTCTTAGCAGGGTCCCCACACAGAGGAGGGGGAAACTGCACCAAAGCTCAGGTCAATTGATCTTATCGGGAACTGTTTTCCTTCCTGTCCAGAAGTTCTGAATGGAAATACATTTTCTGAATACTGCTTTTGGCTGCATATTTCAAAGCAGCATGAAAAATTTCATTTCAGCTAAAAGTGTTCTCTTTGAACTGAAGTTTTGAGAGAACTTTTTCTTCTTGAAAACTGAGATTAAAGAAAGTCATCAGCTGCAGAATTTCAGTTAGGAAATCTATCCAAAAATGCAAAATACTAGTTTTTTTTTTAAATTGCCCTATTGAGAGAGAGAAAAAACCCAATTATTTATAACAGCTATGTTTTTGAAAGGGAAATTTTTTCCATTCAGAAAAATATAAAACAGCTCTATCAAAATTGTGTTTCCTTCTGTTTGTTCACATCTCCCTTTTCTTTTTTTATTTTATTTTTCCCCCTTACTTGGGACACCATGCACCAACTGAGAATCCAGAAAGTCTTTTTTTCCCCAAAGGTTTGCAAACCTTCTTGATGAACAAGCTTCAGGCTTGTCATGAAACCTGAACCCAAGGAAGGTTTCCTGGCTTCAGCTTTTAGTCTGATGTTGCACATGGCTCTGGCTCAGAGCATTGCTTTAGTATTGGAATAGGGATGGGAAATCCACTTGTGCAGAGGAAAAAAAGATGGAAAGTGTATGGGCTGCAGTGTGGAAAATCCAGCTGCAGGGCAGCCTCTCTGCCCCTGCTGCTAAAGCCTGGCCTGGTGCTATGCTGCAGTTGTCGCCAGCTTTGGCAGCTGAGCTGGATTGCTGTGGACCACCTTAAATGTTTTCCATGCCAGCTGAGCACAGAAAGCTGCTGAAATGGGTCTCTGCTGTGCAGTGCTGCACTCTCTCTTAGCAATGCCCTCATGGTGACTCAGTCCCATTCCCTGCTTCTTTTAACCCACAGCAGGTCAAGAGTTTAACAAAGTGACTGGGGCTGGGAGCCAAGTCCCCAGAGTTGCAATCTGCAGCCAGCATGCCAGCATCTGGAAAGCGTTTGTGACCAATAAAAAATGAATGTGCAGACTCCGCCAAGGCAGCAATCATTTGGCATCTCAAGCCCAGATCTTTACAAGATGATTCTTCTGAGGCTTGGAAAGGCTTGCCTTAGTGTTTTCTAATAAAAACAGTGCTGGGCTGGGCCAATAGTCGGGTGAATAGTGCTATGCGCCGCCACATGGGAGACAGCCAGCCGGGAATGGGAAGGCATTGCTGGAGTCGAACCTCTGAGGCTGGGGCTGGCTGCCTCATAGCGGTGCTGCTGGCGCTCAGGCTGGGGCCAGGGCAGTGCCAGTGCTCCAGCAGCTGCACTGAGAGCACACCCTGACCCTGGGCTGTTTTATCTGCTGTGGGCACACGGAGGAGCAGAGGATACAGAATACCCTGCTGTTAGGGCACAAAGCTCTTGGTCAGTTTGACAAGAGCTGCCTTAAACTAACCCCATAGATAAAGCAGTTTCCAGTATTCAACAGTCACTTTTCCAGTTGGTGCAGGTTAAACATGCCTGGCTGTCTCTGCAAGGTACATTTGCCATGTTTTTGTCAGTTCCTGACTGCAAGAGATCAGTGGTTGTCAGGAGCTGTTCACAGGCCTTCTCAGATATGGGTAACAGCACAGGTCCCCAGCCAAACTTGAAGAGACCAAAGAGTTTTAGTGTATGTATGATCTTGATACTTTGGAGTGGTACAAGCCTGATAGGGGGCCTTCAAAATGGGAAAAAGCAGCATAATGTGAATGCTGCCATAGATAGCTCTTGCCAGCAGCCAGCTCATACTGCCGTTGTTGACTGTGTGCAAGAGACCTTCTCATTGCTTCCAAGCTCTGTCCCTCAGGAAGTGTTGAACTTGCACCCTGCTCCTCCTTGCAATGCTCAGTGGGTTGGGTTTGTCCATATGCATGTTCCTTCCCTCAGCTGATTCCTTCCTTTCTATTGCTTTCTCCCTCCTCTCTGGAGTGACCATGACTAGCAGTCCCTCCCATACAAGCCCCTAGGGCTGTTTGAACTCCAACCACCACATACCCTGAATTCCAATGTGAGGAAAAAACTGAAAATGAGTGGAAGTTTAGTAATTATCTTGCAAGTTGCCAGAATACATTTGCTGGAGCTAGATGGATGTTGTTCCTATGGTGTCATCCTTTCTACCACAGAGGCAGTACAGTGTTATGGCTAAAGCACTGCAGCTGGGGTGCAAGAAACCCCACACTTAATCCCCTCTCTTAATTCTGAACACAGGGAAAACAAACACACATTTGATTGTTCCCCTGATTCTGAGCATGATTTGCAGAGGCACTGCCACTTCAGAAGAGGAAGCTGGCATCTAAACTGCAGGATTCAAGCACAAATACAATCCAGATGCCCCAGCATCTTGAATTTGATCTTGTCCTTGAGGGCATCAAATCTGATGATAATGAGGAAACTAGGAGGATGAGGAATGCTGTAGTGAAGGAATTTTCTTTTATTCATTTACACTTCAAACTGCAGATATTTGAAGTGGGTCCTCTGGGACTACCAGGGCTATGCATAACACTGCCATTTTACGAAGTTTGGTTTTGACTCAGCACTGTTTGAGCTCACCTCAGTCCTGCCTACAGTAGGAAAATGAGCCAGAGTTAGCCAGTGTCAGCTACTGTATGTGCTTTTCCATATATTCACAAAGGATAGGTTAGAGTGGTTGACCCAGGGTAGGTAACAACAGAATAACTTGAAGAGATGTTACTGGTCTGGGTCAACCTGAAGTATTGCTATAATCCCCCCTTGTTTTGCCAGTCTTGGTAGGATTAACAAAACAAAACCAATCCTCCCCCACCCAACACCTTTTGCTTTGAATTTGTGTCACATATGCAAAATTCCTCCAAGAAAACTCAGCCAAATCCACTTTATTTCCCTTGGTTTAGAAACTTTAAATTGGTCAAAGTTGGCTTTAAAAGCTGAGTGACTCTTGGCCAAAACCATCCTGATTCAAATCTCAGAACAAAGAGAAATCCAGAGACATATTTAGTTTTACTTTGGGACATTTCTTGGAATCCTAAAGTTATTGTCACTTACTCCTGTAGTCAGTTTAAAATTAGTACTTGTGAGATGGCTGATTCATATTAGTCATGTTCTTTTGACGTGCTGGTTCTTTTTCCTTTTGTTACTTTTAATGATTTTTTTTTTGGTTGGTGGTTTTTGTTTGTTTGGGTTTTGGGTTTTTTAATACCCTATTAGCCCTAGTAAGAGTTTATTTAGGGCTTGCAAAATACTATGTAGCACTTTCCATGCATCCCTGAACACTGCTCCTATTTCCTCTAGATGGAGATGGCCTGGGCTCTTTGCTTCTGTCATCCCTGCAGCAGTTTCTTCACAGGATTAAAAATGTCCCACTTCCTACAGATGCTTAGATATGCTGGCCTGGGGTTGTGTTAACCCCAGCAGTGCTGCTACACTGACAGGGCCTGTTGAGTCTCTCAGTGATAAGAAGCTGCTTTGTTCCTGCCCCAGGCACCCCTGGGAGGTAGCAGGGTGCTAGGCAGGCAGATCCATAACAAAAGGGTAAGGAGTTATAGGGCCGTGGCATGTCCTGGGCAATGCAGCCAGCGCTGGTTTGGATGCTGCATCTGTAGGATGGCAGCTGGAAGACTGGAGCAGATACCAGCCTGGACAGCAGTTGGGATGCAGGATAGCTGTGTGGTGATGCAGAACTTGCATCTCAGTGGCTGGGTACTGGGCATGCTGGTGAGCAGCTAGCAGGTACTGCGTGCATGTCACAAGGTGACAATGGCACGTGAACGAGATGGCTCTTCTTGTGATGATCCTGGAGCTAGATATATTTCACCATTTTGATTTCTGGTGGCTTAAGATTATTAACCCTTCTGCACACAGCAGTCCAAGTGATCACAGAATGCTTCTGTTGTTTAACCTTAAACATGTTCCAATAAAGGCTGCTGCATTATGTCTAAGCATTCTTTGTGGTTGTTGCACGGTTTTCCTCTGTCCTGTCTCTCTGACAGTGAAGGGTTAAATCCCACTTTTTCCACGTGCCTGCTGATGAACTCTAAATATGCAGCTAGGACCTGTTTTCACGCATATGTCCCTTTCTATAATCCAATCTTCTCCACTGGGGCACAGACCTGGAGGCCCTTCTGCAGGCAGGTCTGCTGCCATGGGATAAGAAGGAGTAGGTTGATTTACATAATCACATATACAAATAAGATAAATCAGGGTCCTTCATTCAGCTTTGGTTTTAAGGGGACTCTTTCCATGGGTTGAGAGCAAAAGCCTTTGAAATGATGCTTTCCTTCTCTGGAGCTCTCGTGAAACAGTGCACCCCCTCAGAACAGTTCTGCTGTTACCAGCCCCGTACAGCCTGATGGGTGGGAGTGATTAATTGTGCAAACCCACCTGATAGCCCATCCCATGCAAATGCACCGCTGCCCTCCAGGCCTACATCATCTGTTCCCTCTACTGGAAGTGTGGACTGCATCCTTATGCAGGAAATGAAAGAAACTCCATCTCCGAGGAACAAAGGAAATCCATCTCTTCATCTGGTGGAACACTTAAAAGACGTTAAGAGCAGCAACAGCCTCACACCTGTGGCATACCAGATGAGACACGTGGGGAGGTCATTTCAATGCGTGCCCTTAGAAAGGCTACAGAGAATAAATCAGAGCATGGCACTGTCTGTCAGCATGCAGAACGAGGACTCCAAACATTTGTGCTTCTCCTTGGTTCAGTTTCCCTTCTTCCATTGTAGGGATGCTGGCCAGACTGGCGTGGGCTTCAGAAAAGCTCTAGAAGGTGGTGTGAGCCATCCATAACAAACTCATTGATCAGTTCAGTGATCTTGTTTCCAGCAGTAACCCTTGTAGGAGTCCAAAGAGAATGAGGCTAACGAGGTACCTGTTAAGGCAGTATCTGTTCTGAACTTGTGAGGCTAAGACAGATACCAGCAGCATCACAGATTTGAGCCTGGCTGATGGAGTGCTCTAAAGATCTAACAGTCGAAAGATTGTTTAATCAAATTTCTTTAATCCTTAAAAAAACACCTAAAATTAGTAAGCTATTCATCCCTTTTGCAACAGTGAGAGTAGAGGTAAATTGAATGTGTTAATTAAACGTTTAATAAAAAATGATGACTTTTGTCAATTTTAAATGCTTTGCCTTTGGAATTCCACTGATGTTAAGAGAATGTGTATCTTGCTGTGGTGTTCTGCCCGAGTGATCAATGTACATGGAACTTTCCAATTTGCTTTAAAGCTTTAGATGAGAGAAAATATGGTTAGATGCTCTAGCTAAATGCCACAGATTAAGGAAAGAAATCAGACCCAACAGATGTAATAGCTGGGTGCTGTTGATTTTTGTCCATTACAGATTCTGATGGCATGAAGCGTAACAGTAGACATTCAGAGGTAGGTAAAACTTTGTCTTTAGATTTAGGCAGTCTCCTCAGTGAGGGAAAATTATTTTTGATCTAAGTCTGTGAAGAAGCTTCATCATCCTGGAGTTCAGAGCTGCAGACTCCAGGCTGTTCTGGGGGTGCAGTGCAATGGGCCTTGTCATACTCTGCTACCCAGAGGTTGGCAGAGCTCTATAGACAGCTACTGGCACATCCCCTATGCCAAGGGCAGGCAGATGGAATGAAAAAATGCTGACTGGCTTGCTTTGGTGGTGTTAAGAGATTCCCTCTGACATCTAGTTAAGTCACCTCTGCAGTCTCTTTGCCCCTGGAGCAACACAAAGTTGCCATAGATAGGATCAGAGTTGGCTCATTAGGGGTGTGTAAGCTGTCCCTGCCCGGCCCTGCCTACCTTGCACACTCTGTTGCACCCAGCAGCTCTCTTAGTCCTTCTAAACCAGTGTCTACCTCTGAGTACTAACAGCATCACCTACACTAGCAGGGCATCTCAGAAGAGCAAAGATATTGTGGTTCTTCTAAGAATTAGCTAGTCCTGAAGAGAAATACAGCTTCTCTACACTCCAGAGAGCTGTTGAGACAGATAGTGCCCATCTTTTTCAACTACAATGATTACAGAGTAGCTGTGCAGAGGGTATCGTGTGTTCTCTGAGACTTAGTCCCAAAATAAAGCAGAGCACAGTGTTCCTGCTAGGAAACAGTACTACTGTTAGCACCTGATCTGAGTTCATCCTCTGATGCCCAAGAGATTGGTCCTTACTGCTGAGATGTGTTGAATTTATAAAGCATTTTGCAGCATCCGTGGGTTCTGGGTAGAACTAATTATGTCAGCCAGGGCTTTGCTTGAATTGGTGCATCACAGACAAGAAACAATTAAAATCTCTTCTTGACTATGTGTGGATAAACTCAGGTGGTAGCTGGCACCTGAGGCAGGAAGAGTAGGGGATTAAGGGAGGACCCAGTGGCTTTTTTTCTTGAAAGGTGAGCTTTTGAAAGTTGAGTTTGCATGTCAGGCAGAAACTGGGTGTGCCTGACACTGTGGTCTCATGGAGAGTCTGGGTCTGGAAGGCAGGGTCTGCAGCAGCTTTTGAAAGTGCTCATCCATGTAATTTGATTCTGTGTTTTGCTTCTACAGTCAGTAAAGAGGTCTGCCTGCCATCTCTTGATCCTTATCCCAACAATAAGCCTGACCTGGACTGCAGGTGTCACCCAGCATCCAGTTTCTTAGTTCCAACGGAATCTCCATTGGGTGGATGGGAGAAACACTGACCAGCTCTGCTTTTACATGCGCAAGTATTTGCCATGGCAGAGAATCTTGCAAGTGTGTGTGTATTTATAGGGAGGCAGATGTAAACCACATTTGTCCCGTGTTTCTGGCAAAGAGAGAGCGTGAAATATTTGTGACCCGAGTCATTGGCTTTCCTGCCATTTGTATAAAAAATTCCAGATGTGATTGTTGATGCCTCACCTGGGACCAATTAAAGAAAGAAGGAATATCCAGAACCAACTGTGTTCATGTGGATACTTGACTTGTTTGTGTGTGCATGTGCGCATCTCTCTTGCAATGTGTGTGTTTTAAAGTAAAGCAGAATTTCAGTTCAAAGAACTTGTGTTCTCTCCTAGGGCCTTCCTTTTGTCTGTTATCCTTTCCTCTTCAGATTTTCCCTGTCCCACAAAGCAGGATCAATTTGGATTTCTTAGATACTTTCCTTATACTGATCCTCACACCTTTTCTGTTACACCTCCCACTAACTGCTTGTGGCTCACCTTGGTCACTGCGCTCTTCATTCAGGCACAGCAAGTTTCCTGGAGGAGATTCCTGAATACTATAAACCTCCAGGAAGCCAGTGTGAAATTTCTAGTTACACAACAACTAACCAAAACAGGGTCCAGCATAGGATTTGGACCACTCACCTCCAAGTGAGCTTTGTTCTCTGGTCTGTCTTCTGTCCTCACTTTTCTCACCTTTACTTCAGTCAGTCTGCTGGGCCCACCACATTAGACTGTGCCTGGAGATTAAACTCCTGGCTCTCCTCCCTTCTAGGCTGTGTCCACAAAGACCACCTCCTGATCACCCGTTTGGTCTCCATTTTCTTCACTCTGCTAATGACTGGAAACTTCTTTCTCGCTTGTTTATTTTCTGTTGAGTTTCTCCGTATGTTTTTGTCCCACCCCAGAGTCCTGACTGAGTGTATTTACCAGGCTGCCTCCCTGCCTTAGTCATACTCTGCTGGAAAGCAAATCTGAAGTCATCCAATCTTCTTCCCTTCTTTTATTGTTGTTTTTGCAAGGAGAGTTCAAACAAACAAATACACCCGATCTCTCCCTAACATCTGGTGTCTTTCAGGAGCCTTATACTCATGGCCTGAATATGTAGAAAGAAAGGCAGAATGGTAATCCAGCTAGCTTGCAAAAACTAGGCATGGACCCAAAGGAACAGACTTACTGTAATTTAAAGTATCCAAGAACAAAGTTTGTACTTTTATGCTTATCAGTCATCCCCCTTAGCTATGATCAAAAATCCATTTCTGTGCTTCCCTCCATACCTGCTGGTGTCACCCACTTTGCTGTGTGGACACAAGGCCTTCCCTGTGCAAGCATTTATTCAAAAAGGGAAAGAATGCAGGGTCCTGTCTGCAGTAGGATTCATTGGACAAAAGGTCTGGAACCAGTTCTGTGTAACTTCAAACCCAGTGTGGCAAGTATCAGGTCCAAAGTGAACTTTCCTTTCTTCTGTCTCATTTTTTAGCACTGGCGAAATGGATTTGGATATGTTTATGTTTCTTTTCAACACAGAGGGTAATTAAAATAAAAATTGTCAATGCTAGTGCATGTTTTACACAGTCATTTGTTCACTAACAAATGTTTCCAGGATAGTTATGTTTTAGCTCTAGACTTTCAGCTAGGATTTTACTCCTCCAGCAACAGATTTTCATAGACTGGAATTGACAGTCTTGGTAGATGACATGTTAAAACAGGACTACAACTCAAGTGTAGATTTATGTTTTCTGTCTTTTTGGGAAGAGAGATACACACATTCTAACCAGCTGATTACAGTTTTTCTAAAACAGTTATTTTTTTCTCCATGGAATATAGCAAAGGGAAATTATTTGGTGTATGGTTGTGCCCTGAAAAAGTCTTTAAGAGTTAAAATTGTTCTGCTTCATTTTTTTAAAATGAGAAAAAGGACAAGCATGTTCAGAAAACAAAGACATGGCTATCACTTGCTCAGTGAAGCTTTAAGGTGTCTGTATTTGAAGTGGCACTGTTCTCTTTTGAAGCTGGCTGGCATGGGTGTAAACCTCTCAGACTTTGCCCATCGGTTTACACTGGCACCACCAACCCTTGACCCAGACAACTCTCTGCAGTATGGAAAGGTGCATTTTAATTCCATTGTGATACTGTGTCAGGTGCTGCAGCTGCCTAGTACTGAGTCTTTCACTCTCCTTTTGTGGTGCAAGCAAGTAAGAAAATAAATGCAGCAAAAGAATGTTCCCCTATCTGCTCTGTTTCCTTGCAGCAGCATTCCAGCTACCCAGGGCTTTATGCCACACTGCACCATGGAGTGAGCTGCATGCAGCTAGTTCAGAGAAGAAGGGTAAAGATAAACTGAAGCAGTGAGTTTAGCACTGCATCAGCCAGGTTATCTCAGCTTCCTGCAGGTGCCAAAATTTCCCTGAGTTGGCTCTTTGATGCTTGGCCTCTTTGTCTTTAACCCTAGGAAGGCCAGGGTGGTGGTTTTCACCCTTCCATGTGCTATGAGCCTCTCAAAGGAGGGGGTGGGACAACAGTGCCCAAAGGGCAAGTGTGGAAGGAATGAGGCTAGGCAGCTGGGAGCCAGGGGGATGGGACACTGACAGCTCTTGGTGCAGAGAACACTGTGATGGCCCCAGGGCAGTGCAGGGAGACTGGGGTTAGAGAGAAGCTGTGTAAAACCAATCAAATGGAAGATATATGTGCATGAAGAAGATTCATGGCTATATTAGAGAAGGGGAGTGGAACGCTAATATACTGGTGGCATGATCAGGTATCTGGCAGCATTTCTTTGCAGTCAGGCCAAGCTGAATATTCTGCTGCATAAATGATTACTTGCTTTGCAGGGGAATTTCTGCCAAGTCCCTTCCTCTTCTGGCTCCCAGGTCTGGGTGTCTTGCTCAAGTCATGGGGCTTCCAACCAGTTTCCTGGCCACTGCAGACTAAGGTGGTGCCAGTACTTCTAAAAACAGCCTGTGCTCTCTCCTCCTCCTCTTCACTTTGGTGAATTGCTGCCTCCTCCCTTTCAAGCAATGCTTATTCAGCTTTCCTTGCTAGACTTTCGCCCACTCTGGAACATATTGAGTCCTGACCTGAGGAATGGAGTAGATAATGGAGGAGGGGCAATTTTAGGAAATATTCAGCCTTCCCTGATATTATGAGACAGGTCTGGCTGCTTTGAGCTGCTTTCTACCTTCAGCAGTTGCGTGATTGTCCCAGCAATGCTTAAATGAACCATTATAAAGCTTTGTGGGTTCTTCTCCTATCTGAAGGAACACTTGTATTGTTGAGGATCTGGCCCAGTTCCTGTGTAGTTTAATCAACATTCAGCTGTGCTTTAAACTGTAAGGACTGGGGGGAGGGAAGGAGGTGAGGAAGACTCCTCCAGGTACATAGAGCGTCCACTGATGGGTGCAGGTATGGAGGGTGTTAGGGAAAAGGGAACCTCAGTTGTGGCTACAAGCAGGGCATGCTCGTGTCCCTCCACAGCAGGGCCGGGGGCTGCCTTTGTCCCACCCGAGCAGAGCTGCTACATCAGTGCAGCGAAGGTCCAGGCTGCTGGTGTGAGGGGCTCACTTCATCCTCTCAGGGACCCCTTGGGCTCTGGGGTGGTGCCTGCCCGACCGGCGGGGGTGATGGCCCGCAGGGTCAGGGATGGCCGTGGGCTGGCCTGAGCTCTTCAAGCAAGGCAGCGCCCTGTGGCTCGGGGGAGGTCCGTGGGTGAGGAGCAGAGGCGGGGGGTGTCTAAGGCAAGTGTCTGTCCGTGTCGCCTTGTGTGTCATACTTGATTAGATTTGGCTGGCGCTGGGGCAAGGCCTCCACGCTGCGAGGGGTGGGGTCTGGCTGGAGGGAGGCAGAGCTAGACCCTCCTTTTATGTGCTGCTGAAAAGTGTCCTTTGTTGTGGGGTTGACCGGCTTTGTCCCTTCCTGGAAGCCGTGCCCCTTTCTCCAGGCTTCAGCCCTCGAGAGAGGTGAGCAACCTAGTCTTTTTGTGTCAGATCTGAGCTCTGCCTTGTGCCAGTGCTTGGGTGTTGCACTGACCCCCCCGGGGGTCGAGAGAAGCATTTCTTCTGTTGGTTTGGAGTTGTTAATTTGAAACGGCATTTGGCAAGGATCCAGCAAGGTGTTAAGCTACTTTAAATCGGGACTTCCCCCCCAAGTCCCTCCCCTGTTTCTTCAACCCTTTGTGAAAGGTTTAGAAGAACAACTGGAAACAGAAACTCAAATAAAATCTGTTCTTCCAGGCCTTTCTGCAGACAGGTCCCCCACAGACAGAATGATCTGCACTCAGAAATTTCCCATAGGGAAATAAAGGCTTTGTTATTATAGTATTAATTTTGAGGAACATACAGACTGGGAGTAAACAGACCTTAGCTGACTTTACGAATCCCTGAGCTCAGGGACTGATAATTGTCCACCCCCTACAAACTGTGTACCCAAATTTTCCTGTGTTGGAGAGCTGCAAGATGTATACCCCACAAACCAGAGAGATCAGTGGGTGTGAAGGCAAAATGTGGGTGTTCCAGAGAGCAATTTTCAGGCCATGGATCCCAGGGGTCTTGTCTCTCTACTGTGGGATAGACCTGGATGTAACATGCAGCTGTGTCCAAGGACAGTGCACTGGCAGTGCTGCATCACTTCCCAGTCCTGAAGGCCTGGCTTGTCCAGCAGTCCCTTTGGTACCTTCTTGCCCATTGCATCTGCAACACACTGGTCCTTATGCTGTGCTCTTCAAAGGATTTTCAAGCATCATTTTGTCTTGTCCAAGGCCAGGTAGCAGGACAATTAAACTATTTTCAGATGACAATTGTGTTTATATTTACTGTGTATATTCATTGCTTTGATTAAAATAATTTTCAGCATACAGTAGCTGGAGGGCTGGCTCTCTTTCTTTTAATGTGACCTGTCCCTCCCGTGTTGCCTTTGGCAATATGAGAATGATGACTGATCTACAGATGTCTCCTCTGCAGACTAGTGCTGTCATTGCCCTGGGCATGTATAAAGGTTCGGCACTGCAGGGGTTAAATAGCTCGAGAAGGGTGGAGGATTCTTCAGCCAAACCCAAACTGATTGCACCTGGTTTGCTCAACCTGTGTGTAAATGACACCATGGTCTTCCCACCCCCCACCCCAGCAAATGCCACAGGGGCTGCCAAGGTCTACGTGCAGGTAGGGCTGTGTGAGCAGGTGTGGGGCCTGCAGCGCTGGGAGGCTCCTGGCCCTGCCGCGGGAGCAGCCCTGCAATGCCAGTCACACGCACACGGCAGCCTTGGAAACTGCAATCGCCCTCAGCCACTGAAATGACAGGGAGACCAAGGAAAACGTGCCCTGTTAGAATCTGTAGCCTCCTGTTAAACATGCACGCCGGCTTCTGACAGACAGTAGGGTCTGTCCTTTTGAGCAGGAAAAGTGCAGATTTTGGTAAGCATGGGTCAGGGCAGCCTGCTCAGCCCATGGGTGGCTCTGACTGCTCTGTCTTTGTGCGCTGATGTGGCTCTCAGTTCCCAAGGCTGGGCAAGCCACACTCCTGTCTTTGCTCAGCTGTGCCTCAGGTACAGTGCTAGCTGAATGTACAGAAGAATTGAAACCAAGGAGTTTGCTCACACAAAGCAATGTGAGCATTGCTTTGCTGTCCTCAGGTACCTACCTTAGTCTTTGGGAATTTAGAGGAATTTAGAGTCTTAGGGAAGTGCTAAGGAGGCAATGAATTTCTTACAGGAAACTAGTCTGGAAGTGTGTTCAGGGAAACTATGCTTCTTTAAGTGTGGGTGCCTTGTGCAGCTGTGAAAATGATCACTGTCATGCAGTAGGAGAGACTGAAATTATTCACATTTATTCTCTCCTCCTCCACCCTGACTCCAGGTGGAGCCAATCCTTCCTTTTCAAGTCCATCCTCACAAAGACAGTTGCCACTGGGTCATCCTGTTCTGCGGAGCCCTGTGCTTTCTTACTTGTCAACCAAGGTATCATTCATTTCTTGCTGTATGTCCACTATTCAGATCAAGTGTCTATCTGTGGGTGTAAATGAGGCTGTTCTGATGAATGTAAAGTTCTTCTCAGCTCCAGTGGAAGGAGTTTGGCCCAGAGCTCCTAAAGGCTGACCTGTATATGGGTTTTCTTTGGCATTGTGTAAAGACTCTGAGGTGAGTGGTAAGGGCTGGGGAGATTCCATGTTGTGGCCCAGCTGGCGTGTGCAGCCACAAATAATAATTAATTGGCTCTTTAAGAAGTCTTGCAAACTCTTTTTTTTGTCTGTCTGTCTTAAGCTCCTTTTAATTAACTTCAGTCATGTCCCAACACATCATCTTGGCTGAATCATAGACCTCACTGTGCCAGTTTTTTGCATTCCTGAAATACACAGGCCGCCAGTGTTGCGAATGCAGCTTGGAGGCAGCAGCTCAGAGGAAGTCAGGCAGCTCTCCTGGAACTCTGAAATTTTCAGGAACTGTTGTGACATAGAGAGGCAAAGCAGACCAGCCTCTTTGCTTCAAACTCCTGTGCTGCCCAATTCCCAACAGTGCTGCTGGCTTGCACTTCACCCACTGACTCAAGGAGCAGGCACCTGTGTACAAGCAGCTTTATTCCTTCAGAAAGCCCCTTATTCGGGTTACAGTGCTTGGGGCATACAGCCTTTTTTCCCCATTCAAGAGCTTGTTTCTTTGTCACACTTCTTATTGCAAAGGGTCAGCTTTCAAGATTGTAGGGCATGTTAACAAGATACTCAGGCATACTTAGTCACCAAACAAAGTCTGTGTGGCAGCAGGACAAACTTTTGTGTCTCTTCACTAGAAAGCCTCAAGCCTTGTCCAAGGATCATTTCCTTCTTTTGAGAAATTTGGGGTTCAGGAGGGTCTATGGCATTATAACCTATCTGTGCTCTCACCAATGCTGGTGGAAATAATGCCAATGTATCAATAGCTTTTGTCCCTTGATCTATGTGTTTGGAGCTGGAGGCTTCTGCATTTGATAACTCAGACTCAGTCTTAGCACTCCATTTAACAATATGTTTAATTTACTGAAAATAGGGGAGGTATTTTTGTAGTCTCTTGATACATCTTTAGTGAGTGCAGTTTGGATAATGGAGTTGTACAACTAGTGCGAAAAAAAGTGTTAATATTCAGTGGTTAAAAGCAGCTTTTAAAGAAAGGGGGTGCAGCATTACAGTGGTGAGGATCTTTATCCATTTGACTAATGTACTACTGTATTCTTCATTCCAAAACATTTTTGAGCCAAATTTGGAAGCAGTCTCCAAATAAAATTATCAATTAAAAGAAAAAAAAGGGAATTTATTCAGCATACTTCTGTGATCCATGATGAGGAATAAGGAATTGCAACTTACCTTCTGCCCTAATGAGATAGGAGACAAGGTATTATGATAGCAGCTTCAGGTGGTGTGCCCCAGGCTGCAGGTGAGGAGCCATGAGTTGCCAGAAAACTCTTCTTTTCAGCAATTCTTGTGTTTCCATAGCAGCTCCAGGAATGACTGCTCAGAGATTGTTGCTGTGTTTCATGTTGGACTGTTAATGGTGGCAAATTTTGAAAAGGTGTGAGGAAAACACATATGATAGCTGAGAAAAAGCAGAGGAAAAAGTGCCTCAGTCTTTTGGGAAAAGTGTAGGAAAGCCAGACAAGATAATTTCCATCAAGCATCAGGTTGGAGCATGGGAGCAACATCTGGATTGCTGAGGGCTGTACAAAAGCACTAAAGACACAGATACACTGCAAATGGATAACAAGCAGGAGGAGCATTCAATGACGAGCAAGAAAGTAAAACAAAACTGAAAATGCTGAAAATTGACTCGTGAATCCCATGGGACACATGCTAATTCCCTCTGCATCTGGTGCATGACATGTCACTGTGTGCACAGACTCTGACCCAGCTGCGCCAGCTCTAAGGTGATGTAGAAGTTGCTTATGTAGAAGAGAAAACTTGTGAAAAGTCAAAAAGCAAAATACATTGACAATGAAAAAGAAAGAGAGAACTTAATGAGCTGTTGGAGGGACACTCAACGGTGCTGCCTGTTCAGGAATTAAGGGTCTGCTGAGACACAAGGATCTGGCTCTTTTCAGTTGCATCCTTAAGGAAAGACCAGGTATGCTACAGTGGGTAAGTTAAGGAATATATTTCTTCTGACATACTTTAGAACTAACAACTTATTTTTAAGGAGCCTGTTAGTCACTGCTTCCCAGGGAGAACATTGCCACAGATCTGGATGCTACCAGACCTGAGGAAAATGTTCACACCAGGTGTACAGAAAACTGCAACCGTAGAATGGATTGGACCCCAAAAGAGATGCATTTCAGAAGGCTACCATGCCAAAAGTGCATGACTTTAACAAGAGGAATATAAAAAACTTCTGTCATGGATGTTGTGATAGTATTTTTCCTGAAATTCTTCCTCTCGTGAATAGTAAACACCGGTTTCTAAAGCACTTACTGGGCACCTATCCCACAAGAAGTGCTGGAACAGCAAAATTAAAGTGTGCTGTCAGAGAGAGAGGGCTGGACTTGGCCTTGAGCCACTGACAGCCTGTTTAATTCACTCAGTGAGGTGCAGGGGGAGAAAAGGAAAACTGAGTCACTAGTTGTTGGAAATGATGAAAACAGCTACCAGGACCTGCTCACAAAGATCCATTGGTAGGTAATGTGCCTTTTCTCTGTGTAGGGGCAAGGCTACAGATGATCACCAAGTGTGCTTGAACAAATCATACAGTGATTTGGTTTGGTTATTTGGGTTTTTTTTCATATTTTCATAAATTTTCAGGCACGATTTTCTTTCAACAGATCACTTAAACCTAGGAAAACTATGAATCAAGTGTTGTTTGTCCTGAGGATCTGGTGTCATACATGTGTTTATAACCAAAAAGATGTGCATTTTTAGAAGTGAAGGAGTTAAAAAACGTGTCTTTCATACTAGGTAAAGAAGTGAAGAACCCATGCCACTTACTGATGCGGGAAGAGAAAAAGATCCTTGTACTAAAAGTGGGGGATTACATGATGCAAAAAGGGACTAGTGGTAGGGAAAAAAGAAAGCAGATAGCACTCAAAACAGTGTGTGCTGACCAGCCACCAGCTGCCTTCGGAGAGCTGCAGCTACAGGATTGCTGACCTCTTCCAGCATGCCACTTCCATAAAATAGTTACTAGCTTCCTTGTGTTCCCCATGGCTGTAGCTCCCACAGGGATCCCCTGGCACTGTGTATACATGATGTGACTCATGGTACAGAAAAGGCTGGGAAGCTCTGCTTCCCAATGTTTTTCTGTCTGCTTCCACCTCGGAAGGGTGGTTCTCAGATGTTCTGCATGGTTGTGTACCAGGCAGTTTCAGCCTACGTTTCCATTTCCAATGAACTTCAAAAGAGGAAGATACTCCCATTAATGTTTTGCATGATAACAAGTTAGGCAAGCATCATTTTTGGATGCAGTTGATGGAAGACTGGTTACTGCCACTGCCAAGTGGGCGTCTGAGTTGAGACTATCAAATGATGTCTGTTGTATTAAATGCTTTGTTTTATTTCCGGCTTGGAAAATGATGCATGTGTCAGACAGAGCTTTCTGTTGTGGCATTAAAGCAATCTTGGCACCCAGTGGAAACTGTTTACTTTAAAAGCTTAATTTTAAATATAGTTTTGGAACACACTTAGAAATGTCTGCAAATCAACAGTAACAGACAGGAGACTAAAGCATGGTTTCCTTAACTCCTGTGTCCTTTGAAATACCTTAATCTGCTTTGCTTTGTGAGCCGCTTCTGGTTTGTGTGTGATTTATTCACACATTGTTTCTTCCTGAATTGGACAGTAGCTGAAAGACAGGTAGGAGCCAACAGCACAAAAGAACATAATGCACAGCACCATTTAAAGTCTTTTTAGTGTTATTTAACCCTTTTTTGTGATATACGACTGGTGGAAGGAGAACATGTTCCACCTTGCTGAGCAGTCAACAGAGCCAGCCTGTGTTAGGCTCCTGAAGGGCACTCTCCAGTCTGCTGCAAAGCCTGTGGACATGCCAACATGCAGTGCCATTAATTTCCACCTAGCAGAAAGGTCCTTTAGAGTGCCAAGCGTGACGCCAGAATACAAAACACTTCATTCATCAAAGCCATAAGTAAGAAACTCTGTGTTTTTGGTTTTCGAAGTAACTTTTGTACATTTATGACTTTTTCCACATTAAACATCATTTATGGTTTGGAAATTGTTCAGGCAAGAGGTATGTGGTTTCTGCTCCTGAATATCAGCAGCAGTTTTGCTAGGTTCAGTCTCTATTTTTTGTTGACATTTTTTTGGCTTTTCGTTTATCTTTTGGGTGGACCTCTTTGGAGCAAGCTGCCTCAAGGAGAACCCATAACCTTCTTTCTAAATGAAGACTTAAGTGATCTGCTTAAGGTGAAGAAGATTACTTTAGTATAGGGAATTTGGGTTCAGAGCCAGACTTCTGCAAAGTACCTGGTGAAGAAATATCTTTTCTGGGATGTTCCCTCATCAGAGCAATTGCTGGAACAAATTGAGAAGTAGGAATTTCACACCTGCACTTTGGGACATAAGTTGATAGGTTTTTCCATAGGCAATGTGAGAAGTTATGGAGTAGCTGTTCAATTTTCAGTTAATTCTATTTGTGCTAAATAAATGGTAAAGGGCTAACTAAAGATCTTGGTTTGTGATCTAGGAAATTTATAAATTACAAATTGTACCAAGATTCCAAGACCCTCCTTTTCCAGGCCTTTCTCTGCATAAGTGCCACATTTCAAGGGAGAGTGGATGAAATTACATAAATATGTTCTCCATCTGCATCAAAAAGAGGTGACTGCATGGATTGGATGTGATTTTGTTCCTGCAGCAGTTTGGATTCTAGTGCTAATTCCTTCTTTAGCTGGCCAGGAAGGACAGAATTTAGAAATGAATTTTTTGCCTTTCTGTATTCAAAGCTCTGTCCAAAAGAACAATGTGTAAATGCTCTGTGGGGGTCCAGTTCTGCTCCATGCTGAGTCCAGTTACTCCACTGACTTAGTCATGACGAACAAATGCTGTGGGGTGTCTGGATGCAGTGACAGGTACTACAGTGCACAAACTCTGAGAGCTGCTGCAGGCTCTAAATCAATGCCTTTGTGATTCTGGAGTTTATAAGAATCTAAAATTGCCCTGCCAGGCCACACTGCTGGGCTGCCCCCATCGAGCTACAGGTTTTGTCTTCTAGAAAGAGTAGCAGGAGATGCTTTTTAGAGACAGCTTTCAAGCCTGGCCCCTGTCTGGTCCACACTTACCTTACACTCCCCAGGTGCTGACTCATGTCTGTCCAGAGGAACTCCTATTGTCCTCTTCCCAGAATCTCTGCTCTGGAGCTTTGTGTTCTAATTGCCCCTGAGGATTAGAGACCCCTTCACGTGGGATGGCACTCAGAGTCCCTGCTGTCTTTCCTGAGGTGTACTACCAAGAAAAATGGCCCTGAGTAGAGGTCTTAGTTTATTTCCCTGCTCCTGCCTGAATGAGGAATGAATAAAGACATACCCTATGATATATTAGGGGAGTTTTCTTCACTCTTTGGCCCTGTGCATCATGGCCCAGTGACTTCTGGTGCTGGGTGCCTCTGTCTCTGTTCTAGTGCAGTGATCTTTGAGACCGAAGTTTGCAAAAGTTCCCTCCAGCAATAGCCCCTGTAAAGTTGCTTGGAGCACGCATCAAATGATGCCTAGCGCCTCTGGAATTTGGGGTAGAAGCCTGATTGGAGGGGAAGGATGTTGCATCTACATTTTTTTAATTGCTTCCTCTTTAGTGTTTGACTGTATTCTTCCATTACCTGACCATGTTTATCCATCTGTCTGTTTTGGGCAAACATCAGCACTAAATTTCAAAGAGAGAAAACAAATTTTTTAACTAATTCTTTGTTTTGTTTTCCTCGCTTGCCTGAACTTTTTGCATGTGCCTACTTTGTATCGCAGCTGCTTTTGCAAGTCTAATATGCCTCTATTCCTAAATCCAGCTTCTCCTTCCTGTTGCCCTGGGCCAGGGGCTTGGAGCATTTCTTTGTGGCCTTCCACAGCAGAACAGCCTGTAACAGTGGGGTTTCATTCCTGTCCTCCCAGGTCAGGACCACAAGCCTACGCGTGGTGGTGCAAGCTCTCCTAGCTCAGTCTCCAGCTTGATTTGTGATGGTTTCCCAATAATGGGAAGAGATTATGAAATCAAAGAAAGACGCACAGATGGGGAAAGATATCTCAGGGCTGCCAGGGCAGCTGTTCGAGATCTCGGAATCAGATGGAGACAGAACTCCACCACCCTCAGCTTCCCCG
Source organism: Pardalotus punctatus (assembly GCA_013400915.1). NCBI lineage: Eukaryota > Metazoa > Chordata > Aves > Passeriformes > Pardalotidae > Pardalotus > Pardalotus punctatus. Next base: position 17,107 of record VZTX01010678.1, on the reverse strand, counting down.
CCCTCAACTAGGACATCTCCCATGTGCAAAGCAAAACCAGCCCCACCCCAGCCATGCCATTTTAGCTAATGGCCTAGTTAATAAATGGCAAATTCCAAGGGTAATCCTGTCAAAGCCTTCCTGACATCCTCAATTGATAATATTAACCACAAAGTGCTCCCCTGCTCATCTGATTAATACTAGAAGAATTCTACTTGATTAGATTATTGCTGAGGGGAAATGTAGGAAAGATAAATATTCCAGGGAAAAATGAGGTTTTAGACAAGGGGGAAGCCCAGAAGTGTCCATGGTTTCAGCAAGCTCTTCACATTGTGGAGAGGGAGAGGTTTGTGATTGTCTTCTGCTCCCCAAGAACCCTTGCAAAGGATGTGTGTCCCAGCCCTGCTTTGCCTGTAGCTCATTCAGATCATGTTGATGTGAACAGTGTAAGCCAGGCAAGTGCCTACATCTTTGAAGGGCTGCAGACTAAATGTAAAGGCCTAATGGCAGAGACCCATGTCATTGTTTCCTTGAAAAGTCTGGCAAGGTCAAATTAGTGCAATTTTTGGGCTCCTGGCACACAACTGAGAGTGGACGGAGGAGCAGAGCTTTTTTGTCTATCTTCTCCCTACTGTACTCCTTCCCCGGAAATGCTGGGATAGTAGTTTGGAGGCTGGGTAAGAAATACAGTATATATAGACTAGATGATCTCCAGAGATGCCTCCAATCTCAGGAATTCTGTGTTTCTGTAACAACACTTGCAAAATACCTGTTAGAGGGCAGTTGGATAAGCTGACTTGGGAGGTGAAACTAGCTTTGGAAGTTCTCACATATCCCTGGAAATATCCTAGTTGAAAACAGCTATCCATACTTTTAGGTGTGGTTTGTTGGTTTTTTTCCAGGCCATGTGGAACATAGCCTGCAGACTAATTGATAATCTCAACCGGGGAAAGGGGTGAACTGTAGTACTGCAGCAAAGTCTGTGGGAAGAAGTTCTTAAACTGGCTCAATTATTTGAGACAATGTTGCATGTAGCTACACTTTAGCCCCTGCCCCAAAGTGTGGGGCTGTGCCATTCTCTCTCACATAGCAAGCTTGGCATTTGCCTGAAGGTATGAGAATAGCATCTAGGAGGTTTAGAAGGGGAGAGCTGAGAGAGCCCGAGGCTCTTAAACAAGAATGAGGGAGAAATGTGATAACATCATGAAGTAGTAAAGGGCTGGAGAGACAATACAGGTGATACAAGGAGAATGGGTGTGATTTGTTCTCTGTATCCATGGTATATAGGACAAAATTTCAAGGTTTTTAACTGCAGCACGGCATTAGAAAAAAAAATCTTTATAGCAATAAATCTACTGAAGCCCAAGAATAAAGTGCAAAGGTGGCTGTGGGGTCTATGAAGGAAATATTTAAAACACAGTATAAAAATTTCCTTCAAGGATGGCTGACTGAGCTGACCTGCCTTGGGGCAAGCAAATGGATGGACCAGAAAGTCCCTTTCTATCCTCGGCTTCTGTGACTCCCTAAACAGTGGGAGTTCATATGCAGCAGAGAGCTTGCCTGTAGGAAGAGGTTCCTCTTACCATCCTCCCACTCTAGATTCTATTCTAACTCTAAAAAAGCAAAAGAGATTAATTTTACCCTGTGGTTTTCTTACCCTTGGACTGAATGTAAGATGCACCATCTTTTGTGGATTTTCACATCTGATGATGTCACCAAGTTCAGAGTTAGTCCTGGGTCCAGCCCTGCCCTTTGCAGGGAAAATCAATAGCAGAATTGGCCTTTTTGTTGTTATTCTATTTGTGGTTATTCTTCTTTCTTGTCAATAGCGTGTCTAGAAGATCTGTGCCCTGCAATCATATAACTTGCTGCCAACGTCAGCATGTGTAAAAATGTCGTTGTACTCTACAGTGGCTCCTAACATGGAGCAATTCCTTAGGAGAGGGGGTGTGGTGGAAAAGCAGGCAATTCCCCTGGAGTGAGAGAGAGCCACTGTTTGTTAACTGATCTTGTGGAAGGAGGTCAAGTAAGTTGATAAAAATAATAAGAGGTCATAATGCAGAATAATTTGGGCATCAATTCCTAGACAAGAAACCTTTGTAATCCAGCGAAAGACTTTAAATCCTGATCTGACACTTCCATAGGGGATTCCCCACCAAATATGTCTTATTCCCTTCCTATTTGCACCCTCCCACACCCTGTCCCAGACCACAGATGACATTTTTAGGCATGCTCTGAGTAAGCAAGAGGGAATGGATCCCACTGGTAAAGCAGGCAGTTGGGGAGATGAAGTTGCTTGCTTTAAAATGTCTTCTCCAGAACCTTCCTGGCTTCAAAATTGGCTTTGAGAATTCACTAGAAGCTGAGCAGGGATTTTCAGGCTTTTGCTGAGTTCTAAGTTGGAAAACGAAAATCCCTAAGGAAAAGAAGTTTCGAAGTGTCCCTCAGCCTCCAGATCATAGCACCTTTTCAGACCATCTCTCATTTGCCCCTTCAGAGGAAGGCACTGGCCTCAGCAGTCTCCTGCTTTCTGTGCTTTAAAGGAGCCTTCTCAAGTGTGGGTGAGCGTCACGCTGCCCTGGAGAGCCAAACCCTGTAACGTGCTGAGAGAGCAGACTCTCCAATCCTGGCATTTTTTTATATTCCAGCCCACAGCCATTCCCTTTCTGAGAAACCTAACCACTCTGTGTCCTTTGTTCCCTCCCTCTCAGCTCCCTGGACACATCTACTGCCATGAGATGTCTCAGCCAAGGGTTTTGAGCCAAGATATGAGGGAAATGCTTTAACCAGATGTGTGCCCATGCCTGTGACACTGAACTTTCAGATGCTGATATTTGAAAAGATTGCCATCTCCTCTGCCTCCCACCAGCAAGGTGAGTAATGGGTGGGACGGCAGCATATCCAGAAAAACACCTCTTTTTCAAATGGAAGCAGAGGAGGTTATAATTCGACTGCAAAAATTTGCTCCAGGCTGAAAACTTGGCAAACAAAAGCTTCGCTTAGGAGTGATTTAAAAGGAAACAACAAAAAAGCATAAAATAAATCAGGGCAGTCATTTTGGGTGGAGATGAGGGTCCAGAGCTTAAAGATCATTCTTTAGTGGGGGAGGAGAAGGAACAGTTCAAGACAGAGTTGCATTTGGCTCTCAGCCCTACTATAACTAAGCCTTTCAAAGCCAGGAGAATAAACTTAATATAAGTCCAGTCCCTAACCCTTTTGTCAGAGGAAAGCAAGGCTCCCTGTACTCTTTAAGGCAGAGTGGATGCAGATATGATGGTGTTAGCTGAATTCTTCCTATTGCCACTTTCTAAATACGGATTTCCCTGCATCTGAAATTGTAAAAGCACATGAAGTCATTAAGACTCAGTTTGCCCAAGAGGCTTTCAGCATTATGACTCTCCTCAGGCCCTCTCTCTCTGTGCCATACCACACCTGCTACTTGGCATCTGTGCCCTGCTTCTGCCTTCAGCACTGCACAGAGCCACTCCATAACAAGCTGGAGACCTGAACAAGAGGATGACTGCTCCTTGCAGCTCTTACATGGGGCTTGTTCACAGTCCCAGGCTCACAAAGCTGAGGAAGAGGTGGCTGGCTGCATAGTAGCAGAGATCAGGATACCTCTAGAGGGAAGGCTTTTTCAGACCATTATCTAACGTGCATGGCACACATGGTTGGCAGCACACTGGGCACAGACCTTGAGAGACAAAGACAAGGCCCAGCCAGTTCCCCTGCCTTTTGTCATCTCCAGACCCCCGGGCCCCTCCAGCCTGTGCACCCATGCATAATTGCATTGGAGACTCCCTTTGTAGTGCTGTGACTGTGAGATTGTCCTGATGGCCTGGAGCCTCCACACGTCAGGTTAGGGAGGAAAGTGTAATGATGGCATTTTAGACAAACTCCTCAACCTACAGAAAAGGACTTCAGTGAAGTGGGTTAAGCACTGGAAAAGGTAGGCCAGCAAGTGTATGAAAGCTCCATCTTTGGAGATTTTCAGAACTCAAGTGGGTAAGGACTAGAGCTACCTGACATAGCTTTGCTAACTCTCCTTATTGATATGCACGCTTCTGAAACAGCCATCCCCTTGGCTGCCTGATGGAGTGCTTTGGCTGTAGCAGGTACCAAAGAACAATAGGGTAAATGAATGATGAAATGCTCCCTCCCACTGCATGGTTTCACTCCCATGTTTGATTCCATCAGCTTAAAGTGACACAGTGCTCATGATTTAGATGGGATGTTACTTAATTTCGCTCAGAAGAGGCCTTCTTTGAAGGGCAGCACAATTTAAACCTCTGGTTTTGTAACAGGCTTTGTAGTTTCCTCGCAAGTATTTTTGTATGTGTTCACAGGTCCTCTCTTCAAGCACCTCAAGGCTGTCTGAAGAACTTAGTGCTCTCCAGCAGCTGACATTGCCTTGTTTTGCTTCATATAAAAGAAATGCACTTTAATTCTATCCTTTCTCCAGGCCTAATGAGGCAGGTAGAATCAGCTACTACAGGAACTTTTAGAAATAGGTCTGTTTGTCCAGAAGGCTTGGAGAAGCTTTGTTGCTTTGCTTTGTACTTCTGACACTGTTGTTGCAGTATTAAGAGATCTCTTACCTTTAATGCTGTATGGTATGATTTGAAATCAGGTTGTCAAAGCATCACCTTTTTGAATATCTCAGTAGAGTCAACTCTACTGAGATGTTGAGGAAGGCTCTTCAAGGTGCTGATGCTTTAATGTATTGTCATTTCTAGGGAAGACTGAAGCCATAGAGCATGGAATCCAGCCCTTCTTCTAGCTACCCAAGGGCAGCAAAAATATCTATAGACTGATCTTCTACAGCTGCTCTGGAGCACTGGACCTTCCAGTTGTATGTATTTTCAGGGCACAAGCCACCCCAGAAAAGCTGCTTTTCAAAACGTATGTCATCTCTTGTTTATGTTTAGACTAAAATAGCTGAAAAGGGAAAAAAAGAAAAACATATGGCTTCAGCATCAAAACAAAGCAAGTCTTTCTTTTCCCTAAGGTTCTTTAATTATGCTTCATGCAAAAGAAAATGACACTAAAAATGAATGGGGATGAAGGTAAAGACAAGGTACTGGCATTGGAGATAAGGTTAAATCAGAGCCCAGCAGAATGAATACAGCAGTGGAAGAAGTTTAACAAGTTCATTTTATGTGCCACTGTGTCATGCTTCCCTTTGATGCTGAAGAATGTTGCTTCACTGGTTCCAAGGGTGTGAAAGGGCCATGCTGCTGGGATGATGTGACCCACAGACTGCATGAGCCACTATTGGGCTACCTTTCTATCTGGAAATTGTTGTTTTACTTGTATTACCATTTTGCTATGGACCAGGAACCGGTCTGGACTTTGTAGTCAGAGGTTTTGTGTAGCATGCCAGCTTTCAGAACAGTATTGTGCAGGGCAAAAGCATAATGAGAGCAGGTGGATACTCCAAGGGAAGTCAATGTGCCTCTGTGGAAAACATTCGCAGTGGTCGAGGTTTGAAAGATACCCATCTTGTAAGGAGCTCAGAAGTTTAAGCTAAATGCTCTTTAAAATAGTGGAGATCCCTCTGACCTTTGCTTTCAAAGGGAGGAGGCAGGACAAGACACTTGCAGACTATGTTGTGTGCACACATACACAGCAAAGGACAGGAGGAACCTCACACACCTTGTCAGGAGGGGTAGAGTGCACTGTGTGTGATAAGCCCTGGCAGATACACACCTCACCACTGTGAGCTTACACCAAGGGCTGACATCTCCCCCTCCTGCCAATGTTTGTACACATCCTAAACTGCTATTGCATGGTCTGGTGGGAGTCCTGAGACTGGAAGAGCCAGCTGGTTGCCCAGCTGGTTGTTAGCTCAACCCTTCACAGAAGAAAAATAAATTAACAAAAGAAAAATTGATCAGCCTCCTCCACCATTTGTTCTGCCCTTGGTGATCGCAAAGCTTGCTCTGGAGCACCTCTGTGTGAGCTCCACGTCAGTCCATTGTAACTACCCCTTCCAGCCTAAAAGGTACTTTATAGGCCTTTGCTTTACAGGACCATTCACATGTGAAGGACTCAGAAAAGGCAAGGTAGGACTCCTGTAACAGCTGTAACTCAGATGTTTTTGCACACATATTATTTTTACTTAATATAGATGGTGTTAACATTAATGCCTTAACCCTTGAGGAAGCTAACTAATTTCCAGGTTGATATGGCCAGGGAGCTGGCTAATTTCCAGTGTTTTGGGGAGAGAGCCAAGACGTGCAATGCCAGGGTGTTTCTGGCTGCTGGTGTTCCTGAGTGGACCACATCCGGATCTGCACTTCATCCTGGATTTCCAGCCACTGTCTGCCACCCCACCACACTCTGTGTGTGCCGTGGGCTAAGTGTCTTTAACAGCAGGGCTACCATTACCAAGCTGCAGCTGCGTGTTGTGATACTGTCACCCAAAATGCCTAGAAGGGGACAAACTGGCAGCTTATTAAACAAGCTGTACAAGGCTGGTGGCTTACGAACAACAGCCACCGTGGTCTAGGAGTTTAGTGTGAGTAAGATGTAGCAAAACAGTGACACCATCACCCATACACCCGGTGTTGTTACTGAAATGTGGGTCTAACCAGGAAAAGGCTGTGGCAAGCAGGCAGGAGAGGAAAAGGGAGGGGGAATTTCAAACACCACAGCCCAGAGAAAGAAAACCCTGCGTTCGTGCTTACGTCAGTAGCCTGTCTGTGTGCTGACCCCAGGCTCACCTGAGCCTTGGCAAAGCTCCCCTTTGTTCTGTGTTGGCGTTTAGAATCCAGAGTTATCCCACCACCACTTCGTGACCCATTCCACCCAGACAGCCTGCCCATGATTGCTTCATAAAGTAAGACCCAGGAATCAAAAACAGGGCATGTTTCCTGAGCAGAGATGGAAAACAGCTGTGCTGGAAAAAAGGAGGGGTTTTCTGGCTGAGCAGTGGAAAATACAGATCAAGGCCTGGTTGTGCAATCTTCTCTGGCTGGCCTTTGGCTGCTATTGTGGCAAGGGGACCAGCTGGACTTGGCAGGAGGCTGCTGCCCGGTGATGGGGGTAGCGAGACCCTCTGGTGACAAGGCTAGAAACCCAGAGCTTAGTGTTGCACGTTTTACAGATGCTTGGGAGGCTGAGAACTTACATCTGGTGATGCTGCCCCCACCACTGTCCTGCAGTCAGATCTGTCTGGCCAGTCCCAGATGGTGTTTGAATGGCCAGGCCTGTTACTGGAAAGGCACAGAGCTCTGTAGGGCTACAGAGAAGCAGCATCTGCCCAGGTGTGAAGCTCAGTTCTGCCTGGTGCTCATAAAGTGCTCCATGTGCAGCCAGAGCCAGGGGATGTGGTTATGTTGTCTGGCCAGGTTCCTGCGTCTGAATCCCCAGTGCCTGCCTGAGGACTGTGAAGGGAGGCTGACCAAAAGATCTTAGAGCTAGAATCTGCTCTGCTATTGGAAAGCTATGTCCTGATTTTGCTAGCCTAAAATGCTGCTTGCTTCAAGCATGGCTTCTGAAAGAGTTCTTGATTTTCATCAAATTCAAAATCTCTAATGAAAAGTAAAGGAACCAGCTGAGCCTGGATCGAGAGGCAAGGGGTGCAGGATTCTGTCTGTTTTTAAAAAATCTAGTTATTATGTACAAGAAGGAGAGAATGGGCAAGAACAGAGAGGGAGAATTTGGCCTTTGCTTCAGGGCCAAATTATCAAAAAAATTACTCTCTTCTGCTGAGAGAGTCCTGCAACATCTCCTCTATGTACTAAAAAGTAAGGGGCAAAATGGTGAGAAGGCAGAAGCAAAGAAAGTAGGCAAACCATGAATCACCTCCTGGGCTGATACATGCCAGCTACATTGGCCTCTCTTCTTAGCACCTGGAACAGCAGAAGACAATATGATGAATGTTTTTCACTCTGTAGTGTTTGAGCTATGGATGCGCTGTAGCTGCAAGGGAGATCGTGCTTTCTTACAACTGGCTCAGCTACTGAGCTGAAACATATGGATCCAAACCTTGCTCTGCCGCAGCTTCCAACAGTGTTCATCACTAAGACAGCACAACTGCAGGGGAAAAAGCAAACCCAAAACTGATCACTGCTACAGAGCCCATGAAGGGAAGGAAGGAAGATGTGATATGGTGACCTGTAGCAGGGAGGAAACTGCAGAATTTAAGCAAGAGCAGTGCCCAGAGGAGATGCAGAGGGAAACTATTTTGGTCCAAATAGCAAACTTTGGAGAATTTATAGTTCTGAGTTGGGAACTGTGATAAACACACCCCATGGAAGGAGTGAGGGACTTAAGACTCTGCTGAGGGCAGCCACCCTGTCCTGTAGGAGATCCAGTTTGATTCTCAAGGTGCAGCTTAAAGGGGGCTGCAGGAGCTGGCTCCTGCAGCACAAGAAAAGAACAAGACAAAGAACAATGCATTTTGCTAGGGCAAGTGCACCTGCTTTAGCTATTACTGATTTAAGCCAGGTCACACTAAACTTGGTACACAGCAGGCTTTGCACAAGTGCACACAAAATCAATTTGCTGAAACCTGGACAACTTTGTAAGACATCCAGACAAACAAAACCCAGATAGATACACAAAATTAATACTTGGTAACTGCTTCAGCGTTCTTAGGCTTTTTGAAAATGTAGCATTACTTGCAGATGAAATCTCCAGTGCTTCAGTTTATCTTCAATACGAAACAGGATGAAGGCATATTTTAGAAATAATTTGCAAAGATTATTTTTATAACTAGAGATGCTAGTTTTTTGGCTTTTACTGACCTGAAATTATTCTTTATTTAAAAAATTGGCCTTCCTTTTTAACTTCTTAATGAGGTATCAGCCATGATCATTCTTATGAAACAAACAAACTCCCCATCTGTATCTACTCAGCAGAGTCCAAATGGGACCTCAACAGTGGCTGAAACAAAATTTCATTTTAAAAAAAAAATTGTTCCCATGGAAAAGTTCCAATTTTGATGAATTATTTCCTGCAAGAAAGCAAAAACTAAACCTATCATTCAAAGTTTTGACCCAATGTTTGCCCTTCAAGAGGGAGAAGGGTAGTGGAGAGAAAGCAAGTGGGTGTGGGTTTGGGAGAAAAGAAGTCCTACCAATAAATGTGGGTAATGAAAGCAGAGGGAAGAAAGTACAAATTCCCAAGCATTCCAGACATATCTGGTATCCTTTACATCCTGCGCTCTGTGCTTCAGTTGTACATATTTCAGTGTTCCACCGCAGAGGCAGCTGCATTTCAGTTGGGAGTTACTATATGAAGAGTTTTTTATAGTTGTTACAGGATCTTATGAGATGAAAAGGCGCTGACCACGGCAAAGAAAGTAAAATAGAACATGCAATCTATTAACTACGCTGGAAACTACTTATGCCACAGAGAAATGGGTGCCAGGAAAGCAAAAACTTCCAGAAGAAATTAGAAATAAAAGGGGGAGAAAAAGGAAAAGTCACTGGCAGCTGGGAAAAGAGTGCAGGCTCATTACCACATCCGAGCTGTTGAAAAAACAGCCTCTGGTTTTCTGTAGCTCTTCATCTGTTTTTCTGTTCATTTTTGTCCTTCTCTTTAACCTTGCTGGGTAAAACACATCTCCAAGGACAAATAAAAATGATTTTCTTGCCAGGGCTGCTGACTTTGCAACCTGTCAGAAAACTGACTAAACTTGAAGCTCCTTCAGTCAGTCACTTTAAAATATAGTCAGCATTGTGTTTAAAGAAAAAAATTAACTATATGAATTCAACACCAGGGTTACTGTGCCGCGTATTACAGCATTCTACGAGGCTCCAGAAGAAACAGAACAACTGAGGTGATGAGTAGCGTTACAAAGGAAGCACTGCAATATACTAGGCTTGGCTCTTGCAGTACGGAGAAGATGCTTCACTTGTTTCAATTAAATAGGTACTTTATTGAAGAATCCATAGATCCAAAAAGCTGGCCTGAGAACCAGAAAAAATACCATTTAGAACCCAGGCTCAGGAAATGTGAATTAATTTTGCTAGGGTCTCCTTTAACCTGCCCAAGGAAAAATGTCTGAACATTGGAGGGGTTGAAATCTGCAGTGGGTATTTTTGTCATCAATTCCATTCACCTTCCCTGGAAGCATTTCCTCTTTTTACCTGCACCATAGGTGGGTGGAGAATTGTAGTTTCTTTTAGGAAACTTTTCTCCCTCAGCTTCTTCACTGCTCCTCAGAGATACACTTAGAACCCAAATAGACTGGACGGATTTATGGATTGGCAGGTCCACCTACCATCTACTGTCTCTGACAAATGCTGCTTTCAAACTGTGGTTAGGACAAAGCAGTGGTTATTTTCAAAATCAGCATCAGTTTGCTCAGGGTCACAGCATAAAAGGAGAAATTATGTTGGTCCCTTATCCATTGCCTGCGCCGTTACTGTGTGCCCACCTGGCCCATGCAATTTATCCTTTCTTATATTCAAACAAGTGTCAGATTCTGGCTTATGACCCAAGAGGTGCACAAAATGCAAGGCTGAGTGCCTTTTTTAGGCTGTGTATGTGGGGGGCGGGGGTCCTGCTCTAGGAAGGAGCTGGTTCAGATCCATGGACAAGAATAAATGAAGGAGGAGAAAACATGGAGTCAGCTATAGGAACAAGGTGAACTCTAGAGCAAGAGATGTAATTTTTCAATCAAGCTTTTAATGAAAAGATCATAAAATAACAGTTTCTCATCACTGTACATTAAGACTGCAAATTTCTGAATGCTGAGATCATATTATAATTTCTGTATCTTTTTATATGACACTTGAGTTGAAGCCACAACTATGTGTGGCTCTGACCTGAATTCAAGCTCTTGAAGGAAATGAACAGAACATTGCAGCAGGAATGTCGGCCTTTCCCTTGACCTCCCCTCCTTTCCTCCTCCCCAGGAAACATCCAGGGCTTCCAGACTGACTGATAGTTAAGGCTTAAAATGAAAAGAAATAAAAAAAACCGAAACAAAACCAAAAAACAAAAGGGGTGATGCACCATCCCTTTTTCAGTTGTATTTAAAATATTAAAATAAAATGGGGGAAAATATCCAGCCAGTCAGAACAAGATCCTCTCCTCATAGAAAAGTTATCCCCAGCCAGTCAAACGTCCTGTGGAAGGTTAGAGGAACAGCTGTGCTGGGAGTGCTTTGATTGGTAACTTGTGACAGAGAAAGTTTAAACCAGTCCCACTCCTCAGGGAAAGCAGCGCTATGAAGTGGGTCCCTAACTGGCAAAAAATGCCACATGAAAGGTGGTGGTTCAGACCTGCCCCACCACATGCCACAGGGGCTGCTCTGTTCCAAAAACACTGATCCACTGATCCCTGTATTCAACACTGGCCTTCAAAATGCTTAGGAAAATTAGGGAAGGAAGGGAAGAAGATGGTGGCAATAGGAACAATGGAACAAAAATGCATTTCTATCTCTACATTTAAGTTTCAGGATCTTTGAGTTGTTAGGTAAAACAAGGAAAGCAGAATAAACAGCAGTTCTGATGTGACAGAAAGATGAACCAGTGCTGAAACAAAGGAGTCTTCCTGACTTGGAGGACCAGCTAGGAACCTCACTGCAAAGCTGGAACTGCTCACAAGGGTTCCCAAATCTTTTCCTTTTGCAAGGAAAGCAGCGCATTTAGTGAGTCTAATGGGAAATCATCAAAGGTGAAATTTCTTACCCTATTCTGAAAAAATGCAAAATACGAGGAATGGAAAGGGAGCTGAGAAACAGCTTTTCCTTTTGCCTGCTTGTCTTCTGCACTAAAATCAGGACCATAAAGTACCATGGGACTTAAAACATTGCAAAAGGCTACTTTCAGTTATTGAAAGCAAACCCTAAATTTTCTTTTTCAAGAATATGGCCAGTTCTGGAGTGCAAGAATAAGCTTATAGAAAGGAAGGATTTTACAGTAAGTGGGAGACTTTACTCATGTTGAGCAAATAATTATTTAAACAAAAACTAAGAAAAAATGCCAGGAGTCTCTTTAATTATTCCAGAATTACAGCTCAGAGTTCATTTAGATTTTAAATTCTTGCTTAAACAAATGTTTATTCAAACGTGCCATCTCAATGATGTGCATTTCTGGTGTCTGGGGACAGCTCGGTGTTTGCTACCTAGAGCCTCTTAAACCCACTTAAAATGTAGGGAGGTTTTGTCTCTTTGTTTTTTTTTGTTTGCTTTACCCTTAACTCTAGCACTGCTGATTGGAAAGGTTTCAGAATTTGGCAAATATCCAGAAATCAGCAAACATCCTTCCTTCACACTAATTTTTAAGGCTATAGTAGGTACTGACTCCACCAATACTGAAACAAGAGGTTTTGTAAAGCACAGCTTTCCCCAGGAGCTTGAGCCCCCTTGTGCTGTGGGGAACCTGATGCTTCAATATCATTTGCAAGGCCCATCATGAGATGGCACAGAGACTGTTGGGTTTGGCACGGAGCTGCCTCTGCCCATCCTAGGCCTCGACTCCCCACATTTGAGATCCTTATTGCTACCACAGTAAACAGAAAGTGAGGGATGAGGGGGACTTCAATTAGGAGCTACATCCTGTCCTTCAGGCAGGACAACAGACTCGTCTCAGTCACAAGCTGCAATCGGAAGCACACAACTATTCCTCAAGTGACTTTTACCTTCTCTGGATTTTGCCAGCAGTCACCTCAGATTTCGTTTTGTTTTGCTAAGTGCACTGGATGTTTCACTGGTCAAGACCCATACTCCTGCTTTTCAGAACTGAAGCAACATGGTAAAATACTGCTAACCCAGACTTTGAACCTGCACTGCTTGAAAACAATGCTTTCCACACACATGAGAGAGAGGAAAACAAAAACAAAAACCAAAACAGGAATCTTAAAAGAGTGACACTGTAAATTGAAACATTTAAATACAGCAAAACATAAATTCCTCTTCTATGCAAAGCTACAAAAGTCCAGTCTTTGTATTGTCTTCACAGGTTATGGTTTATGGCTATGCTGAGAGTCTCTGAGATTCTTTTTTTCTTTTTTTTTTCTTTTTTTTTTAATATATTTTTTCATTTTTTTGAAATCCTGTAGAGAAGACCCTGCGACACATCTTTGTGTTTGCAACTGTCTGAATTACATTGCAAAACTGTGCATACAGAATCTGAGAAATAAATACATTCATTACTGCACATACATATTGATACAAAAACAACACTGTCAAATAGTGTTTGCACCATCTTTGTTAGATATTAAGACCAGGCAAAATTAATATTTCATTTTCCATCAGCCCCCCCTCAAATGTTCGAGGTGGCTTTGGTGTAGAAGGTAAAAGCTACAAAGGGTCAAGACTAATGATGGGGAGCTTTCTAAGACCTTTTTATTTTTTTGGCTTCAGCGGTATTTTAGCAAACCATCGTCATTGGTCGTCTTTAAACTGTTCTACCATGCAGATGGGCTTAGGTTTCCACCTAGGCAGCCTTCGGAGTTTTGGTTGGGCTCTTTGCAGGACTGTAAGGTCTGAAGTGAATCAATCCAGCAGTGTAACTAACGTGGCTCAGAGGGCCTGGAGAGCCCAGCAGAGCCCAGCAGAGCCCAGCAGAGCACAGCAGAGCACAGCAGAGCCCAGCAGAGCACAGCCCCGGCCCGGCACAGCCCCGGCCCGGCACAGCCCCGGCCCGGCACAGCTCGGCACGGGAGGAGGCAGCTCCGGGCCCCGAGCCGGGGCTGGGAGCTGCCCGTGCTCTGCCGCGGCAGCGGCCGCAAAGCCTCACAGAAGCTGCGTGTCAATAGCTCTTTGGTGTCTTCTGTGATCTTTGTGGCTCCTGCTTACACCCCCAAGTGCACAGAGCTGGGCCTTTGGGGTTTTTCGTCAGGAATTTGTTTTTGGAAGTTTTGCAGTGAAGGACTGGAAAACAGTCCAGCTCCCCGTGGCTAAAGTTAAGGAGATGTGCTGGGTACAGCAGCTCCCACCATTTTCTAGCATCCTTTTCTATCTCTAGAGCTTCTTGCATCTCCCCTTTAGTCTCTTGGTTCCCTCAGACTCCTCTAAGGAAGAGGGAGACTGGAATGCCTCTACAGTAGTGCCTGGGTCTCACTCCCAGCAACATCTCTCATGGATTGAAGAAAACAAATTCTACATGCCATATTTCTAGTTGCCAACCCCCTCCCCACCCTCTGTGAGCAGTGCTGGAATGCAGGCTGGGACACAGATTCCCCCTCCCAAGCTGGGGAACACTGTGTAGCCTTCAGAGACAAACCAATGGAAAAAGCAAAGATTAATTTTGACTGGCCCCTAGATCTGTTGAGGTCTGAAACTGTAAAAGTTTATGTAAACAATGAGATAAATATATTAGTACTTTTCTGAGCCAAGTGAGGTTCCATACTCATTCAAATGTGCTTTGGTTTAAAAAATAGTTTTGTGAATTTGGGTATGAGCTTCTTTATTCTTTTATACAACTTTTGCTATTTATCTTTTTTTTTTCCTGTTATTCCGAAAACATTCTGGAACTAAGTGACTAAAGCATATACTTAAGCTGCCTGGCCTCTTTTTTTTTTCTTTTTGTTTTTTTTTTTGTTT
>VZTX01010675.1:0-11013 GCA_013400915.1 Pardalotus punctatus | reverse complement strand
TTGGGAACTTTGTGGGAATCCCATGGGGCTGGAAATGCTTTTGGGAATTTTGTGGGAAANAACGCTTTTGGGAACTTTGTGGGAATCCCACGGGGCTGGAAACGGTTTTGGGAACTTTGTGGGAATCCTACAAGGCTGGAAACGGTTTTGGGAACTTTGTGGGAATCCTATAGGGCTGGAAACGGTTTTGGGAACTTTGTGGGAATTCTACAGGGCTGGAAATGCTTTTGGGAACTTTGTGGGAATCCCACAGGGCTGGAAACGCTTTTGGGAACTTTGTGGGAATCCCACAGGGCTGGAAGCGCTTTTGGGAAATTTGTGGGAATCCCACGGGGCTGGAAACACTTTTGGGAACTTTGCCTCCATTTTTCAAGATGGAGATGCTTTAGAGACGTGGATGGCGTGTTTGTGCTCCAGGAGCTGGCAATGGGTTCAGGGCTGGTGAGGAGCTGCCCCATCCCTTCCCAGCCCCTCTTCTGCCCACTGGGCTCCGCTTGCTGCCAGAGCTGAGACAAGAAAATGGGCTTCCTGCTCCTAAATCTGCTTTGCTTCAATTTATTCATTGTTTTTAACCCCTGCTCTTGCCGTTTCTTGTGCTGTGAAAGTGTCAGCTGCAGTTTCTTCCCCTAAATTTCTGGTTTTTGGCATTGCTGAGCCTCTCCTGCAGCGTCCCCACCGAAAATTTTGCTCAGCTTTGCTGCCTTTGGGCAGTTTTTCCCTCCTTCCTGGGTCAGCCTGTGCAGTTCAGGCACAGATAACTGTACCCAGTGAGGTTGGAAACATCAACTCTTCAGCCATCCGACTTCCCTTGCAAGAAATAAATGTTTGGTGGTGGCGTGTGCTCTGTTTGCTGATTAAAATGATTTTCTCAGTAATAGAAGCTCTCAGTGTCTCCTCTGATGTGAGGAGGAGTAATTAAGTCCTCTCAGTAATGCAGATAAATAATGCCTTTGGAGAGTCCTGAGTGCATCATAAATCAGCAGCCGAGTTCCTGAGGTGCCACCTCCTCGTGTCCTGGTGCTGAGTGACGGCAGCGGGCTCTGATTCCCTGCTGGCCCCTAATGCCACCTCTAAGGGCACAGCCTGGAGACTCTGGGAGTGCCATGGTGTCCCCAGGGCCTGCCTGGGACCTGTCACTGTTTTATGGAACCTTTTTGGAGTTTTGGACTTTCCAAAGAGCCCCATCATGGAGAGAAGTGCTGCCAGTTCTGAGGTGAAACCATGCGAGTCCTGGCCTGGCAGAATCCGGGGCTACGAACACATAAATATTCATTTACATTTCCATACATACAGCTTTACATAGATATATATCCATGTAAATAGCAACAGGTGGATTTTTTCTTTAGTTTTGTTGTTGTTCAGACTTTGGGCACCCAGACTGAGCATCTACCAAGTGTAAGGAAAGAGATAAGTGCCTCACAAAGATATTATTTGGGGAAAACTGGGGGAAATATGGAGAAAGATGCAACTTTCCCACTAACTACCCAGCAGGACATGGCTGTGGATTCAGAATTGTTTCTATTGTGTTTATTTCTTGAATCTGAACTTAATATATTCTTAATATTCTTCTTTATAACTTGAATCTGAACCTCTTCTTGAGGTTGTTCTCAGAATTCCTGGTTCAGAGGAGGTGGTGGTGCCTCTGTTTTGCAGCATCCCAGGAATGTGAGCAGCAGGAGCTCCTAACAGGGAAGTGCCTCATCCCTGGCTCTGTTGCTGACTCCCTCTGTGATGGATTCTCTGGGCTTGGGTGGTTCCGGGCAGGACCAGAGGTGGGGGCTCAGAGATGGAGGAAAATTTTCTGCTGGAAATGCAGAGCCTTCAAGATGTGTCACCTACAGATGGGACACCTGAACACCTCCATCCACATCTGCACAACCTCCTCCTGTGCAGCTGCTCCCTGACTTTGGGCTCCCCTCAAGGCTCCCGGTTTCTCTAAACCCCCAGCCCCGCTCACGCCTGGAACCACCCGAGCCTCTGCCAGGAGAATCAGTCACACACTCGCACTCAGAGCCAGCAGCAGAGCAGGGATGAGGAACATCTCGTGCAGAGCTGGGGGGACTCGTGGCTCTGGGAGGCTCTGGAAACTCCTCTGAAGGAGCGTGAGCAGCTTCCCTCCCCGGAGCTTGTTCACAGAGGAGCTGCAGGGGTGGCTCCGGGTGCATCTGCCAGTAGCAGACCCCGGGGAAGGAGGAGAAGGATGCTCCGGGTGCCGTGGGAAGGCTGGAGCCCGGTGCAGGGATGAGAGCCCTGGCAGGCTCTGCTTCCCCGGGATCAGCGAGCCAGGAGGAGGCGGAGGAGCTCAGACAGGCCGTGCCTGCTCCGGGGGCCGTTCCGGGTGGGAATGGGCAGAAAGGGAGCGGATACCTCTGTAAACTCCCGCAGGAGCCGCTGTGGCCGTGCCGAGGCTGGAGGAGCTGCGTCACACGGCGCCCGGCGGGGCCAGAGCAGGGCTGGCAGCAGAGATGTCCCTGCTGTCCCCAGGCTGCGGGGACACCTCCCCCGGCGATTTCCTTTGCAAATAATCAGGCTTTCAAAGCCAACATCCTGCTCAATTGACGGGGCCGCCCTGCCGAGAGCCAGGGCTTGGGCTGGCGGTGAGCGCGGCGACAGCCGCCGGTGACAGTCAGGGGACACCCGGGGGGCGAGCGTGGGTGGCACCCCCAGCCCCCGCCCCACTGCCCCGAGAGGGGCGAGCGGAGTTTCAGTTCTGCCCTTGCCGGAGCAGAGGGCGCTGGAGCCACAGAAAACTCCCGAGGATGCGGCGAGCGGCTCCAGACCCTGCCGGTGCCGCCGCTGCCGGGGCTGCCGAGCGCATCCCGCGGGATGCAGGCGCTCCTTGAGGCTGGGCAGGGATGGGCAGGGCTCCCTTCTCCAGGGCTGGTCCCTGTCCCGGGGGGCCCGTCTCGGCACCCCGGGGCCGGGCAGGGGACAGGCGGACGCTGAGGGTGATGATTTTCCTCCAAGGTGTTTTCCCGTCCTCTCCCAGCAGCTCCGCGCAGCCCGAGGAGCCCAGACCCTCGCTGGGTTCCCGTCCCTCGGCCCCCAGCGCAGGGCAGCGTGTGCTGCTGGCCCTCCCCGGGACCCCTTGGCTTTCCAGGCTCTTTTCCTTGACATCCTGAAAGGGAAAAGCTCTTTAAAAGGCGGGGGATCTCCTGCTTTTGTATTTGGGGTCGACATCAATTAGCACCCTCTCAGCCCCTCCGTGCTGGATTTATAACCCGTAGAAGATCCTGACATTGTTTATTTACCATTTAAATGCGATAAGCCTGGCCCGCTGACTGTTTTTCCCCTGTTCCGGCACCCTCAGAGTTGATTTTCAGGCTATACCACATCTCTGTTCGGCTGCGCTCTGCTTCCCCCTGATATTTTGGTAAGACAATATGAAAAGGTTTCAAGTTGCTCCAGGGGAAGTTTAGATTGCATATTAGGGAAAATTTCTTCTCTCGAAGGGCTGTCAAGCCCTGGAACAGGCTGCCCCGGGCGGTGGTGATGCCACCATCGCCCGAGGGATTTAAAAGACCTGTGGATGTGGCACTTGGGGACATGGTGGCCTTAGCAGTGCTGGGTGAACGCTTGGACTCGATGGCTTCAGAGGTATTTTCCAACTTAAAAATGCTGTGATTCTGTTTCCGGAGGAGCTCTGACTCCTTCGCACTCTCCCATTTTCAGCGAGTGAAAACGCGGCTCCTGCCTGAGCCCTGGGCTGCTGCTGCTTCCAGGCGCTGCCAGGGATGGGGGTCCTCACGTGTCCCCAGGGTCCCTGAGCTGTCCCCGGGCATCGGCCCGGGGCTGCGGCTGCCGGACAGAGCCTGGGGGGCTGCGGGGCTGTGGGACGGGGGAACGCAGCCCCGGTAGCTCAGCAGAGGTGGCGCAGGTCCCTCCTTCCCCGCTGCAGCCAGCGCGTCCTGGGGACTCTGCCGTGTCCCTGGCTGCCGTGACAGGACTCCAGGCAATGAGCTCAGCGCACCCGGAGAGGTTTTGCTGACTCGAAATCCCAATCTTCTCCCGTGGGGAGAGAGAGCAGCTCCCTTTCCCCCTTTCCCTGCCCGTGCGGGCAGTGGGGATCAGCTTAAGGGATTAACTCCTCCTGCTCCTCAGCCTCCCCTCCCTGAGCCGTGGGAGCCAACAGAGTGTGATAGAGACTGAGTGTGACCACAAGAGATTAATTAAACAGTAAGCCCTAATTACTGAGGCTAAGGCTGACCGACTTACCGTGTCTGTAAAATAGCCGAATACTTAATTTACACTGGAATGTGGACATAACTTTCACCATTAGCTGAACAAACAAGGAGCACCCGAGCTAAAGGGATCGGCTGCCTGACGGATGTGGGGTCACAACCGGAGCTGGGTCCTGGCAGCCGTGGGTGCCCCCCACCTCCTTCTGCCTGGCTGTGGATTTGGGGTGAGGGGGAGCTGCTTTCTAAAGCCCCAACCTGCCCCAAGCCTGAGGGATTCCCCGCCTGTCAATATTGTTCAGCTTTCAGCCTGCTTCTCAAAGTCCTTGTCATTTGCATTTCACTGCAGGTTTGGAAAAAAACAAATGGGGGAGAGACTGAAAGGCGTAAAAGCAAAGCCAAACCCCAACTCCCAGTGCAAGGCAGTGGAAGTAGGGCAGCCAGCTCCTGTTCCTGCCTCTTGATATCTTCCTTAATAACAATAACAGATTCTAAGAAGTGAAAGTTAATCTGTAGCTGCAGAGCTTTTTATTGTGTTTCTCCCTTTCCGTGTGCATTAACCTTTCAGATTTAGAAGGCTGCGCAGTGGGCATTGCTTTTTTTTTTTTAAAATTCCTATTATCCGTGCTTGCTGCATGGCTCCTGATCCAGTCCTAGACAGGGTAACAGCACATTCTCCCATTAACTGCAGCTCATTGAGCACTTCATCAGACCTTGAATTTGTGTTTTAGGTGGAATGGAGGTCCTGAGTGTGTTTGAAACCTTGCTGAGCTGAGCATTCTGCAGAGGAGGAGAGAACATCCCAGGATCATGGAGATAACAAGTGAAACAGGGCAAACACAAGCAAAGGACTTTTATACCTGTTTTGAGATGAGGGAACTGCTGATTTAAAGGCTGGACGTGTGGCTGTGTGCCCGGGGATGTTGAAAGCTCGTGACAAAACCGTGTGGCCCCCCAGGCCCTGGTTCAGCACTTGGCCAGCGTAAGAGCAGCACAGTGGCCACAATGGCTCCTGCACCAGGGTTTGAGGAAAGGGGAGAATTATCACTGCCCTGGCTTTGTTCCTGCCTGTGTACGTGACACGGGAGTGAATGTATCTGCCACCTCACTCAGGAAAAGTTAATTAAAAACCCAATTTTTAAGGCGACTCGTCACATTTTTTCATGCATTATCCATTTTGTCTCGTGCCATGATGAGCTGAAGAGCCCCTATGGGAAACTGATCCTTGTTTTGTGCCACCTGCCCACTAAACCTTAGTTAGTCCTTTCTTTTCCTAGGATAGAAAGACCAAGACCCGCTTGAAACTGGGAATATTTGGGATAGATTCAAGGACAGTCCCGGGAACACCTCCCTGCGATGTTTTCCTGCAGAGGTGGTGATGTGTGAGGTGGGTGCCACCACCCTGGCTCGAGCTGCACCAGCACTCCCGAAGGCTGAAGGCCAACTCTCCCTGACTGCAGCTGCAGCAGCTTTGGTGCTGTCCCTGCTCCAGGCTGTTTTCTGCTCCATGGTGATGCCTTCAGGGAGATAGGCTTGCCCAGCCAGCTGTTCCAGCTGTTCCAGCTGCTCCAGAGCAGAGGTTCTTCTTTCAGTACAAGAAAACACTGTAGAGGTTCTCTGTTCCCCCTCCGTGCCCTCCCTGAGGTGTGTTACATAATTACCGATGTGACAAACACATTTCTGCCACATTCTTGCAGCTGTTGGGTGCAGAAACACCCCCAGCACTTGCAGGGATTTATTATCTCCCTTAATTCCACAGCAACTGCCATCGTCCCCCTGAGGAAGCAGAAGGCTTTGCATTGTGGTGCTATCCTGGTGTAATGCTGCTCTTCGGTCCCCAGGCTCTTCAAAACTTGGGAAAACTTTGGGAATCGGGGCCCTCCTGACCTTTGGTGATCTCAGCCCAAGAAGCAGCAACTGTGAACACGGAGCTGTTTCCCTGTGTGCTCATTTCTCTGCGTTCTCTTCTTGTGCCTGAAGAGTTTCTCTTGCCCGTCACTGAGAAGACGAAAAGCTCTTGGTCTTTAATCAATCTGTATCCAACGATAACGACAAAAAGAAATAACCCAGGCACGGTGTGACTCCTTTTGCAGCGGGATTTGATGCACTGGGAGCTTTGTAAAATGTCCAGCAAACTCCTGCAGGGGACAAGGACAGACAGGGGTAGGTTTATGTCCTCAACCTGCATTAACCTTTGGGCAGGTGACTGGTCAAACCCCCAAATTTCTCTTATTTGCCCATCTGGCTCCAGGCCTGGACCTGGTGCTCTGTCAGTTTTTGTGATGCTTCTCCTTCTTGGATTTCCAGAATGAGGCTCACGCAGAGCTGAGCCTGTACACGACTCGAGTTCAGATAAAGTCAGATTTGAAAAGCTGTTTTGACATCGAGATGCTGAGAAGCATCCAGGCAAATGTTCAGAAGAGCCTAAGGAAAGGAGAGACCTGAATCTTAAGGAGGATTAGACGTCTAATCATTTACCAGAGACAGATATGTATTGAGAGACAGGCAAAGACTCCACGAATCTCCCTCTCCTGGGGCTCAAGGCCTCACTTAAATTGAGGTCCAAGGAATGGAAGAGAAGGTGTGAAGTTGTCTTTCCCTGCTGGCAGGTCTTGGAGACCTATGGGGTAGAAAGGATCTTAGAAATGCCATGAAAAATAAAAATATGAAACCTGATATACTTTTAAGTCTCTTTTATCTATCGTCTTCTCCAGTTCCCTGCCACAGGCACTGTCTGAGTGCAAACACTTCTCTTTCCCACAGAGCAAACCCTGTTCTGGTGGTGCTGGAGCTCAGATGAGAGCACCGAGCACCACAGAGATTTCTTGGCCCTCTTCAACCCATGGGCAGCTTTGCTTCCCTGAGTCCTGTGATTTCCTGGTAATTCCCTAAGTCCTGTGATTTCCTGGTAATTCCCTATGATTTCCTGGTAATTCCCTGTGATTTCCTGGTGATTCCCTGTGATTTCCTGGTGATTCCCTGTGATTTCCTGGTGATTCCCTGTGAGTTTTCCCCCATGGTGTTGCTCAGACCTCGGTGCTGGTTGTTGGAGTGTTTTCTGAGCTGACAGCCTCCTTGTTGAGCTGCCTGGGACTGAACTCAGCCGGCTCCTGCCGCAGCCAGCAGCTGGATTTGGAGTCGTGATCCACCTACAGAGGAATTGAGTTCATGAGGAACAGCATGAGCACAACAACCCTTGGTCCCCTGGGGTTCTCTCAGGGTGGGGAGGTGCCATGGAGAAGGTGCTGAGCAGGGATTTCCAGCTCCTGCTTCCCCTCCCTGCCCTGCTATGGGCTCTGAGCGCTGTCCCTCCGTTCCCCTGTCCTCAATTCTGAGGAATTCTCATTCCAACTGATGCTGGTAAACACTGCCCTTGGTCTGCTGGGGCCTGAAAGAGGCCGGGAGAGCTGTGTGGTGCTGTGGGGTCAGGACTGTCGCAGCCTGGGGGGTTTGTGCAGCCCCTCGTGTGGGGCTGGGGTTGCGGTGCCAGCCCCAGGACGGTGCCAGCAGTGCTCCCACCCCAAGGGATGAGCTCAGGGTCTCTATTGCTCCGTGTTTATGCTGCAGCTGAGGGAATTGGCCCTGGGGCTTTAGGACAGTAAACAATACCATGATCAGGACTTGCACGGGAGGAGCTGTACCTTCAAAAACCCTCTTTTCCCTTTGTTCAAAAATTATCAGAGCATCCTTCTCATGGCTTTTGCATCAAGCCATGCTACATCCTCTGGCAGACCTGAGCACCAGCTTTAACAATTTCCTCTAGCTGCATGGCAGCAGGG
Organism: Pardalotus punctatus; assembly: GCA_013400915.1. Taxonomy (NCBI): domain Eukaryota; kingdom Metazoa; phylum Chordata; class Aves; order Passeriformes; family Pardalotidae; genus Pardalotus; species Pardalotus punctatus. The sequence goes on along the minus strand of VZTX01010675.1, from coordinate 3,056 downwards.
TTTTCCTCCAGCACAGCTGGTGCAAAATGGGAGTGAGGAGAGCAGAAATCCCTGGCCAGGAGCACCTTGGGAAGCTGCTTTTCTTGGCCTGAAGCTCTGGACCTTCCTGAGGGCTGGAAGATGTGCGGTCTGTGTTGTTTGTTTATTTTTAAAGGGAATGTGCTCCCGGGAGCAGCTCTGCTTGGCAGTACCCTGGATCCAGAGCCTCGAGATGGGATTGAAGTGGCTCCTCGGTTCCTCGGTCTTGTGAATTCTGAGAGCAAATAAAAACCTGCCTGCAGTTCCCTGAGCTCACCTGGGCACCAGGTGTGCTGGGGGGCTGTGACCTTCCCTCTGAGCTGTTCCTGATGTAGGGCAGGATCCAGGGAAGGCAGGGCATGGTGGGAGTCCCTCTCTTAAAAGAAGAAATCTTCTTTCCCGCTGCTCTTCCTGTAAACATGTCCCTCTTGTCCTGCTCAGAGAGGGACGCTGGGGTTGTGTCCCTAAATTTTAGCCACTGTCCCTCATGCTGGAAGCCTGTGCTGCTGCCTCTGGAGCACAGCAAGCTGGAAATCCGTGTTGTGATTTAACCAGAGACCCATCCAGAGACAGATCCAGACCATCCCAGCAATTCCTGGGAGCTGCCCTGCCTGGGCAGATAAAAAGCACCATGCTCCAGGGGTCCCAGTCATCTGACAGGAAAATCCAACAACCCTGGCCCATTTTCTCTGCCCTGACTGTGCCTTGCCAGATGGAAGTGCTGCTCCATTAAGCCCAGTCACCTGCCCAGGGCTTGGGATGGAGGTGAAAGTCCAGGGAAATGCTTGGTTGCCTGGCAAAGCTGCTCGGGGAGGAGGAAGGCTCCTTGCTAAGCAGCGCTGGAGAGCAGAGAGATTTACTCACCTCTGTCTTTGGGGCTTACGAGGAGGAGTCACACATGGCCGGATCCATTTTTAGAATTTTCCATGGAATGCTCCTTGCCCTCCTGTAATGGGAGATTATGGATGTTTGACCTGTTTCAGTGCTCTAAATTTTTTTGCTTTCTCTTAACTCCCCTGCTTTTCTCCTAATCTTAAAAAGCCCAACTAAATCCTGATGCTTCCCCTCTCAAAGCCAAATAATCCTTGCAATCTCCATCTCCTTCTCTTCTTTAAGGCTTTCAACGCTTAAGGTCTGCGTGATCTTCCTTAGGGTGTGAAAAAAAAAACAATCCAGGGAAAAAAACCCTGAGCATGCAGATTGAGGAAAGGGCAAACTGGTTTAACAGAACATCCTCACGACACGCTCGCATCATTTTCTCTCTGTCACAAACACCCCCACCGCCCTGGCTGCTGATTTCACTGCAGTGCTGTGGTGGGGAGTCTGTTCTGGGAGAGGCAGAGTGGTTTGGTGGCTGTAGGAGGAGGGAAGGGGATGTGGAGGTCAGAATTTTCCGTGATTCTCAATGAGACCTGATGCAAAAGACAACACTTTAAAAAAAATTTTTTTTTAACTTTTCAGAGCTGTTGTGTCATTCATCCATCCCCCTGATCTTGTAAGCCCAGGAGGATGAAGATTTGTGGAAGCCAATGTATTTTTTTCTCCAGATGCTGATTTCCATCAGAAGAGGTGGGGGATTACTGAAAATGGCATTTCCTCTTCTACTGGTCACTGAGAAAAAGTCAGGTTTTTCCACTGAAAAAGGGTGTATTAGATCTAGTGGCCAGAAGCAGAAAAGTGAAAAATCAAACCACTAAATAAGTAAATTTAATAAAAATGGAACAACTAAATAAGCCAGCTGAGGGAAACCTAAGTTCCAGGTAAAAGATAAATCCATCATAGGATAAAGTGCAGTGAGGGTGAAAATGTTTTTTAGGGAAGATTTTTAAAAAATATGAGTGTTCCCCTGCCATGTTCATCCTGTGAGCTCCCTGCACCCTCCTTCCCCATCCACAAAATAAGGAAACTTTCCTGGAAGACCCATTTGTGAGGGGGCACTTCCAGCAGTGCTCAGCGGTGAAGACTGAGGGACGAGGAAACTCTCATTTGAATCTCTGCCCAGGGTGTGTTTGAGAGGAACAGGGATGCAAAACCACTCCAGCATCTGTCTCCAGGCAAAGTTTCTCCCAAAGACTCCAGCACTCAGCTTAATCTGCAAATTATCCAAACCTGGGGTGGGGATAAAGGTCTTTTATTGCATTGCCAGCAAGCGCACGGGAAGGCAACATCGGGACTGGAGCTGCCTCTCGCTGCCCTGGTCCCCAGGGCTTGCAGTCCCCTGTCCGCGTCGGGGGCTGCTGGTTCCTGCCGTGTGCGACCCTGGAGGCAGCAGGATGTGATTCACCTCCTTCCCTCGCTGTTTTCCGTGCGTTAGAGCCGCTCCCGGCTCCCCTGGGCTGCCAGCGCTGCCTCCGGCAGTGATTCCTGCCTGTGCTGCAGTGGGAGAGAGCCCTTCAAACACCGAGCCCCGGCGTGAGGAGCCGGTGCCTTCCAGAGAGTCACCCTTTGCGTCTCGCCAGACCTTATTTGTGTCACTTGTGGCTGCTGCCAGCCCTCTGACTGGCTCCTGAAGCCAGCAGATGTTATTGCTCCAGGCTCGCCTGGTCGGTGGGTTGGTTCTGAACTGAGACAGCTTGGATGACTAAGGCAAAAACCACATTAGCGGCAGAGTCCAGGGTTTCCTTGCTGTGGAGGAAGTGAAAATGTCCCCCTGTTGACAGCCCTGACTTCTCCGGAGGGTCTTTTCTAAAAGTTAATCGTTTGCATCCCAAATTTAGCCTAAATGCAAAAGCATTTCCTCGCCAGCTACTGCAGTGACTGTTGCCGTGCGGCGCTCCAGGAACAAGGAGGAGTTATGTTCCTGACTTGTGCTGGAGGGAAGCAACAGAGGGTGTTGGAATAAACAGGATTAAAGGATTTCATCCATAAATACAGGATTAAAGGTATCCAGTGCTCTGCAGGAGTCATTCAACCCAAGGAGAAACAAAGTAAGTTGTGCGGAAGGGCGCAGCTCTGCTCGCGGCCAGCCCGTGCCGCACATCCCCGCACCGCCCCAGCCCCGGCAGCGCTGCGGGGGCCGCATCCCCCGCCCCGCACCC
>VZTX01010673.1:0-11168 GCA_013400915.1 Pardalotus punctatus | reverse complement strand
CGCTCCCCAGGGCGGGCGGGCCTGGGCCCCCTGCGGCGGGGGGACACTGGGCCGGGAAGCCCGCCCGGGCCTCCTGAGAGCCGTGTGTCCGCGCCGCTGCCCGCCGGGGCCCGAGGCTGTCGCGGCCGGCTTGACCGCTCTGGCCCGGACCGGGCCGCCTGGGCCCGTAACGCCCGCCCGCGAGCCGTGTGTCCGTGCGGGGCCGGGCGCTGCCCACCCGCCGGGCCGGCCGTTGTCAGCCCTCCCTGACCCTGCCGTGTGCCCGCACGGGCGAGCCTTTGCCCGGGGGCGAATGCCAGCCCGGGGCCCTCAGAGCCCCGCCGTGACTCTGCACGGCTGCTCATGAGCGGCGCCCGGGCTTCGGGGTCAGGAGCCCTGCGCTGGGTGCTCCCGGTGGCGACGGGGCCACTTGGCTTGCCTTGGCCCCGAGGAGCTCGGAGAAGCACTTGGAGAACGAAGGCCTCTGGCTGTCCCTGCTTTTCCATTATTGGGTGAAACAAATGTCCTATTCAAGCCTCAGCACTTACACACAGCACTGCATTGCACATATCTGTCCTAAGTGCCCGTCACTGGCCCTGCTTGGCGCATCCCAGGCACAGCTGACTGCGTGCTGGGACAGGCAGGGCAAGCATTTGCTCTCCCCAGGGCAAAGGCTGTTTGGTATGTTCGTATGTGTCTATCACAATGTGTTCTTTCTCACCTCAGATCCAACCTTGACTGACTTACACCTTGGCTGTTCTCATAGCCAGGGTGAGGAAACAGGTTCTTAATGGGCTGTCTGACCCAAGGGCCACCACCGGCGCACAGAGCTGAACAAGGTCTTCGAGCTCACCAGGAGCTTACCTTGGTCAGTTTGTTGAGGTGCTGGCCTGCAGCTCTGGGAGACAGAAGTAGTGTTTGTATGGGCACTGCTAGAAGTGTCTTGGACTTGAATTACTGCCTAAATTTAGGCTGTGTCCAAGTCAAGTCTTCAATGTACCTGGGATCAGGTATTGTGGGAGTGTAGTCTGTGAGGCTCCTTTTCCAGCAGCAAACAGTGCCAAACCCCTCCCCAGATGGAGGAGATGAGAATCTCTCCTGCTGGGATTGCCAGGTAACCTCTGGGATGATTCTTCAAGCCCCTAGGTCTGGGGTTGTGGGGTTTGTCTCCACTGCAGCGGTGCTCGAGGAGGTCCAACCACACTCTGAGCTCTGCACATGGGAAAATGCCTTGAAGCTGCATGAAGATTCAACAGCAGATATGAACTCTGTACTGCCTGGGAGTTTCTGAGTTACTGAACTCCCAGAGTGCCCGAGCAAAACCAGGGTTTCCAGTCTTCCTTCCCTGCAGCAGCAGTGTCTTCTTCCTTCAAAAGGCTCAGAATTATTTAGATTAAATGTCTTCCTACCTTGAGAAGAACAGCTGTGCATCTGGGGTGTGCAGCATGGTGAGGAGATGTGTGTAGGGGCAAACTACCTGCATCTAGATGAGGTAGAGGTGCCTTCTCAGGGGTTTTGAACACTGTCATTGGGAAAGAACTGTTTGGAATGCCAAGGTGTTCTGCCCCAAACCTTCTCCCCACTCTCCAGCCCTGCCATCCCAGCTGGTAGCTGTTGGATTGCTTCCAGGCAGGCTGTGTCCCAGCACTGGGAAGGTATGTGTTTACCCTGAACATCAGCCAGGTCCTGGATGAGCAGAGCTCCCTGCAGCAAATGAAATGACATTCCAGCCTCTGCAGAGGAGGTGGGCAGCTGCCTGAGCCTCCTCTTTGGCACGTGGGACACGCTCCTTTTCAGAGGAGCAGAGAAACCAGGGCTGTGACCACAGACTGGGGCTTGCAGTTGCCGGTTTTTGAGTAAAAGCAACGGTATGTGATGGTGTGAGACACAAGGGCTCTGACTTCCCTTCCTCCCAGTTCTGCAATGACCCAGCACTGGGGAGGATGGGGTTGGTTTGTGCTGACTTGTCTCCGTGGGGAGGAGTCTGTGCTAGAGACTATATCGGGAAAAATCTGAGTTTCCATATTTTCCTGCACATGCTCTGCCCTCGCCTGGGGCTACAGGGACTGGTGTTATCACTGCCCTGCCCATTGCCATGGAGAGGAAGTTGTCAGGTTGAGCCCTGCAAAACACGCTGGGGGAGATAAAAGTCTGAGAGTGCACCAAAGGCCCTCACTGACTTTTTGCCTGCTAGCCCCTGCTCCCCGCAGCACACAGTGCTCCTGGGACAGTCATTCACCATTCCCATTGGTTGTGCTTCTACAGCACTGTTAGCAGGGCTGGGTAAAGGCTTCTGAGAGCCCACCAGGTCCCACTGTGTGCTGTGGAGAACCAAGTTACTGTGTGAACACGTGTGTGCTCAGGGTGTGGGAGTGAAGGCTCTGGTGAGTGAGCAGATGTGATGATCTCAGGGCCGGCTATGTGTGGCCATTGGGAGCCTTGAGCCGTTGTTGCTGTTAACCACTGATTTCTGAGGCCTGACCTCGTGTGTTTCTTTGGGTTGGATTTGATGTGAGCCTTCAGGCCTCTCCCAAGGGATGAGTGGTGTTTAAGTGCTCTGTAGTTCTGCTCTCACCTGCTGCTTTGTACCAGTGGCTGTTGCAGGTGTGGAGACAGCACATCTCACCTCCAGGACTGTGACTTTCTGGGAGTATAAGATAAATTGGAACTAGTTTGTTGAGTTTCATTTTGGGATCTGCATCTCTTGAGAAGGTCCTGGTGTGCCGTGAGCAGAGCAGGCAGGGCATCACCAGAGCTGGTGATGTGCACTGGTAGGAGGGGAGTGGGCTGTTCCCCCTGTGCCCACAACAGGCTCCTGCTTCAGCTCAGCTGGATCATTTCCCTTTGTGCTTTGGTTTCCCTTCCCCACAGTGGACTGTTCCCAACGTTTGAAGCTGAAGCTGTGTGAGGGGTGAAGATGAGTCCCTGAGTTGAGCTATCTAGTGAGTGACCACACAATAGAGCACCTGAACGTGGTTTCCGCCCTGACCTTTATTCTGGGGTGGGGAGGCTGCACTGTACCATGTCAAGGGAGGGGTGATAAGGATGTGGGACTGCCACCCCAAATGACCCTGAATTACTTCTGTCCCAGCCTTGGGCTCCTGGCATCACAAAGTCATGCATTTGGTCAGCCTTCCCCTGGGGAAGGCTCTGTCCCGGGGAACATAAAGACTGTGTGATCACAGTGGAAACCTTCACCTGGTGATGAGTCCTCCAGACTGGGTGCTGTGCCTGAGCTGGGGGGCAGCTTGTGCTGCACCTGAGGATGGGGCTTAGCCCCACTCCTGGCTGGAGCGTGGAGAGCACTGAGGGTGGTTGTGAAACAGGCATGAGGAACTGGGGGGCAGTTAATTTCTAACTGGTGTGTTCGTGTGAGCTGGGGCCCAGCAGCTGCTGTACCAGTGCTGGCCCTGTGCTGACCAGCTCGAGGCAGCTGCTTGGTGCTTCTCCTGGTCCCCAGCCATGGGCTGAGCAGTGAATCCATGGATGCAGCCCAGCAAGGGGGAGTTGAACTGAAGTGGGGGAGCATGAGGATGGTTCCCTTGGTGAGTGCATTCTGAAGAGCCAGCATCAGCTTAGCTCCTTGCTCCTCTGCCAAGGCTGCCTGTGAGGTGGTTGTGCTGCTGTACACAAAGCTGATTACAGTCCATTTTATAAATGAGGTGCCTGGATTTCTGTGCTCAGCCAATATAATCCAGGTGTGTCCCTGCTTCTGGGTAAGGCTTGTGCATCCTATTACATCCAAGGAGATTTTGTTTCCTTTTGCAAAAGAGAAGGGGAAACCCAGCTACTTGTGGAGTTTGAAGTAAACCCTGCCAGGCACAGGAGAGTGTGAGTGGGAGCAGGAACTGTCTGCAGCTCACTCGGCTTGGAGAGTGGCCCAGGAAAGGCAGAGCAGTGAAATCTGCCTCTGCTTTGGAAGCTCCTCTTCCTCTACTCTGTCACAGGGAATGTTCTTGTTTCCCCTGTGAGCTGACTGACTTCAGAGCTCAGCTGGCCTAATTCACCACTGCTTTCTTCCAGGGAAGCTCTGTACTGCTGTGGACAAGTAGCTTGTTCTTCCTCCTGAATGAAGGAGAGTGGCTTCCCTTTCCAGTTACTCTGCTCAGAGTTTGACACTGGGGGAAATATTTGGTAGCACCAGGGGAAAGCAGCCTGCTCAGTTTCAGTGCAGCTTCCCAACATGGACATCTCATCTTCAGGCAGCAGCCATCCTGAAGTGGGATACTAAATGCAGGCTGCTTGCTGTGTTGTAGGTCTCCTCTGAGGTTAATGTTTTGTGAACTTGGTGTCAGTATTGAGGTTCACCTGAGGTAGCTGAACTGAACAGGCAAATCTGCTTCCTTGGAAGTGCCTGGTGTGAGATGGAAACAGCCACATGCTAGTCCTCACTGCCCTGCCTGGTGGGGCAACTCAGAGAGCTCCTTGCTGGACTGTTCAACATCTCACACCCATCCCTTTGCTACGGCAGCTTCTCCTGAAAACCCCTGATTTTGCTTTTCAGACCGATCACCAGCAGTGACCACAATGCCATCAGCCCTGGAGAGCCCTGAGGTGGGAGAGGAAGGGGACATCTTGCGCTATGAGGAGATAGAAAATGACAGTGTCAGGTGAGTCCCATCTACACAACGGCACAAACACTGCCTTGGGCAAGGCAGGACACCTGCCAGGTAAAGGAGTGATCCTTCTCCTCATCTGAAAGAAGTGAGGTACCCCAATAAGTGATTAATCAAATACATGTGCTGTGAAATCTCTTTAGTCAAACTGTACTGGAAGGGTGGAAGGGATGGGAAGGAGTGATCTGGTAGGGCTGACAACACACAGTTATTTTTTTAGTCTCTGCTATCAAAGTCACATTTCACAGACACTTTGACTATTTGGCAGTTGTGTCTTCCTGGCCAAGGGGAGGCAGTTTTCCATGGCTTGCTGGGCAGGCAAGTGTGATAGCAGCTTCTTGTTTTGAAAGATGATTCTAGAGGTGAACTCTGCTCTGGTGAGCTCTTGCCTTTGCAGATTACCCAGGTCTAAGCAAGGATGTTTTCTAGGAGGTTATTTAAAAAAACAAATTCACCTACATATTCTAAAAGCCAAGGCTTCAGACTTGGAAAACGGGAAGGGTGACTAGGGTGGTTCCTAAAAGATCTAGACATGTGGGTCAACTTCTTTGACTTAACAGGCTCAGCTTCAGGAGAACTTAATATTTCCTGGCTCTCATGGCAAACTCAGTGGGTCTGGAGTGTTCAAAGTCTCCCTTAGAGCTAACATGAATGTGCAACCCATAGCAAATTAGTGATAAAAACTGTAAGGTGCACTTTGTCATGATTTGAGTGAGTGTATGTGTTGATACTGTACCAATGTCCAAATAGGTGCAGTGCCTGTAGCCTAAAATCAGAGTTTAATGTTCTGGGTCTTTTAAAAATAAGACACCTTGTGGCAGCTTGCAAAACCAGTATAATTCAGGAGAAATAAACTTTGTAAGGGTCTTCTTGCACTGTGTGCCATTCAGCTCTCATCTCCAAAAGTTGATATCCAAGTTGTGAAAGCTGGGGACTGCCTGTGCATGCTCCCCCCTGAGCCTTTTTCCTTCCCCAGCAGCAGATACCACCAAGGCCCCTGTGCCCTTTCGCCTCCCCTGGCAGTTGGTCTCCATATGCTCGAGGCTTCCTTGTGTAGTGTGGTTGGGCTCACATGGATGAGAAGCAAAAGTCATGGTTCAGGGATCAGAGGGTCCTTGACAGTTGCTTCAGCATCCTGGGCCAGAGCCCCTGGTAAGCCCCAGCGCTGCTGGAGTGGCGAGTCTGGCTGGCACATGGGCTGCTTCCTCCAGCTGGTGCCAGGTCATCCTGAGGGGTGGCCTGAGGGTCCCACCTTGTATATCTTCTAAACTGGGATGGTAGGGAGTGGGGGATCCCTCGAAACACAGCAGGGACAAACTCATTGCTGCGTGTGGCAGTGGGGTGAAAGGAGCTCTCCTGTTTTCCTGTAGCCCCATGGACCTTTCGGAGCTGCTAAAGGAGGGGACAAAGGAATCGCACGACCGTGCGGAGAACACTCAGTTTGTCAAGGACTTCCTTAAGGGGCGGATCAAGAAGGAGCTCTTCAAGGTGAGTGTTGCTCTGCTCCCCATCTCTTCGATGAACCCAGTGACTGATGCAGACTCCAGGGCAGAGCCCCACAACCCTGGGGGTGTTATAGAGGTAAACAGAGCAGAGCCTTTGCTTCTTCACGCAGTGCCTGTGTGGTACAGGCTCTCTAGGCTGGTTTTGTGCTGGGCCTGGGGGTTTCCTCTTTTTTTACCCCAATTCCATGCAGGGGGAAGCAGTCACGAGGTGAGCTGTGCACATGCAGTGACCAGCTTCTCATGTGAGGTGTGCTCTGTCCGTAGCTGGCCACTGTGGCCCTGCACTTCACCTACTCTGCTCTGGAAGAGGAGATGGATCGCAACAAGAACAACCCGGTCTTTGCTCCTCTGTATTTCCCCGCAGAGCTTCACCGGGGAGAAGCGTTGGCCAAAGACCTCAAATATTTCTATGGAGAAGACTGGAAGGAAAAGATCCAGTGTTCAGAGGCAACTCAGCAATATGTGGACAGAATCCATCATGTGGGACAACACGAGCCAGAGCTGCTGGTGGCTCATGCTTACACACGCTACATGGGGGACCTCTCAGGTGGCCAGGTGCTGAAGAAGGTAGCCCAGAGGGCCCTGAAGTTGCCCAGTACTGGGGAAGGAATCCAATTCTACGTGTTTGACAACGTTTCCAATGCGCAGCAGTTCAAGCAGCTTTACAGAGCAAGAATGAATGCTCTGGAATTGGACAAGAACACTAAGGAAAGGATTGTGGAAGAGGCCAACAAAGCCTTCAGATTTAACATGCAGGTACTAAACAAATCCCTTGAGGACCTGTATGTGTAGGTGCTGCAGCTTTTAAGTCTTGCCCAGGTTAATTCAGTCACACCACTCATCCAGGCAGTGGTTTGGGGCTGAGACCACTGCAGCCCCTCCTTGAGGGGTTGGGATTCTAGTTTAACTAGCTGTTTCACTAGCTTCTGGAGCTGGTGTCAGGCAGGAATTTCTCCCATGCTCCAACATCACAGCCAAGCCCTTTGATTAAAGCAACTTTAATATGACTTCAAGATTCCCAGGGCTGTGTGGCTGTGAAGCAGTGAGGGAAGCAGAGCTCTTGTGCTGAGACAGCCTCAAACAGTTTTGAGTGTGTTGCACCGCCCTGGTGACAATTCATCTCCTGTCTCAGGTCTGACGTGTTGCCCTATGGTCAAAAATGTCTGGAGCCTCTTGTTCCTCTCATAGCATTTGCCTCTCATCAAACCTGACTGAGCTGCCACTTGCCCCAGGGGATGAACACAGATTTAGCTACTGGATGGAAGCTTTAATCTGTGCTTGTAGCAGGTCAGTGTGATTTAAACTGGCCAGAAACATGGTGGGATGTGGTTGCCTCCTTTGTCAGGATCTTTATGGAATCCCATGGCAGCAGGAGGGGCCCCCAACCATTGCAGGAGCTGGGATCCTCCAAGGGAGGGGACAGCCTGTTACCTCACACTCCCACCCACAGCAGGCTGAGAAGTGAGCAGCAGGGTGGTGCTGCCTTGCTCCTGGCTCTGACTGGGTGCTCTTGGGATGGGCTGTGCCTTCCTGGAGCTCTAACAGTGCCAGGTGTCACAACAGGTCTGCAGTGAGATGCTCTGTAAGGAGTCTGGGGACAGGGAAGCAGGAGTGGTGCTTGCCTGTTCTCACAATGATTCCAGGGTCTGGCTGAGAGCTGCCTGGCTCTGCCTGCTTCGTGTGCTTGCTGTGACCACTTGCAGGTGTTCGATGAGCTGGACAAGATCGGCAGGTCGCTGACAGAAGAAGCCCAAGACGGAGGCTTTCCAGTCCACGACGGAAAAGGAGACATCCGCAAATGCCCCTACTACGCAGACAAACTGGGTAGGTGGTGGCAACGAGAGAGCTGCCACGGGCACAGGGCGTAAGAGTGGCAGTGCTAACGGTGCTTTCTGTGTCCTGCAGGCACGGCAGGCCCCGGCTGCCCCTTCCACACTGCTGTGGGCCTGGCCAGACAGCCCCTGGTGCAGCTGGTGCTGGCAGCCTGTGTGGCTGTGGCAGCGGGAGCTGCAGCCTGGTACATCCTGTGACGGGCACAGCGTGGCTCTGCTTGGGGGCAAGGAGAGAGACGTGCCCTGCCCGTTTTCAGACCTTCCCTTGCTGGTGGTGAGTTGGCTGCAGAGTGGGAGTAAGGAAATAAACAGGAATCCTGCGGGACTGTCCAAGCCTCCTTGCACACCGCTGTAACACAATGTCTTTAGCTGACTAATGCACAGGACTGGTCGGTGCAAGGGGGCGAGGATTCCACTGCAGTGCTGCCCTGCCCAGGCTGGGGCAGCTTTTAAGGCTACAGATGTCCTGTCCTGTCCTGACAAAGGCTTCACATGCTTGGCTTTTCATCTCCCTCTCTGGAGCAGTGTCTGGAGGGGTTTTCCTGCCCTGGGTTGTACCCCCAGAATGTGTCATCAGCCTTTTCAGCGATGAGCACTTGCTTTCCTACCCTGAGAAGGTGTGGCTGTGCCATGGGGCCGTCAGCTCAAAGCAGTGTCCTGTTTGGTGCCATGTCCTGGGGACCAAGTCTGACTCCTGTTGGAGGGAGCTCCCTGGGGCAGGAGCATGGTGGGGGATGGAGGTGACAGATGTGTATTGTGCAACTTTGGGGTTTGAGGATTGGTTGTTGGTTATTTTTCCTGAAGCCTTGACTGGAATAAAAAGTTGCAATGCTGTAGCTGGGGAAGACCAAAAGCACGTCACTGGGAGAACAGGGAGGCTGGGGAGGGGGTTAATGGGGAGAAAGGGAGTGCAGAGTCCTACACTGTGTTACGTGTCTCTGACTCACGTAATCCCTGAGACACTTCGGCCCTTGCACCCCGCTCACTGTCCCTGCTGTTTCCCCCCGGGTTTCCATGTGGGGAGGCGCCTTGCCCTGCTCAGAGGACACAGCCAGGTGCTGTCAGGACCGGGGGCTTTCCTGTGGTTAAAGGGGATTCCTGGTGGGAGAGGAAAGCTGCTGCTCTTCCCCTGATGCTTGGTACTGCTGGACCCCGACCCTGCCCTCCTTCTCAGCTCCCCTGCACGCAGAGCTGCTGTGAGTTTTGAGCAGGAGAGAAGAAAATATGTACACGAGTTCAGGGTCTGTTATTTATTTACATAAAAACACTGACTAGTGCCACAGTTCCATCCCTGAGCAAACAGCAGCTGCCTGTGCAGGCCAGGCTGTGTTTGCAAACCTGTGTACTGAGAGACCCCCCCCACTTCGCTCTGGGAGCTGCAGGGGCAGGGGAGGATGAGCAGCCCCAGGAGGCTGAGCTTGGCTCCCAGGTCCTCTTGCCCCTGCTGTGGGAGTGCTGCTGGCAGCTCCTGTCGCTGCCTGCTTGGCCCTTCCTTCTGCCCCACGGGTGAGCTAAAAATACCCCCTACATCCACATGCAAGGAGGACCCCACAGCCCCTGCCGGGCCCAGGACGTGGCCCCAGAGCTGCGGCCTGGTAACAAACTCCTCTACTCTACATGCCAGGCAGGCAGGACATGCCGGGTGCGGTTTGGCTCTCAGGTTGCCGGGGGGCAAGGGCTGCCAGGGGCTGTCCCTGCCCCTAGAGCCACGGCGGGGCTGGGAGGAGGCGCATGCAGCTGGAGCCGCCGCCGGGCAGGACGGAGGTGCTGATAAGGGTGCAGTGCTGCGGCCGGGCCCGCTCCGTGCTCGAAGGCAGCTCTGCCTCTCCTCGGGAAGGGGCTTTGCCGCGGGGCTGGAGGGCACGGTGAACCACACTGAAACCTGGTGTGTGGCACTACCCTCTGTCGCCTTGCCGCTGAGCCCCTTCCTAAAAGTGCCACAAAAGTTGTGCTGCATCCCCTGAGGGCACCACGGGCTGCTTGGGTCCACTCCTGTGCTCCCCTCCCAGCACATCCCTGCAGCCAGGCACCCCTTGCACTGTGGGACTGGGGTGGGCACCTCCAGCAGCTGCTGCTCTTCCCAGGCTTGCTCCAGGTGAGAGAGGGGCCTTGCTTGCAGCCCAGAGCATAATGGGGTGCAGAGTGATGCTCCCCACTCCTGTGCACTGCGGGGCAGCCCCCACACCGTGTCTGGGGCCTGGGCCCACCTCCCCTGTGCACCAGTGTCACCAATCCAACTATTCCCAGTGAGAAGCAGAGCTGGGGGCAGGTGGTGGCAGCTCTGCGCGGGAGGGAGCCGGGGATAACACATACACACCACCGGCGGGGAAAGCGAGGAGTGATGCACACGCGGAGACGGACGGCAGCGGGACAGGGCCGGTGGCATTCCAGTGGCTCCCGGGGTGCCGCTAGCACATGCGCTTGTACGTGTAGATGTAGGCCTTGCAGTTGGGACACGTGTGCGTCACGTCCTTGAAGTCGTCGAACAGGCAGGGGATCAGGCAGCAGCAGAGATCACACCTGGAGCACGGAGAGAGGCAGAGGTGCTGAGCTGGGGCAGCCCCTGGGCACGGGGTTCACTCTGGGCCATGGGCAAGAGATATGAGGAATTATAGGGGCTGGCACCCCAGGAACCCCTCTGCTGCTCCAGTGCCACGGTCCCCACCATGCCCAACAGCTCAGCCCAGGCCACCTGCCCTGGGGCTCCCAGGACCAGGCTGCTCACCCACCGCAAGGTCCCAGCTCTGCCTGCAGCACCTACCCCACGAAGCAGCAGAAGAAGCCAAGAAGGAAGCTCATGAGCCCAATCTCATAGGAGATCTTGGTGGTGATGGCTTGCTGGCAGTGAGGACACACGGTCTGCACGGGGGCACCCTGGAAGATCTCTCCCTGTAGCACTGTGACCGTGGTGGCAGCTCCTGGTGGGACCAGCACTGTAGCCGTGTGGCCACCAGGAGAGGGGTAGGGGCCAGGGGCGGGATAGTAGCCCATGGGGCCGTGAGGGCCTGGGGGTGGGTAGTATCCAGCTGTGAATGAGAAACGTGCACAAGTGAGCATCTTTTGTACATGGCAGGAGAGGCCAGATCCTCACTGGGGAGTCCCCCACCCTGCTGCAACAGCACCCTTTGAATACAGACCTGGGGCCAGCCCTGCTACAGGCACTGTGCCCCCCACCCCATCCCCAGGAGCCTCACTGCAGCCCCAAATGGCAGCCCCAACCCCCTCTTGTGACCCCC
>VZTX01010672.1:4588-27074 GCA_013400915.1 Pardalotus punctatus | reverse complement strand
CTGGTGAGGTCACACCTCTAGTACTGTGTCCAGTTCTGGGGCCCTCAATAAAGGAAGGATATCGAAATACAGGAGCAGGTCCAAAGAAGGGCAACAGAGCTGGTGAAGGGTCTGGAGCACAAGTCCTGTGAGGAGCGGCAGAGAGAGCTGGGGGTATTTACCCTGGAGAAAAGATGCTACAGGGGTGACCTTACTGCTCTCTACAACTCCCTGAAAGGAGGTTGTATCTGGGTGCGGGTTGGCCTCCCAGGCAGCCACTGGCAGGACGAGAGGACACAAGGGAGATTTAGGCTGGACATCAGGAAGAATTTCTTCACAGAAGTGGTGCTTAAACATTGGAATAGGCTGCTCAGGGAGGTGGTGGAGCCACTGTTGTCAGGAAAAATTAATCCGCAACCACAGAAGTTTATGTCCAAAAAGGAGACAGAGAAGTGCTGTGACTTTATTCCTGAATAAAGGGAGAGGTCATGGGCATTTCCCATGGGGTCTTTCAAATTGCTAGAGGATGCAGCCTCTTTTTATTTTGATTTCCTGGCCGCAGGTTCCCTCTCTCTTCTCCCATTGGCTGAGGTACTCGAGAGGTACAGACTTCCCGAATCGCCTAATACAGACCCCCTTCTAATGTACATTCCACCACTCCCTCCCTCCCCCCTTTTGTTTTCTTTGTGTCTCTGTTCTTTTTCTCTAAGTCCAGGGATTTAGCACAGCCTTGGGTGACTAACAGTCTGTGTCAATTAATGGAATTCCTATGGAATTTATGGTTCCTCCCATTGCTTCTTTCACCTATCAGTATCTGGCCTTATCAACCAGCAGGCTTCAGTTTGTTTGTAAAGACATCTCCCTCTTGTTCCTTTCACTGTCCCTGGAGGTGTTAAGGAAAGGCTGGATGTGGCACGCAGTGCCATGGTATGGTTGACACTGTGGTGTTTGGTCGTAGGTTGGACTTGCTGTCTCAGGGTTATTTTCCAACATGGTTGATTCTGTGAAGTCATTTATGGGGCTGATGCCCAAAAAGATAGACTGGAAATAAAACCCCCTAGACTGGTGTCTATAGAGCAGGTGTTTGTTCATTGCAGCGCTGGAGGTGAGGGGGATTTCTCCACCTAACTCATCCACCTTTGTCAAGTGCTGTGGTTTATTTATACAGTAAGTAGTGCTTAATATTACTATGTCATTATAACATCATCATATACATGCTGGAACTCATTTACATAATATGATCTCATGGTTATAAATAGTTCTTTTGCATTGCACTTGCGCCTCCCCAGTTTGGTGGTCTTGGGGGTCTTCTTTTGATGAAGGCTCAAGGTCTTCCTTGCATCTGAACTTTTCAACTTTATCTTTGGAGCATGCACAGTTATGGTGTTCCTTGGTCTCTCTGGTTCTAACTGGTCTAAATTCTTTATTTTGTGGCTAATTGGCTTTGCATTTGCCAGTTTCTCTTTAGTACTATACTTGTCCATTTTTGAAACTATCCACCTGGTGAGTTTCGTTTTGGGTTTGTTTTGGGTTTTTTGTCTATTCAGCATTAATCAACTAGTTAACCATATCCTAGCCATTACATTGTATAGAAAGTTATAATTCAGGTTATATTAGTATAGAATAGTTCATATAGAATTAGTATAGAAAGTTATGATTCAGGATATATTGGTGTCTTATAACTCAAGCTATTTAAGCATTTTGTGACTTTGACCAAATTATATAGGCATCAGGGCACACAGGCTGAGCTGGCCTCTCGGCAGAGCCTGGCAGGAACAGCCTCTGGACAGCCTAGGGTGGCCAGGGAGCATCAGTCATCTCCCCCTCCTTTGAAATACACCATGATCACTTTCTCACCCTTCCCCTCCTACTTTCAGTCCAGTTATTGCAGATTTTTATTTCCCAGTATTTTTTTTCTTCTAAAAACTTGCAGGCAATACTACAGGAACACCACAGCTATAGCACCATGCTCCTGCATCACATAAGATCTCAGGTAAAGGTGGGCAGTACACACTTATGCCTTTGAGAAACACACTGTGGCTCNGCATCACATAAGATCTCAGGTAAAAGTGGGCAGTACACAGAAACACACTGTGGCTTTTGAGGCTGCTGCTCCAGTACACACACCTTGGAACTGCTTTTTTTTCTTTCATGAATCCTGATGACAGGCTCATTGTGCATGTTTTTGTGTGTTTCTTACCTTAAAAAGCAGTTCTTGGAGTATTAAAGTAGCTATGAGAATCTCACCCCACAAAGATTTCTGCTATTTTAAATTTAGAACACCCGCAGATCTTCTTGTCACTTCGGTCCCCCAGAAACTCAGAATCAAAAGATAAAAATAAACTGTAGATGCCTTCCTGAACATTAATTCCATTTCCCTTTCATAGTGTCCAAAATAGAGTTTGATTTTGTATTTGGCTCCTGTTGCCCTCCTGTGGTCAAACCTCAGCAAGTCCAGGGACAGTTAAAGCTCTGCACGTCCTTCAAATAGGCTGAATTATTTTGTGTTCATGTATGAATTAGTTAAATAGAAGCCTTTTCTCAGGTTCCTTGCCCTTGCTGTTTGCTTGCTGGAGCTCTCTGTTACATGTTCAGAGATCTCACCCGACTCATCCTTTCATGGCGTGGTGGGATTGGCTCCTCTGAATGATTTACCTTTTTCACTTTGAAACAAAGACCAGACTTTCACACCAGAGTCCAGGGAGACTAAAAAAACACCCTCATTACTCCTTAGGGTCGTGAGGTCAGCTGCCCCTTTGTTAGGCCAGTTCAAAACCCACAACTGATTTTCGTGTGATGAGAGGTTTTAGTAAGGCTTGGAATGTCGTGCCTCCTGCACACTAAATTGCAGGATC
Source organism: Pardalotus punctatus (assembly GCA_013400915.1). Lineage (NCBI taxonomy): Eukaryota > Metazoa > Chordata > Aves > Passeriformes > Pardalotidae > Pardalotus > Pardalotus punctatus. The sequence continues at coordinate 24,240 of VZTX01010672.1, read as the reverse complement.
AAAGCCTGGATTATCTCCTGCGAGCCCTGGAGGTGACTCACCAATAACATCATAAGACAATTTACTTCAAAACACCTACAATACTTAGCTAAGTTTTAGAGTTGTATAACACCGTGGGTTGTTGATTTGATATTTTGTCACTTCCTTTTTATTCTTCTGCCTTTCTTCCTAATCGTTGGAACTTAGTTTGTCAGTTTATACCAAGCTGGAATTTAGCTGGCAGGATAATTGGATCTCCTAGAAAAATGTCATATTAAGTAGGAATTATGGATAATGCCCCTGTAAAATTAGTTAATGGAAAAAATGTTTAATTGCTGCTTGAGTAATATTGATCAAATGCAGTTATTCTACCTATGCATTTCTGTATTCGATACCACTGGAATCTGCACAATACAGGGACTTGTGCTTGCTCAGCAGCAAAAATTCACACTTCTCCCTACTGAGGGTCCTGAAGTTTTTGTGAGTCCTGACCTTGAGTTTATCACAGTTCCTCAGGAAGGTGCCTCCATCAGCAGTTCCCCCAAATTAAGCACTCTGTACTACCCTCCAGGTCACTAATGAAGCCATGGGGTGACACGGACCCCAGCAGAGTCCCTGTTGATTACCAGATGTCAGCTGGACCCTGAGCCACTGATTCCTGCCCTCTGAGCCCAGTGGTCAGGCTGCTTTCCAGCAGGGCTGGCTGTGATTGCCCAGCCCACCCTCCAGCGTGCTCACGGGAATGATGTCAAAAACCTCAGCAAAGTCCAGGCAGTTCACATCTGCTGCTTTCCACATTCCCCACAGCCTCTTGTCTCAGCCCAGAGGGCAGCTGTAATTGTCATCCTGTGACTGATTAAGATTCCTGGCTCTTTCTCTTCTTATGTTATTTCCAGCTGAGGAGCTCATAATTTTCTGCTATTAATCCCGAAGACCATGACCTTGTATTTCGCAGCACTGAATTTCGACCCCTTTCTACTATTCCAGTCCTCAAGGCTCGCAGCTTTTCATCTTCTCTAGATACTGTGATCCTTCCCTGTATTTTAAATGACTCTCATCTTTGATGGCAAGTTGACTCAGAATAGGGAGTTTGAGAAATTACAGCATGAAAGGAAGTAAACTTGGCATGGGCTTGGCTTCAGGGTAGTAGTGTTCTGTGTTGAGCTACAGAAGAATTTTTAGTGAAAAATTTTTCTTCCTTGCAATCCCCAGTGCATGGAAAAATCATTTCCAAAAGGTATATAGGGAGTGAAGGGAGTGTGACCTAGAAAAACTAGTAAGATGCATATGTCAAATCCAGTTAATTTTTTTTTTGCTAATGATACTGATCTAGATATATAAAATGCTGAATAGAACACTTATCTTCTCTGTGTTTGGCCTTAAGCCACATTCCCCATCAAAGGGAAAGAGACCCTGTTGACACTTTCCCAGTGAGTAAATCAGTCATGAGAGCAACATATTTCTTTTCCAAGCAACACATAGAAAGCCATGTATCGGAAACTAGGATTTCTGGGTTTCCCAGAGCTCAGCATATTCTTAAAACAAAGGTATCCAGGGTCCATCCTACTTTCTCCCTTGCCTGCTTGGCAAACCCTCTGGTCTCATCACACTGCTGCTGTCCACTCTTATTGTCTTTCCCACTTGCAGATGCAGGAGCACTGCAATGAGTGGGGGCAAAGGGCCTTTCATCCTGTCCCTTCACACCACTTGTGCACCAGACCTTTCATAGCTGCCCATCCTTGCTGCAGACATTTTCTGTTTTACCAAATGTGAATGAGGCAGTGCAGTAATTTTATGCAAATCCATGTGCAGATTAAAAAATTAATCAAATTCTGAAATTTTCATTTAAAGAGATTAGTCTTGAAAAATCCTCCATCTAATCCTCCCAGAATAGTCACTTGGAACAAGCCTTCGCTGCTTTGTTTCCCTCCTGGGTTCAGTGCATCTCCTGGAAAATTTTCTTGTAATGCTTTTGGGACCATGTGAAGCAGCAAGCTTGGGTTTGAGCAGGGCTCGCCTGGCGAATTAAAGTTGATATATCAAATGATAGAGAAGATGTGTCAGTAAGTGGGAACGGGGGAGTTTAAGGCAGTAAAATCTCCACTCTGTTGTACTTTGTAGGTAAATTCCCCTAGTGATGCAGGAGAAATGGAAGTGGGGAGCCTTGGTGAGTCTGTCAGTAATTTACATGCTGAGAGGCCAGAAAAAAGTCGTGCAGCAAGAAAAACGAGGAGCAAGAGACACTGCTAAAACTTGCTGTGTCTGGGAGTTTACTACTGTAATCTGTCTTTTAGAGCTTGAGCTCAAAACTATCCTCAAACAAGTGGAGTTTGATCCAGTGCCATCTCAAATATTTTCCAAGCCCCTCAGGGATTTTGAAGCTGACCCTGTACAAGGTGGGCCAGCCACCAATCCTGGAGGAAATCCAGAGGCATCGTGACAGCATTGAAACTAAAGTAACTTAGGTCCCTGAAGTTCTCAGTTAAATTAGACATTCTGGCACAGCATTCTCTGATCTCACAGCACCTGAAAAGCTCAGGATGTGTGTGTGGTTGAGTCGGCCTGCAACAAGTTCAATTGCTCCGACTTCAAAAAAACCACAAGCCCAAGATGCAAATCCTTGAACAAACCTCCAACCACAGCACCTGGAATAGCTCAGCTCTGCCCAGTGATGGCAGACTGGCCCCTAGAAAGGAGTATTTTTCTGGCTTTCAAATATCTGCTATGGAGTGAGGTGCTGGCTCATTTTTCTCACCGCATGGGCATAGCCAGCTCATTTGTTCACTGTTTTCGTCCCCAGTGTGACTCCAAGTTTATGGCTCAGACTCTGCCCCGCTATGTCCATGCTTTTGGTCTCTTGCCACCATCCAATTTACTTGGCAGCTTTACCACATTTCTGCCCCTACTGCTGAATTTTTTTCTGTCTCCCTCTGACTTTGGCTCCTTGCCTGCAGAATTGCTTTAATTAAAAAGTTAATGAAAGGTAATGCAAACGAGTGTTTTGCCTGTATTTTGTCACAGTCCAGCTCCTTTCCCTCTCTTTCCCAGAGAAGGTGAAAATGAGAAGCTGGGGTTTTGCTGCTTTTTGGTATGAGAGCTAACAGTGGAAATTTCTACAGGCTTAGGAGGAGCCCTCTGAAGAAAGGGCTTATAATGGTGTGTGTAGATTATTATAAGTGTGCAGATTATTCATCAATGAAAGCTGAGGAAGTTTTCATTTAAAGGGGATTAATCTAAACCCCTTACAATCCTCCAGCTCTCTTTGGAACAGGCAATTCTTAGCATCATTTTCATCCTAAGCTTAGTGCGAACTTATAGAAAACTTTTCAAAGACTGTCTATATCCCAACTCCAAATTATCCCAACCAGGGACAAAGGGAAGGTGTGAAACCTGAACCCCACTCGTGCCTATAGCATGTTGCCTTATATTCATATAGAAGAGGGCTCATTCATCCCTAAGTGGTTTCCCCGAAACTGGGAAACTAAGATTAGTGCATGAAGCAATATGAGTCACACCATCAGCCCCTTCTCCCAGCCCAAATTCCTCCCAGCCAGCGGTGGGAAGAGGAAAACGAAGGGATGTGAGGGTGTAATTTCCCCTCGTGCAATATGTAGCAGCTAACAGGCAATTACACCACTTCTAAACCCACCATCTGGGGAGGGAGCCTGAGAGCTGCCATTTGGGTTATTTTTCTTTCTGCAACTGCCTGTGTTTTGGGGTGATATTCAGTCCTCTTGATCCTGTTTTTAAAGACTTAGTAAAATGAGTAGGAGTTTTATTTTTTATTAATATCTACAGTGGATTTCATAGCACTGATTTATAGCTGTTCCCTGATGACATTTAGTACCCAGTGCCTGAGACTGTACAAATAAATTACATAAAAATGGATTTGTGGTATCATTAGCAGCACCCCCATTCCAAGGGGAGCCTCCAGTGAGTCTGTGTGTCTAATCAGAGCTGACAAGGAGGAGAGTCACACACTGAGACATCCAAAGCAAACAGACCTGTGCCAAATTCAGCTCTCTGTTGCATGAGTATAAAGTTGGATAACCTCTGACTGCAAGGGGCTTTTACACTGTATTTACTCTGCCTTTACACCTGTGCTCTGAGATCAGCATCAGGCAGTGGGTCCTGAAATCCTGAGAAGCAATGGAAAGGCACTTGCTGACTTCCACGGACTCTGGATCAGGCCTCGATGGTTAAAATATAATCTGAGTTCAGAGTGCAGAAAACAGATTACATGCCTGCTATTGTACTGAAACGCTTTCCAGAGTAAGCATTAGCAGTATGTACACAAGTGCCAGATGAATTAAGCTGGCATTTAGTTTTTCCAGCTCCAGTAGGAGAGGATTGCCTTTAAAGAACTCGCGCCTGCTGTGTCGTGTCTGGAGCTGGAGCTGAACGGGGCTGCCAGGAGGGCACGTGTGACAGGAGCCACGGTTGCAGGTCTGGTTGTGCTCAATTCCCCCGGGGTTTCAGGGTCAGCCGTGCACAGAAACATCAAGGCAGAAACAAAGCCTGTTAAAAAATTCGGGGCTTTATCTTCTTCAGCTTCCCTGGCTCCTTTAAAGCTTTTTTCTCCAGCCGTTCCTGCAAACCCTGTATCTCAGCTCAGACGAGGTGACCTGGGGTGTGATGCACCTCTCCTTTGTAGCACCTTCCTCTGATTGCACTGTGCTGCCAGGTGAATCAGAGACCTGCTGGGAGCAGAGATGCTTATCTCAGTTCCTGAGAGGTGCACAGCTGACTTCACTGCGGTCAGCACAGTTGCTCTGGCCCTCATTGAAGTGGGGTCAGTGGTTTAAACTGCTGGCAGCATCAGCTGCCATGAAGTTTAAGAGTCTAGTAACAAAGCGGTCAGGGCACCCTGTCTTTTATTCTCCTCTCTCCTCGTGGTTGAAAAGCCAGTCCTTCTGACCAGCACCTAAAGGGAGTACAGATAGGTAGTTAATCTGCCTTGGCTTTTGCCTTTAAAAGCTGTTCTCCTAAGCATTAAATCGTTTACTATTAGTCTCGTTCTTAAGGGTCTTTTCCCACTTCAGTGATTCTTGGGGTTTTTTCTCTGACAAACTTTTGATTCTCCATACAACCTTACCTACAAGTCCCTTGTCCAAAGATTTCAGAGGGTGGCCAAGTTTCAGTGCCTGAGAAGGTGCTGGTGTAAAGGTTTTTTGTGTAGCTCCTTTGGGTCCCTTCAGCAAAATAAGGCAGATTTAGACCCAGAGATGCTGTTGAAAAGCTTGTCGGCTTAATCATTAACACCTTGCAATGCTAAGGGAGTGTCAGGACAAAGAGACCTCTGGACTCCTGAGCTCTCCTAAAAGAAGCCCTTGCACAAAACTCATCCACTTACTAGAGAGAGCATTAACTCTCTCAGGTAATTTCAATGTGTCTGTGATCGAGTGTGTTGCCCTGGCTGCTTCAGCCTCCTGGCACCCTGCCGTAAACCCCGCGAGCAGGAGAGATGCAGATCACAAGGATCTTTGATCCTCACCAACGAGCAGTGAACTTGCTGCCAGTTAACAGAAGGAAGGAGAAATGCTGGGAGGGAATAGATGTGTGTGTGCTGGCAGGAGCCTCCTTTCCTCTGTCAAGACAAGTATCTGCCCTTGAGCAGCTGAGATCTTTCAGTCCATGAACAGATCTGTTGCATATAATGCTAATGCTCAGTGGAGAACAGCTCGAATGGGCTTTCACAGACACGGCTGGCAACTTTGCCTGGATATGAAATCTTATTTGGGCTCTAAATGTGATTTTAATGGATAATGAGGACTAAAAGAGAAAGGCAAATGAAGCCTGGTGTTAATTTGCTGTTTGGTGAGAAAACCTCATTACTGGTCTCTCTGTGGCCACCAGCAGCAAGGGATGAGGCAGCCAGCAAGGCTGTTGTTTCTCCTAAGTCCACGTCTGATGCTGCAGGGACACGGGGCAATGCACAGCCAGAGGATGAGATCAGCATTTGGCTAGCATGAGGAAGGGAGTTAATGTAGTGAAAAGCTGTTCCACCCAGACGCCCTGCTCTCTCCAGGACAGAGAGCAGCTTCCACAGTTTGGAAAGGTGTCAAATGCTAAGCAAATAGAAATGATGGCTTGCCAGTGGCAAAGCTACAGTGGTGGAGAAGCTGGCTGGCACAGCTCACCTTCCCTGGAGGAGGTGATGAGATTGCAGGGGAATCACAAGCTGACAGGTAGTTTGAATGTGACACTGTCTTTCCCTTCTTCCTGCCTTGGGAAAAGATAGAAAATGCTGCTCATATGGCACCTTAATCTAGGGGAAACAGGAGCTAGAGTTCCACAATTTATGTTTTGACCTCTGTTCTTTCTGTGGCAGCCCTGCCTCTTCTACTAGCAAAAATGTTCACTTTCCATTTCAGGTTGGATGCTGCTGGCTGTCCCAGCCCTTGAGGCCAGCAGAGAGGGCACAAGCCCACCCCACAACAGAGTGGCTCGGCCCTGCCAGCCTGTGCACCATGTCCCTCCGCGAGCACGCGCTGTCCCTGTTCCGCGGCGCCGTGGGCACCGTCCGCCCGGCTCCCATGCTCAAGAGGGCTGTGAAGCTCCAGGGAGATGGGTGCCCTCAGCTGCTGGTGAAGGGCCAGGCCTTTCCACTGAAAAGGGACCTGTACCTGGTGGGTTTTGGAAAAGCTGTGCTGGGAATGGCTGCAGCAGCAGAAGAGATCCTGGGAGACCACCTCACCCGGGGGATCATCAATGTGCCGCTAGGGATCCAGGAGAGCCTGCGGCGAGCAGGAATGCAGTAAGGACCGTTTCTGGACAATTTTGGGGAGTGGGAAGGAGAGGTGTAGGCTGCCAGATTTGTCCTCTGGGATGTTGCTGTGAACACCTGAATTCCTTTCCAACTGCCCTTGCTCTATTGCCCACCCCATCCACCCCACTCTCATCTTCAACCACCATCACATCCCAGTGACACAGCCCACCTCTTGTACTAGATGTGCTTCCTCTCCAGAACATCTGCTGTGGGGAAGAGATACGCAGCAAAGGCCATCTCCCTCTTCTGGTCACTCACTGTGTGCCACTGGTACACCAGGCACGTACAGATGACAGCCTGGCTGCCTGTGTGGGTGCACAGATCTGCAGCGTGATTGCCTCTCTTACCTCACCAGGGAGATGCTGCTGAAGCCACACAGCAAAATCCAGGTCATTGAAGGCGCCAAGAACAACCTCCCAGATGCAGAGGCTCTGAAGGGAGCAGTTGCCATCCAGGAGCTGGCTGAGGGTCTGACTGCAGATGACCTGCTCCTTGTGCTCATCTCAGGTAGTGTGGGGATCCCAGGGAGTGGGATCTGCCAAGGGCCCCCAGCTGCCTGCCCACCCATGGCCATACAGCAAGGGAATGCTGTGCTGTGCCAGCCCTTTCAGCATGGACACTTGCATTTCTGTGATTTTTCCTCTCTCTTCTGCCATCCTTTCTCCAGGGGTGCAACAAGAGAAAGCACAAAGCTTCCTCCTGCTGCAGTGGACACGCTGCCTCCCAGTACTGGGAAGAGGCTGAGCTGCACCGACTGGGTTCTGTGGTTGTGCCACGACTGTGAGGTGGCACTTCTGGCCAGAGCCTGGCAGCTGTTCCCACCTCTTGGCAAGGAGACACTTTATTCCTGCCCCCTCTTTACATTTTGGAATGCAGACTTGGAGAAACAAGGTGGACTTACATGTTCCAAATTTGTGCAGGACTGCGAGTCTGAAAGCTGAGATTTGGGACTGATCTTTCCCAGGGCTTGGCTCGGTCCCAGCCAGTGGAAATGAGGCCTCCAGGTACCGACACAGTGAGCTGCATGCCTTGCAGGGGCAGCTCTGCACACCCCCAGGGCCTGGCTGCGGGCCCCCAGGCTGTCCCCAGATCCAGGGTGCTGTGTCTGGAGGTGCATCAAAGGGATGCAGTGACATTACCCGAGCCTGAGCTCAGCAGGGTAGTGTGTGTCACAGGGCAAAAGCATGCAGGGGCTTGGAGCAGCTCTGCAGAAACACCTGGGTCTCCTCTGCTCAGTGTTTATTCCTCTGAGGATGCTGAAGCCTGATCTGATGCAGAGAGAGCAGTGCCATTAGGCAAACACCCAAGTGACTGGAAGCTAGCTCTGCTTTCTGGGGATTCCCCTGGGCTTCCTCCTGTCTTTTGGATACAGGGATCTCCAAGAGAATCCTCAGCCCTTCAGGGAACTTGTACAGGATCTCCCCGTGGCTGTGACTCCCTATGCATGTGCACTCCCACACAGCAGCCGGTCCCCAACTGCTCCTGCCTCTCAGCTAGATCCCTGGCTATTGACTGAAACAGAGGCATTTGCATTTGTTTTTCTTGCTCATCATGTTTTATTGATGCTGATTTGTCTCAAACCTCTGAGCAGGCTTTGCATTTTGACAGTAGCTTTCAGCTGTGCTTCTGTGTATGCTCACTCTCTGCACAGACCTCACTCTTTTCTCCTCTCTATTTTCCATCCATTCCACTTTTCCATTGGAACCTTTCATTCTTTTCCACATTTCCAATGCCTGCTTGTATCAGACAGAATTCCCATCAGTGAGGCTATCACCCTGGACTCCGGGTATGCTTTGTCCTTCGCATTACTGTCCCCCCTTTTCCTTCCTCCCAGACCTAGATAAGTGCAGTTCAGCAGTTTCCAATCGTGCTGCATCCATAGCTGGTGTTTTTACACACTGTCCTGAATAAATGGAGCCACCAAAGCAGGCAGTGTCCCTAAGTGCCCAGTACTGACTGCCATGCTTCCTGCTCACCCATCCAGGTAGCCCCTGAATATCAGTGTGAGGACCCACTCTCAGCCCAGTGTAGAGGTTATGGTAGTCACTGTCCCTTTTCTGTCATCCCCACAACACTGCAGGCATGTGGTACCCCCATCCAGCCAGGCTTACACTGCCTGGGTAAAGTGTAGCTGACTACAGAGAGTGCAGCAGTAATCACAGCAGTGATTAAAACCCATTGGTGAAGATGACTGAATTATCCAGAAGTGTTAGCTTAGGTCCCCAATCACCTCTGTTTTCCCTCCAGACAGTGGTGAGGGAAAAGGCTCAAGCCTTTGTCCTCCTTTTCCTGCTATCATGATGTCCTTGCTGTCCCTTCTGCATCCTAGGGGGTGGATCAGCCCTACTGCCTGCTCCCATCCCTCCCATCCTCCTCGAAGAGAAGGAGAAACTCACAAAGATGCTGGCTTCCCGAGGAGCTGCCATACAGGAGCTGAACATCGTCCGGAAGACTCTGTCTGTGCTGAAGGGTGGAGGGCTGGCCCAGGTGGCACATCCTGCACAGGTAATCAAGAGAAAGCCCCTACTTGCCCAGAGATCACTCATCTACCCTCAAAATAGAGGTTTAGTCAACTTGCAGGGTTTTTCTCCATACTGGGAGTGAATGACTTTGCACACTCTTTTGGGGCTCTCGGGCTGAGATTGCACCGAGGACTGAAACTCTCAGGGAGACAGAGATGGAAGAGTGGGAATTCAGATTTGGCAAACATCAGCCATCCCATCATGCCACTCTCTGCAGACCCCAGCCCACACCCACAGGCACTTTCAAGTGTTGGTGCTTCAGCACAGTACTTTCAAGGCTGGTTCTGAGCCTTGGCTCCCCTGGGGGCTGTTTCTCAGTGTGTACCATTGTTGAACCCACACGAGGTTGGGCCTGACAAATGCATTGTCACAGGTTACATCTTCCAGTATGATGGTCCAGCATCAAAGGTGATCCTAAATCTGTGGGTTTGAGAAGAGCTGGGTGACATTCACAGGACCATAAAACAAAAACTGGCCAAGACCTGCTCCATTTCTGTCTGCATTGATGTGGAGGTGGCACTCAGAGCAGCGTTTATGCCAGGGCTCTTGTGTGGTCACCTGTGTCTCCTGCAATAATCTGCAGGCATTTCTTTCTGTAGGTGGTGAGTCTCATCCTGTCCGACGTGATAGGTGATCCCCTGGACATCATAGCGAGTGGCCCCACTGCTGCCAGCTCCCACAGCGTCCAGGACTGCCTTCAGATACTCACCAAATACAACCTGCTGCACAACCTGCCCAGCTCGGTGGAAACAGTCCTCTCCAGCTCTCCCACCAAGCCCACTGGTCCAGAAAACTACTCCCATGTTTCCAACATCATCCTTGGGTCAAACACGCTGGCTTTGGAAGAGGCCAAACGCCAGGCCGAGGGCCTGGGCTATGCAGCTCTGGTCCTGAGTGCAGCAATCCATGGGGAAGTTGGCCGTGTTGCCACGCTGTACTGCCAGCTGATCCAGCTGGTCTGCCTGGGCTTCGCTGGCCTCGGAGAAGGGCCCCGGAGCGACGAGCTGAGGGGGAATCTCCTGCAGCTGGCAGCAGAGCTACAGATCCCAGGCTTGGACCTTGGGGAGTTTGTACAGGCCCTGCGAGGATTAGGGCCCGACAGACCCATCTGCATCCTGGCCGGTGGAGAAACCACAGTCCAGCTCCAAGGATCCGGCAAGGGAGGGAGGAACCAGGAGCTGGCCCTGCGTGTGGGGCTGGGGCTGCACAGGGCTCAGGCCACGGGAGCCAGCAGCCCCCAAGGGAGGTGTGAGATCCTCTTCTTCAGTGGGGGAACAGACGGGCAGGATGGGCCGACAGAGGCAGCAGGAGCCTTCTGCAGCCCAGCGCTGGTGGCTGAGGCACTTCGAGAGGGCCTGGATGTGGAGGTCTTCCTCAGGAACAACGACTCCTACACATTCTTCAGCCAGTTCCAAGGTGGGCATCACCTCCTGGTGACAGGCTTGACAGGCACCAATGTCATGGACATCCATGCCATTTTAATTAGAGCCACGGACAGATCATGAGAGCTCCCTCTGCAGATATCCAGATGCACTTAATTAGGAGCAGAAGTAAATGAATGCACCAACACTGCAGACAAATGCAAACTACTTAAATTAGGACTCACTGTCGAGGCTGCTAGTGCCTTTGACAGAAAAAAATCCACTAATTAGACACATGAGTGGATGTCCACAGCAAAAACAAGCACTTGTAATTGCAGAGATCAGAGGAAGGTAAGAGGTCACATTACAGACAAGGAAACTGGATTTAAGACTTGTGACTGCTTCAGCTATAGTTAGTTTAAGAGATGTGGGGAAGCTGAGGTCATGGCAGGGCTACCATGGAGAGCCCTTGCTGCACTTCCAGTGCCCCCAACTCAGAGCAGCTCAGCAGTGGGACTTTAGGGGTTCACTGGAGCAAATTAAGTGACTGAAGAATGTAAAAGCAATAGCAGCAAGGCCTGCTCACCTGAATCGTGGAGGTGTTGGAGGGATGTGGTGGGAAGGGGACACCCAGCACCTGTTCCACGTGCCAGCACAGTGCCCTGCAGCTCCTCCCACACCAGGGCACTGAGGTGACAGACCCCAAGCCCAGCAGGAGGCATACCCAGGAGTGTGGCTAAGGAGCACATTTCCAGAGAGAAGTTCTTGATACCAGCTTGGTGACACAAGCAGTGCACAGTAACAAAGAGGGTGGCACACCTTCACTGTGCAGCATAAGGAAAGGGACGAATGAAGTGCAGTGACAAGCCAGCCAAGCAGAGTCCTTCTCCAGCCTCCTTCCCTCCACAGGAAGGTCTTCCCTGCTGGTCCCTGGTGGGAGAGCCTCTGTGACAGCAGCATGTATGCTATGAGCTTTCATGGTGTTGTTTTCCAACTGTCTAGAAAACAGTCGTGCATCCAGCCTGAGCCACTGACCTTTCCTCTGCGCTGAGGCAGAAGTCGCTGTCATTCTGATTAACTCTGCTAATTCCACAGAACAAAAGGCAAGGAAACCTTCACGCTCAGCTCTCCTGACCCATGCTGCTGAGCTGATCAAAGGGCAAAGCTGCCAGAGCTGTGCTCTGGCAGGGAGGTGCTCCCCCCACATGCACGAGGACATGGTGGTTATCACGTTTTTGTCACCTACTGCAGTGTGACACGTAGGAGAGCAGAGATGAGCTTGATTTCCCAGGACGTGGAACCCACAGTGGGGCTGGATTTCAGGAGGGCTTTGCCTGTAGCAACAGGCACACTGATGGTTTGGCTGGATATTCAAAGGACTTCAGCTCAGCAGCCAGTATGACCCAGCACGTCCGACTCCTTTTGAATATCCGTCTGTTTGTTACAGAGCCTAACTGGGAGCTGAGCTCCTTTGAAAATCCAGATCTAATGTAATAGGACACGCTTGACTCAGACTCCTTCCAGACAGACCGACCTACTCCGTGTGGCTGATCTCATCTCGTGACATAAATACACCATTGTGCCAACACCCTGAGTCGTGGTGTCTCACTGAACAGTGGTTCTGCACCCCACTTCAAGGTGGATCAGAGGGTGAGGTTTTGAGGAAGATGCAAAACCTCCTATTTTGGTTTTGAAGCCAATATCTAACAAGTAGGGATATCAGCAGGACCATCATGGGACCCAGTGTTAGTGCCAGGCTGGCAGCTGGACTATCTGGGCGACAGCCCAGGCTCAGAGTAAGGCACAACCCTGGGAATTTTTCAAAACCCCAGTCTTGCCCGGTGGTTTAAGCTCATCCACGCATCTCATTTGTTCTCGGAGTCTGAAGGTCTTCTGTAACATGCCTGAACTTGCTCACACTGGCAAACAGCTCCGAGATCTGCTGGGGAAAATCTGCCAAGCGTTACAGAGCTTGCTGTGCCCCCGTAATGTCAGGGGGTGGTTGTGCAGGAGAAGCTGCTTTGTGCCGTGTGTTTTTCTCCGGAGGTCGCTGGCAGGTCGCCTGCTCCGTGCCCAGCAGGGCAGCTCCACAGGGGCACTGACACAGGCAGCGATACAGCCACAAGCATGGGCTGCAGCCAGGATAACTGGCTAAAGCTGGCTCCACAACGTGGAGAAAATGGTGAATGCTCCCTGGACTATTCTGCTCCAGTGGAATGCAGAGTGACTCCGGTTTCAGGCTGGGGTGCCTGGCAGAAAGGTCACTTCAGCAGAGGTCCAGTGTGGTGGCCTGGGCACACAGCCACGGGCCCACCATAACCCCCTGCCCACAGCTCTGCCACACTGCTGAGCACCACCCTTGGAGCTGCTGCTTGTGCTGCCTCCCAGTCAGGTTCAGAGGAGCTTGAGCTGGTGCTGGCTGGCTTCTCCTGGGAAATGCCTACCCCAAGTATCCTGAGCAGTGTCCTTGCTTCCTGAATGGTGGCTTTTCATGATGATTAAAGAGCGTGTGTTAGGGAGGAGAGAAGTCTAATAAAAGGTTTGTTGAAAAGATGGATCTGTTTGAAGCGCATTTCACATCTGCCTTTGCTTGGCTGCTATGTATGGATTTTGTTCTTGTCCATTCTTTCCTAATGAGGAGATAACAGGCCAGGGGGAGGTTCAGCAAGGGCACCCAGGCTACAGAAATAGTTCTGTAATGCTTCTACCTGGATAACTTGAAGCTCCATTTCCAAGGGGTTTCTTGGGTGAATCTTGTGCAACTTCTACCTAGAGACAAAAGGAGCATTGGAGCATGCACAGCCCTCACAGAAAAAGCATCCTCTTATTCCTCTGGACAGTGCTCAGCAGGGAATTGTCTGTTATTGCTTCAGCCCAAAACCAGCTCCCTCTGACCTGCAGTCCCTTCACAAAAGGGCAAAAGGCCCCATGCATGAGCCAACATACATTTGGGCCACACTGGTTGGGTTTAGCAGAATTTGTGAGATAACACAAATCTTAAGACACAAGAGCATCACTTACCTGCCTGGTAACGATTTGCCTCTGGGCTGTCAGAGCCTGGCAGGAGCAATGACTTTCCCACAGCTGAGCAGGGTTTCGCAGCTTGTCCATCCTGAATGGGATATTGGGCTCATGGGAGATAAAGCTGCACAAATGAAGAAACCAGAGCATGGCTGTGGTCACACCCAGCAACTCCAGTGTGTGGGCTGTGCTGGGACCAGCTCCGTGCCACCCTGGCTCTGGGGTGCTTGTGCCTAAGGAGAAAAGTCACAGGGCGAGTGAGGACAATAAAAGCCACTCGGGTTTGATGCTCCCAGTCCCTTCCCTTTTTATCAGAAAAGCAAAACTTTCTACACCAGCCAGCCTTCAGGAAGGAGGCAGTTGGGTGAAGATGGCCAGCAGCTCCCTGGCCATATCCCTACACATGGGCAGGGGACACTGGGAGGGAAAAACATGCCCAGATGCTGGGTGGGGAGTGGGTGAACAAAGTCTGGGTACGTTCAGGGTTGATTTGCTCTCCTAGGCAGGCAGCTCGTAGCCAAACAGTGCTAACAGCCAGGAGAAGTAACGGCATTATTAACAGCACGAGCGTTTGGCAGTAAATTAAAAATCTTGGCTGCCGCCCTTGGCTCTGCTCTTGCCTCTTAGAAGACATTAATATCACAGCTCCCCAGCATTCCCATTATCACTTCATTAAGGATCCAATAATGATAAATGTGGATGGTTTTATTTTGCAGGGAGCCTGATTAATGGCCAATAATTCACTAGGTGTTAATGGGGCCCTTCCTTTACAGAGGCATTGGAAGGGGCTGCCTTTCATCTCCTCCACAAGCTACGATTTTCACTATTTTTGCTAATGTGACAGATACAACACAAACCTTGAAAGAGCGGCTGAGGCCTCTTGAGAAACCTTGAAGAGCATCGTGCCTGGGGCAGCCCTTGCTGTCGTGGCCATTCCTCAGCATCTTTTTCCTCTTCTTCCTCCCCTGTGCTGCTGGCAGTGCCTGCACCCAGACGCTGCCAGAGGCCGTCACCCATGTCCCAGGACAGTGGTGGACAAACCCAAAGAGCAGATTCCCCAGGGATGAGCCCACCAGCGCAGTCACCAGGGCTCTCCACAGCAGATGTGGTGCAGAACCAGGCCCACCCTTGCAAGGGGGTACAATGCAAGGAGTGGGCTTGTGCTGGCCTCACCCCAAAGCAGCTCGGCACCCCTCACCTGCATCCCAAGAGGGCTGGGGAGCCTGGGATGCAGGACGGAGTCCAGGCTGAGGCCAGCAATCCTCCTCCGGCACCCCAGGGGACAGCTCTGGTGGCTCCTCCGAGGCCGGCTCCCGTGGCACAGGGGCTGCTCTCCGCCGTAGGACCCCGGCGTATTGCACGGCTTCAATCCCTATATGAAGTGGGATGTATAATCACATAGGAATAAAAAGCCATACAAGACGGCAGGCTGCGAGATGCTCCAAGCTGGCGGGTGATGGAACAGTCCCTCTGCAGTGGCTGCCACGGCCCCCGCTGGGATGGAGCCGGACCCCAGGGAGCCCCCAAGATTCCCCCCAACCCCTGTACGGGGTCTGTGGGGAGACAGAGGAGCCCTGCATCAAACAGAGCAGAGAGGCGATGTGTCAGCCGGGAGAAAGCTTGGGAAGCCCCAGAGCCGCTGGAGAGGGAGCCCCAGGAGGTGTCAGCGCTTGCACTCCCAGCTCACAAGGGCCTCCCATCCCAACTCTGTGTCAGGAGCTGTGACAAGACTTGTTCTGTGCTACACCCAGACCTCCTCCCCTGTCACAATCCGCATCCTGAAACATTACCCTGCAGCGGTTCCTCCCACCTGGAAACCCTCTACTTGTACCACCATTTCCCCCAAGGCTTTACCAGCCCCACCAAGGCAATGGGTACCACAACCCTCCATCACAAACACCTAATGAGGAGAGAAAAAGGAGCCAGCCTCCTCCCTGTGGAGGTCAGAGCATTCTTCTCCTTCTGACCAGGGAGAGAAGAGCCTGGCAGCTAGAGCAAGCAGTTGCAGGGAGCTGTCAGCACCCAGCTGTCAGAGCCCAAATCCCCTGGCAGCCCATTAGGAGCAGCTCCTGGCTGCCTGCAGGAGCTCTTGACAGGGGGCCAGGCACTAGTGTGAACAAGCATGGGTCCTCCACTAAGGAGGTGGATGTGGGTGGAAGGAAACCAGGAAACTGTTCCTTCAGTGAATGCTCACTGAGCAGCGCTGGCACAACCCCATGTTCTGGGGTGGGGGACAACCAGGGCAGGCTCCCTCAGGAGCCCACCCAAGCAGAGCTGGGGATGAAGCCAAGTGGTGGCCAGCAAAAAGGGCTGTTTGTGCCGCCTCCTCCTCCTGCCTTTCTGCTCACATCCCGGCAGTGATTCTGGCATCCATGGGATGGGAGATCTGGAGTAGTGCCCGGGGCAGGAGGGGACGGGTGCTGGGTGCAGGCTCATGCAGTACAGCCCAGACACACACTGAGAAGGGAAGAGCTACTTCTAGCTAAAAAAACCCAACCAACCAAACCCCAAAACAATAAAAATCTCCCAAAAGAGTAGCACTCCACTCCCTGGTTGCCACATAGCACCAACAAACTCTTTTTGCTGGCCCAGGACAGCAGAGTTGACCAGCAGCCTCCAGCTGAGCACCATGGTGTTGTCTTAGGCAGCTCCAGAGGGGCTGAGCCACCCCAGAGCCATCACCCTGGGCTCCCCTTAAGCCAGCAGGAGGAATTTCAAGCCTCAGGCTGGGAACATCAACACTCCTCAAACACTCCCAGAAGCCTTCCTCCACCCCCAGAGTCCAGATTTCCCCAGGGGCTGGAGCTGTGCAGAAGGGTGGACTCTGCACATCATCCCTCGTGTGGGATGTCCCTGCCCACCCTGAATGATGGATGGGCAGGAGTCCTGAGGCAAGGACTCCCTGGGACAGTGCAGGCAGGGGGCTGCTAGACACCCAAGGAAGGGGAAATCCATCCATACAGAAGCTTTTTCCAGTGCAAAACCTGAAGGGTTTGGCTTTCCACATCAGTATTTCCTAAACTCCAAGAGCTGTGAGGAGGCAAGGATCAAACCACACCACTGCCACGTTTTGGGAGGATGGAGGGGTAATTCCCACCATGGAGGGGGACAGCCCTGGCTTTTCCTCAGCCAGGCTGTGCCATGGCATTTGCAAGATTAGGCACCGTGACTCTGAAAAGCACAAATCCCACAACTTGAGGGGCTCGGCCCCACCAAAATCCCCAGAAAAACCCACAC
Source organism: Pardalotus punctatus (assembly GCA_013400915.1). Taxonomy (NCBI): domain Eukaryota; kingdom Metazoa; phylum Chordata; class Aves; order Passeriformes; family Pardalotidae; genus Pardalotus; species Pardalotus punctatus. The sequence continues at coordinate 7,351 of VZTX01010672.1, read as the reverse complement.
AGGAGGCAAGTGGTGCCGAGCCTCAGGGCAGCAGGGAGGAAACACACACAAGGGATCACACCACCGGAGGGAACCGGACACCGCGATGGCAGCGCCGGATCCTCGATCGCTCCTTAACTGCCTCCAAATCAAGTCAGCAATTACGGGATCATCAGCTGATGAATTGTAGGAAAAGATGTGTTTGTGAATCACTGCACCCTGGCTGGGTAAGAACACTGCCAGTGCTGTATTTGGGAGCAATTACTCTCCCCGAGCATGTGAATCATTAGGTATAATTACCCTAATAAATAAAAAGAAGATAACTCCAGTCTCTAGCCTAATCTAGAACAAGCGATTTTCGAGGAGAGCTGTATGAAATAAAACCAGGAGCATGAGACAGAGGGAAAGCAGGAAGAGGAGAGCTTCAAAACTTCGATGTGATGTTAATCCTTCCCACAGCAACCAAAGCCAGCCGGCAGCAATGGAGTCTCTCCCACAGGTCCCCACTGGAGTTTGGTGGCAGAGAGTTTGCCATATAGGGTTCAGGTTTGGATGCAGTAGGATTGTCCCCTCCGAATGCAGCATCCCACCAGAGCACAACTTCCCTTAGCAAAAGTTTCCCTGTTACAAAAATGCAAACAGATTAAAAAAAAAAAAAAACAAAAACAAAAACAACAACAAAATTATTTTGGGGATGATGGGGGGGCAACAGGTACTCAAGTCTAACGAAACAATTTTGCTTTTCCCTTGGGAAACAGTGGAATGAAAAAAAAAAATACTCTAAGCCCACCCCACTCAAAGTTGACATTTTGAAACGAAGCAGCAATTTTCTTCTCCACTTAAAATGTCATCACAGACTTTTGCTGTAAAAAAAAGCAGCTTTCCCTGAGTGACATTTTGAGGGGAAATGTTGACTTAAAACCAGAAGGAAACCCCCAGTCCATGCAATGAAATGTTTCAAGCTGTAGTGAGACTCCTTGCAGGGAAACTGATATTTTCTGCAGGGGGCAAAAAAAAAAAAAAAAAACCAAAAAAACCAACAACCCAACAAAAAGCTCCCCAACAACACATATTTAGCAGTTTGAATTCCCACGGGACAAATCCATCCTCAAGGAGACAAGACTTTGAGAAAGCATAGAACAGCATCACTGCTCTGTCCTGGGAAAAACATCAAACTGTATCCCTAAATCTGGACAAGTTTTCTCAAAAGCCTTGCAAAGCAAAGACTCAGCAGTAGAGTCTGTGTTTGTCCTAGCAGATGTCAGGCAGGTGGTGCTGGCTCTGTCCTGTCCCTGCAAGATGCCAGTGCAGGAGCTGCTCCTGCCCAGCGATGCCAAGGCCAGGGGGTGCTGGCACCAGAACGGGGAGCCCTGGTGAGCAATAGCAGGGTTTATCCCGCAGCCTTTGAGGGGAGAAATTGGATTTAGTCTGTGACTCATGGGAATACTGCTTGTTCCCCAGGGAGAAAGTGGATTGTGGCTCACTCCTCTGCTTGCAAGAGGGGCTGGGCTCTGCCTAGAGATGAGATCGGGCTGGGCCATGCCTGTGCTGCCTCTGCTTGGGCTCTCCTGCTAGGTGGGGTTTGACCAGGAACAATCTGTGCCTGGGCTCTCCCTGGGGCCACAGTTATTGCTGCCTGGGTTGTGTTTTTTTAATAAACCTGTAATATGAGAAGCCTGCCCAGGAGAGCAGAGGGATTACTGGCAAATATCACTTCCCATTTGCCAGGCTTCGAGGGGCTTTAGCCACATGGATTAGCCAGGAGCAGAGAGAGGGACACAAACCACCACGATGGGACAGACCAGAACTGAGTCCTCTTAACACAGGGCTGCAGCAAAATCCCGCAGACAAGTATCCTCCAGCCTCCAAAGGAGAGGGCTGGGTGGGAAGGGCTGTGGAATCCTAATTAGCTTTTGATATTAATGAATTGGCACTGAAGCAAACAAGCCAGCAACAGTGCCTGGCACAGCTTCTTCTGCCATATCCCAGTCCAGGCACCGGGCAGCCCGCACAAGGGGGCCTTGGTGGTGGTCCCTGGGGTGGGGGACAGCCAGGGACATGGAGACCCAAAGAAACAGGGGCAGAAGGGGGACATGCCACTGTGGGACAGGAACTGCTTAGGGACAATGGTATAGGGAGGATGCAAAGCATGCAGGATGGGAGGGCACACAGCGGGACATGCCGTGCTTTCAGTCACCGTCACCACAGCTGACACCAAGAGATGCCATCACTTGCACAGGGCCACCTCCCCTGACAGAGGCTTTCTGCAAGGCCAAGGCTGAGTCACTTCACGGCCAGGTGAAGCCAGCAGCCCAGGGATGGGGCACCCCATCCCCAGCTATGCCAACAGGTGCCCGCTGGCTTGGAAACCTTCAAGCCAACAGCTGGAGACACAAGGTGTGCAAATAAGTCCTCATGCTGGACATCTGCAGCCCAGCCCCTTTTTAAGGGCTCCAAAAGCCCATGGGGCACCCAGCAGCCAAGCCAAGAGCAGCCACAGAGTGGAGAGCCGGGCCAATGCCATGGGTGCTGGGGACATCCTGTAATATTAATGACCACTATTAATTATTAAATGCTGCTGGGCAGTGAGGGGAAGGAGCCTCCCTCTTGCTCAGGAACAGGCAGTTGACTAACAACTTCTAGTCTCCAACACTAACAGCTGCTCAGGGAGGCGAAGGGGCTCCCCACACATCACCTCCAGCACTGGGTACAAACCTGAGAGCCACCCACCAGCAGCTGCTGGATGCACAACCCAGCCACAACCCCACCACAAGCCACCCCCTG
>VZTX01010669.1:548-12173 GCA_013400915.1 Pardalotus punctatus | reverse complement strand
ATATATATGTATATATGTATGCAGGTATATTCTTGCACACATATATATTTATGTATATGTGTCTAGAAATATCTATCAAGCAACTTTCTGTTCAGCAGCTTCTGTTGCCTTTACAAAAAAAGGGATTATCTTCCCTTAAATCTCTTGTCATATCTGTTTCATTGATAGAGAGCTCCAACTATGACTACTTTGGCAGCACCATTGTTTACAGTTTTTACTTTTTCCTTACTTATTTTGCTTGTTAATGAAATTCCTATCCCTTCCTTCCTTCTCCTTCCTTCTCAGGCAGTAGAAGAACATGGAAAGGAGTGAGAGAGGATCTGTGGCATCATAGTAATTTGGACTGAATCTCACTTGTACAGGCATACAGAAAGAAAGCACTTTCAAAACTCAGTTTAGGATTATGAGCATTGTAGCCTTTGAACTGATCCTGGGGTGATATTAATATCTTTAATTTTGGTGATTAAATAAGAATCCTATGGAGATCAGAAAGTATATAGGTGTGAATAGTTTAATAGGGTGAATAATTTCATATGTTTCCATCAAGATAATCAAAGGGCTAGACACTCTGCCACGTGGGTAAAGGCTGAAGGAGTTAGCTCTTTTCTTGTGGAAAAGAGAATGTTCAGGGAGGACCTCATCATGGTATTCCAGTACTTAAAAGGTGGCTACAAAGACAATGGAGGCTCTGTCTTCATAGAGTCACAGAGACTACAAGGGGTAACTGGTACAAATTTCATCAGGAGAGGTTTTATCTTTAAGTAAGACAGAATTTTTTTTAGTGAGAATAATCATTCACCGGAAGAAACCTCCCTATAGACATGGTAGAGTCCCCATCACTGTAGGTTTTCAAGATGTCATTGGAGAGCGTGATAACTCAACAAAGATTCCTTTTTTACAAAAGTTTGGACCAGATGATCTTTCAAGGTCCGTTCCAACCTGAGCTGTTCTCTGATTCTATGATTCTGCGTTTAATTGACACATTAGATTGAGCAAGGAGACTCAGCTAATATTCCAAGAGATATTGTGGTCTGCCAAACAACTTGAAGGTTCAGGTACCTATCCAAAATCTAGCCATCTTCCTCCTTTCCTCTTTCTCAGTATTTCTTAGGTTTTTCTCTGTACAAGGATTTATGGCTGATAACAGAATAAGACAAAATCCACTGTCTCCTCCCATGTGCCCTGGACTTTTATTGTGTAATACTGTCAAAGAAGACCAAAAAAAAACCCCAAAGGAACAGGCTTAGGAAGAGCAAGGCTTCTCATATCTGAACTTTAAAGAAATACAGACTCATACTTACATGCTGTAACTACACAAAAGATTTGTTTGGAGCTTTTTCAGCTTAAAAAAAAGTTTGGGAAAAGAGATGATAAAATGGTATGGAAGTTCGAAGATATTCTTGTGATTATGAACATAAGAGCCTCTAAATATTGTGAAAACACTCACATCCTTCCATATTTTTCCAAGAAGCTTATTGACATGTTTAATATTTCAGCTCAGCTTTCAGCTGAGATGGTCACATGATAATGAAAACCATATAAGCAGCATTTTGTCTACAGTACGTTTCTTTTTTAGTTTTCTTTTTTTCTTATGTAAAATGAGTTATTGACACATATATTGCACAAAATGCAATACTTTTCTAGATGAAAAGTAATATTTTTCAAAGATTTTTTTTTTGGCAATGCACACTTGCTATGTGGATAAACTTTTATAGCTAATGAGTTATCTTCAAATGATAACAATTTAGCAGGATAGTGAAGAAGCAGAAAGTATGAAAACTTACTATGGACTAGACTTGCCATGCTGGTTTTGGTTTTGGCTGGGGTAAAGTTAATTTTCTTCACAGTGGCTGGTATGGGGCTGTGTTTCAGATTTGCACTGAGCACAGAGATGATGATACAAAGATGTTTCTGCTATTGCTGAGTAGGGCTTACAGACAGCCTATTTTTTGTAAAGGCACACTGGTGAGGAGGTTGGAGGTGTGTGGGAGGCTGGAAGAAGACATAGCCAGGACAGGTGACCCAAACTGATCTAAGGGATATTCCAGACCATATGGCATCATGAGCAGTATATAAAGTGGGGACGAAAAAGTGGAAGTGGGGGACGTTTAGAGTGATGGTGTTTGTGTTCCCAACTCATTGTTACATGTGATGGGGCCCTGCTCTCCTGGAGATGGCTGAACACTTACCTGCCCATGGGAAGGAGAGAATTAATTAACTGTTTCGTTTTGCTTGTATGCACGTTTTTTGCTTTCCCTACTAAACTGTCTTTATCTTAAACCACAAGTTTTCTCACTTTTGCCCTTCTGATTCTGTACCCAAACCCACTGGTGGGGGAGTGAGGGAGTGACGGCATGGGGATTGGTTGCTGCCTGGGGTTAAACCACTATACTTGCACTCCTTGAAACAAATATCATTCTATGAAAAAAGCAAAAAATAACCAACCAACAAACAAACAAACAAAACCCAAACACAACCTCTTATGTAAAATCCTTGCCTTATAATACTTATAAGCATAAAACAAAAACTGATAGCATTCTGACCTGGGACTGTGTCAGAGATAGAAACAGGAGGGAGTAAATAGTAAAAGAAAATATTATGAAAGTCAATGTCCGAATTAGGAATCTGGATGCTGACAAGCATTATAAGTATCAAGAAAAAGAAAGTTTTAGGTCAAAATGTGAAGGAGCATAATGAGGCATTTCCTCATAAGTTTAAGTGAATAACAAGAGAAATTTAATACATTCATATTTTGTAATTTCACTTGTAGATGATGGAGGCTGGCTGTGAAGACTCAGCTGGGAACAGGTGAAATCTCAATAACAGACTGTATGTGATGTAAGAATAATTTTGAAGATCTATGAAACTGAAAGCATGGTTTTGTTACACATCACAAAAAAGGTAAAGGGAAATGGTACAGAGAGGAATAACATACTCAAGAAAAAATGTTAGGAAAAATATATCAAAAGTATCCACCTGTATTAAAAACAGGACTAAATATGGACATTTTTATTTCACAAGATCAGAAATTGGACTTGACTAACTTCACAGGGATATGATAGAGCTGGATTTAAAATCATGTTCTTGTGCCATGAAAACTTAGAGTTTCAACTCTATTATTATTTTGGCTGTTGTCAGATCAACTCATTCAATTTCTTTTTTACTAGAAAAAATATTTTGACACTTTAAAACAATAATGAAAATAAAGAAATAATTATATATATGTGATAATTAAAAAAATGCAGATGAAAGAGTGTTTTTGAATAATCTATAACATTAATAACACTAGACATCTTCACTCTTTAAGGACATGTCTTTAATAAGTAATATGAAGAAGTCTGCAAAAACACAAATAACTGATGAGAAAATCTTTACTTTCAATAATTTCATAATAGTCTACAAATTTCATAATAGTCTTTTTTCTTTAGCTCATAGAGTACTTAGATAGTTTTCTTCTAAAACCATTTTTAACCTTCTGAATAGGTACTGAGTGATTGTTAAGCATGGTGCCTGATTCAATCTTTTTTTACATGCAGAAGCTCTAAGCACTGTATTCAATAATATTACTTTATTAGATGCTCTTAGGATACCTTTTTACTGACAGCTAAATGAGATTTCTGTTAACAAGTAGCTACTTATTTCTGGCCTTAAAGAAGTAATTTACAAATGCAGCGTGAAATGAGGTGTTGGCAGTTTTTTGTTATGTACTTAAACAAAATTCAGGTGCCTTGAAAAAGGCAAAAAAATAGCTAAATGAAAAAAGCTGTGCTTTTTAACTGTTTTAGCCTGCTTCTTACTTGAATCAATTAAGAATTCTCTGTGCCTTTCCACAGTATGTGGCTCCTACAGCATGAATATTTTATGCTTCACTTGTTCTTCTGTAATACCTCCCAGGAAGAAAAATGCAGGTTCCTTTACTTTTTCTTCTTCCCCCCTTACCAGCACAAGTATGAATGCTGTAAAAGTTTAACATTTAATGTATAAAAATTGGGCTACCTCTTCTCATTGATTTGTTATTTTATATGTGATTTATGCTTAATTTCTGTCACGGTTTAACCCCAACTGGAAAAAAAGCCCTACACAGATGCTCACTCACTCACTGCTCTGGTTGGATAGGGAAAAGAATCAGGAAAGTAAAACTGGGATTTAAATTAGGGTGGTTTAAGAGGTAAAGCAAAAGATGAGCATTCAAGCAAAGCAAAACAAGGAATTAATTCATCGCTTCCCATGATCAGGCAGCTGTGTAGCCATCTCCAGGAAAGTAGGCTTCCATCACCTGCAATGGTGACTTTGGAGAAAAACTCCTTCACTCCAAATGTCCCCTCCTTCCTTCTTCCCCCATCTTTTATAGGCTGACATGACACCATACAATCTGGAATATCCCTTTGGTCATTCATAGTCAGCTGTCCTCGACAGGTCCCCTCCCAACTCCTTGTGCACCTCCAGCCTTCCTCACTGATGGCGTGGCATGAGAGGTAGAAAATACCTTGAATCTATGTAAGCACGGCTCAGCAATAGCTAAAACATCCCTGAATTGTCAACATAATTTTCAGCACAAATCTAAACTGTAAAGCCTATACCACCTACTATGAAGAAGACTAATTCTGTCCCAGCCAAAACCATCAAAACTTGTCACTCATGTTTTTGAGACAAGTGTCTCTGTGACTGCCTAAATTTAACAATAACTTTGACTACATATGGATTACTACACTTACAGACTTTCAAATAATGTCCAGGTGTTTATGGTACCTATGGGAAGACACTGTACATTGATCCTGCAGTTAGGGAGAAGTTGTCCTAAAATAATCACAGAATCACAGAACAGGTCAGGTTGGAAGGGACTAGCTTACTTGGACCTCTCCTCCCTGTAGGGCCTGTCCCCATGGGGTCTTGCAAGAGGATCCCTAGAAAGGCTAAATTAGCTCTCCTGAAGTCCACAGTTGTAATCTTACTTGCTGAAAAAACTAAGATCACAATTGTACTTACATATGAGCATTCTATTAAAGCCTATGACAATTAATTATTTCAGGAAAAACATGTAACAATTATTACAAATGTCAAAATACCTGGACTTGGATGTGATTCTTCTCTGGAAAAAAACCCAGAAATCCAAAACAACTCCCCTAAACCACCTATTTTGGTTTTGCCAAGCAGAGAAGCATTATGGATGTTGTTTGCAGAAGTATTGATTTAGAAGTGGATTTCGGCTTTGGGATCTAAATAGCGTTAAGATGAAAACATCCAAATTGGCAGTTCTGTCCTTAAAAAGAACAAAATTTTAAAAATACTTTATGTTATATACTTAGATTTTCATTCTGTCCTCATCAAGTTAGTAGCTATTGACAGCAACAGACTCTCTGCTGCCAGAGCCAAGGTTATGAAGCATGTTTACCTCATAAAATTTCATCAGTAGAGGTCAAAAATAAAGTATGCTCTTATTTTCTGAGTGTTTTTTGTACTTTCAGTCCATTGATCTTGGGTGACTTTTTAGGAATGGCAAAGGGATTCTAATATTGTTTAAATATTTATGCTGATGATTTAAATCTAACTGCATGCTTAATCTCTGCCAGTGTTGTTTGTCAGATTTGCTTGCCATGCTGTCTCCTAATTTTTCCAAAGAGAGAACACAAAATCATCTTCTTTTTTTTGTTTCTCATTTTAGCAAAGATTTTTTAGTCATTGACCAAAATTCAATACAAAAGGCCTTATTTTTATTGTTACCAGCATTGAATATACAGTGTTTACTCTTGGGTATTCACAATAACATATGAATAGCCTGCTTATAGGTAAGTAGGAAAAAAAAACCCAACTTTAGTACTAAGGAACTTATTATTGAGTGACTTAAATAAACTTAAAATTGAAATCAAACAATTTTTCATTATTTAGTTCTATATCCAAGATTTTCAAAAGTTTATTTATATAAGAAATTGAAAAGCTGTGCCATTAAGTTATTCTTGAATATACTGATTGTCTTATGATTTTCCTCCTAATTAAAATTACTAACAAAAAAAAATTCTATAAGTAAAAGAAACCAACCAACCAACAAAAAAATCCACAAAAAACAACAACAAAACCAAAAAACAAACCACACAAAGAAAAATACTTGCATGTACTAAAACATACAAACATATTTTTGTCTCCTCATAATAGGTATACTACAGAAAAGATTCAATAAGTAGCAACTGTTAAGCTCATATTCAAAATTTAAACATGTTACCAGACCTCTTGAGTTCACTAACCAAACTATATAGACCTCTTTTTTTCCTAAAAATTGAGTAGATACACTTTGCTGACTTTAAATGTACTCTGCAATATAATATTACAGCATATGAAAACCATGTATAGTATAGTGAAAGTACATGATGGCAGATAATATTTTGAGAAACATTAAAAATATTGTAATTGACACTGAAAAAACAGCAAACCACAGCGAAAGTAATTTAAAGCTTTTTCCTGGCTGCAGTTTTTCATAATCAGATATCTTTTACCAAGGATATTACTTACATAAGTAAATCTTACATGTAAACAACTACTGCAAAGCTGAACTGCACTATTCTACCCTTATTTTCTTTTTGCAGAATAAAAAAATAGTTATGTAGATTTCAACTTAATATTTTTACCATAGAATCATATAATAATATAATGGTTAGGCTTAGAAGGGACATTAAAGATCATCTATTTCAAACCTCCATGCCATGGACAGGGACACCTTTCAACTTGACCACACCGCTCAAAGTCCCATCTAACGTTGCTTTGAACACTTCAAGGGATGGGGCATCCACAACTTTTCTGTGCAACCTGTTCCAATGCTGCACCATCCTCACAGTAACGAATTTCTTCCTTATATTTAACTTAAACTTATTTGCTTTAATTTTAAAGCCATTCCCCCTTGTCCTATCACTACCTGTCCCTATAAAAAGTGCCTCTCCAGTTTCTTGTAGCCCTACTTTAGGTACTGGAAGGTGCTGTAAGGTCTGCCTGGAGTCTTCTCTTCTCCAGGCTCAACAAAACCAACTTCCTCAGCCTGTCTTCATAGAAGAGGTGGTTTCCTTCTGAAAACTGGTGTAATTTTATCTTTCTAAAGCTTACCTTTTATCTCAATACATATATACTATATCTTTCTAAAATGTAACCTTAAACAATTGAAAAAATATTAGTGTTGGGGTGAAAAGGACAGACAAAGAATACATTAACGGAAAATAAGGTAAGAGATTGATGCTCTTATTTTAGAGAGGATTGGAAAGAGAAAATAGAGTGATAAAAGAAAATAAGTGAACATAAAATTTTAGAGTAACAATCTGTAGAGAACAAATTAATAGACCAGAAGTACAGAAAGTAAAAAGGACAAATAAACTCTACTAAAAATGTATTAAGTATAAATGCCTTTTTCTTTCCTTACGTAAAAGGCTTTTTAGATACTAAGGCTAGATTTTTGAAAACATTTTAAGTAAATATAGGCTTTAGAGTCAGTGGAAGTATTTCTAAAAGTTTAAGCAAAAAATACTACATGAATCCTACTATTCAGGGTGTCCGTCATTATTCTCAATGACATTCTTGATATCTTAAATTTATTTGTGTGTATTCCTACAAGTGTTTTCTACAACATATGTACTTGTGACCAATCTCCAGAAAACGATAATTTTAGATTTTCAAGGCATTCAAATGTATCATAAATTTTATAGTGTTCTGATTTTATTTTATGTTGTCTAAACTTTAAAAAGTAATAAATATTCAAATCAATTTAGGAATTAAGTCTTTACCTTTCAACCAAAGAAGACATCTTATAAAAATAACACCAAGTCCAAGCCATGTCCCCTTCTGAATCAGAACCAACATTTAGTGATGCTAGAAGCTCCCCTAAAGGCTGCTTGGAATAACAGGCTTTTTGCAGCAGATTTAGGTGCACTGAGTATCCTCTTAAATTAGTAGCAGCCCATGCAAAATATTTTTAGTGACTCTTATGCTTGCAGATATATTTAGATACAAACATTGTCTAGAGACAATCTCCTGCATATTTGGAACAAAACCTTTTTAGGTTATAATTATACTCTAGAGGTATAGGCTACTATATGTCAATACATTTATTAGGCTGCTGTATATCAGTGCATAGAGATGTGTAAATTAAAATATATATTTATATACAGATGTTATATACATTTATACGTATGTGTGTATAGATATAGATATATCCATTTAAGGTGGGAAAACAGCAAGGAACGAAAGAGATAATTGAATTTTCAGCTGTAATATAATAGTCAGCATGACTCAGTCTGCATTGCTATTATGGATCAATGTGTTAAATGAATCTTGCTGCCTGAATTTCTGTTGCTGCCAGCTATCTTTAAGCAGTGATTCATTTAGTCAACTTTGGCAGGACTTTGGATTAGCATGAGACTTGGAAATAGGATCCAGATATCACATCAACCTCAGTGTTCCAAAAAACCCTAAATATTACGGAGATCTTCAGTAATTTAACCATAAAAGAAAAGAATGGGTTAATTTTTTCATGACAAATTACAGTTTAAACAAATTATATTTTACTGGATATTAAAAACTTGGAGTGAAATCTATGCTCAAAAATTGAGTTTCACTTCAGAACGGTTCTGCTCAATTCCTGGGTTGGAGACTGGTGTTGTCTCTCAGTGCTTCCTGGAGTTCTGCAGGGGCCAGGGTCTCCCTAGGATTCAGGAGCTGGGGTGGGGGAGGTTCCTTAGGGTCTGTTAGGGCACTGTCTGGCAGCCAGGGCCTGTCCCACTCACCATCCAGGGGCAGGGCAGCCAGGGACACCAGGGCAGCCCCAGCCATCATGTCTGGGGATGTGGGATGGGAACAGAACAAGTTTGGGCTGGGCTGTGAGGGGCTGACATTGGGGTCTGGACCATGGATGGCATACGGGAAGCCCTGAAGGGATTGGGCAGGGTCAGCCAGGACTGATGGTGCCCTCAGTGCCCTGACAGTATTTGAGATTCTTGTATCTTTTTCTGACTGTGCAGCACAGAGACCACTAATTTTAGCTCCCTCAATACCCTGAGATGCAACCTATGTAGCAGAGGATGTTGCTCCATGCTCCTTCAGATGTTCCACTTTGCATGTTTCCATATCACATTGCCCATTTCAAATCTTGTCATAGAAAGGACCAAGTTCCCTATTTAAAGGTGGCTGTCATGCTTATGTCCTTATAGCATCACACCACAAACACTGTCCTTTCAGGTTCTGAATTAATTACTGCTCTGAAATTAGAGACTTCTGTCTCTAACAGCTTTATTATTTATTATACTACTTGGTAAAAATCAATCAAGAATCCTGAAAACCAAATGCATAAAATGCATATGCACATTATAATGAAACATTCCTATCTGCTGCAGCCAAATATATTTTTAGTAGAAGCATAAGAATCCCCACGTGCTATGCAATTCTACAGCATATTCAGTCTGACAAGTAGAAAGGCTGCGATAGCCAGGCTCATCTCAATGCTTACATGCATTACCTTGTTTATCAGTGAAACTTTTTCTCTCTCACCTCAGGATTCTCCAAAATTTGTAACTCAGGCCATTAGATATTCATGAACAAAATGAGAAGTAAAGAGTAGTTACCATATATGAATGTAAACCACAGCAGTTACTTCTGTCAAATATCTGCAGGTGAATGGTAAACAGGTGAGAAAATAAAGTCCCACAAGGTTCCCTGAGAGATTTGGGCATTGCTTTCCTTCAATAATCAGCAATGATGAAAATTAGAATAAAAATAACAACAAAATCTTAGTTTGCAGACAGACAATGGCTTACAGACAAGTGAGTAACCCATCACAGATCAGTCATTTTACATGGAATTTAAAATAATACACAAAATTTAGTACATATCCTTTCCACATATTGTGAAACACCTGTAGAAACAGACAGCTGCTTGTCTTTGTCTTTCCCCTTAGGAATCCATAACGTCTTCACATTGTGGTAGAGAATTCTGATCACACAACTACGGGTATATGCTAGTAACATCACTTTCTGTCATTTTAATTACTATTGTTCATATGAACATGACAATGACAGAACAATTGACATGGTGGCCACAATTCCACAATTCTATGAGTCAAATCAAACCTTTGAAGGTTTCTGTAGTATGTCATTGCATTATGTAATTCCAGGGAGTTGATTTTTTTTTTTTTTTTAATCTTGCATATATCTAAGGGAAAATATGTTTAAATTCTACCCAAATGAGGAATGTTCCCTCTTTTTTTTTTTTTTTTTTTTTTAAATCATAGAATTTCTTGGAAGAAACTTAACATTCTGTTTAATTTATTTTGTTTCACAGAAGTAGTTAGTTCATTAAGAGCAACTAGCCTGCAACAAAGTAACTTTTTTTCTCTATTTCTCTACATCTATTGTCAGCTACTAGCAAAGCCAGAAGTGCTACTATTGCCACACTTCAAGAGTTCTGGCCTTATACAGAAATTTCCTTGCCTTGTGTGAATATTTTCTGTAGGCATTATTATTGTATCTCTGCAGCTATATAGGTCTGACTATCTCCTAAGTAGGGAAAAAAAAAAAAGGAATTTTACTTGTAAGCATCTGGGGTAAACACATATGCTTAAAAGAGCTACACAGCAAAAAACCACATGATTTTTCAACACCTAGCAGCCTGTACATTGAATTAAAAAGAAGCAGTAGGACTACTTGAATGTCTCACCTCTGAATCTTGACAGCAAATATTGCTAAAAAATTTTAAATCTGAATTCTGATCTGTGTCTTGAAGATTCAAATCCTGTAAAACTGGGAAAACATTTTATAAAATAGATTTTAATATTCTCTTTCATTTGAAATCTAACTAATAGATGTAATAATTTGTCACACAGATTCTAAACTGCATTTTACAGGATCCTTTACAAGCATCACGACTGAAAGAAATAATAACTGAATTAAAATCTGCCTTTGAGTGCAAGTGCACCAAATAGAAATAAGTTATTTTCAGTAGAGTAGAAACACATTACTTGCTGTGACAGAAAAGTGTAATACTCAAGTTGAAGAGATTTATTATCAAATTTAGAAACTGCTAGTACCACCTACTGGCTGAACTGCAAAACTGAAAAATATTTTTTGTTTATAATATTCTGTAATAGTACAATAGCAAACAGATTACTGCAACTCTAATATTGTCTTTGATTGCAAACAATATGCAGTTAGGTATAGGAGATGAATTTGAGTACTTAGGGTATATTCTTTATGAACTGAGCTACTACCCAATTACCTATAAATGAAAGAAGGAAAAGGAAAAAAAAAAAAGAAAAAAGAAGTCATAATTGCAGTTTGGTAAGATACATAATGGTATAATTTAGAAACTAGTAAAGAAAATCATCGCATATTTCTTATTATATAAACTTGCTTTCTTATCTGGGTTGATGTGGAAACTCCATACTCCTTTTATTCAAGTTTTGTTGATATTTTGCTTTTGACAACCAGAAGCATTTAACTGGCATTCAATTTATCTTTTAGTGCTTTGAGAGCTACTGGAAAATTCCAAGATAGATGAGGACCAGTTTGATCTGGTTTTTCTCAGATAGGTAGTGCTCCTTCCTTCCTTCCTTCCTTCCTTCCTTCCTTCCTTCCTTCCTTCCTTCCTTCCTTCCTTCCT
>VZTX01010668.1:199495-264759 GCA_013400915.1 Pardalotus punctatus | reverse complement strand
GCTCCGCGCGCGCTGCGGGGCCGGGCCCGGGCCCGGGGCAGCGCCGAGCGAACCGAGCGCACGGCCCGGGGCGAGCGAGATGCTGAGGCTGCACAGCTGGGCAGCGCTGCTCTCCCGTGTCTCACCGTGTTTCCAGAATAGCTACGGATTTGTTTACAAAACAAACAATAAAGGGAGGGGTCCCCAAGCAAAACCACAGTTGCTTGTTGTTCGAGGCATTTAATTTTTGTCTTTGTGCTAGTTTTCTGTTAAGCACAAACCCCTCTCAGACCCATGCTGATTCTTTTCAGTCTAAGATAAATATATTGTTTATGTGCCTGCATTTTTTTCAAGAGCTTTCCCTCCACAAAACCAACCAAACCAACATGAAACTTGTCCTTTAATTTCACGTTTTTGGATTCTCTCATTCTCCCTATCTTACACCCAGCCCTGATAATTGTTTTTTCACAGCTGAGGTGAAAAATCCAACTGAAACACTGCAGCCTAGGATCTCACTACACGAGAGTAGTGAAACTCGTTTTTAGAGTAAACAATCTCAACAGGCTATCAAAGGTTGAAGACTGTGGAGAGAAGGGACAGCGGGCATGCACCATCCTACCGTTCCCTTTGCTCCTGGGGTGCACAGCCAAAGCTCGGAGTTCCACATCACACAGCGCACTGGGTACAGCTGGTTTTCCTGACACTACAGAGGATCTGATGTAGAATGCACACCTGCACATCTACGATGATTATTAGAATTTGTGCTTTTAATCGGTTCATTGTATCCTATCGTCATGGCATTACTTTAAATTTACAAGAGGGGAAAGTTCTTCCTAGAAACAGCACTCAAATATGATTTCTACCTAAAAATTTGGCTTTCATGTCTTAGCACAAAATAATAAATTTGAAAATGAGATAATTTTTTCTTTGTAAGACAATGATAATTCATCACTTCAAATGTAAAATATAATTGAAATGATACATATTGATTTGCAGCCTTGGTAGCTAGAGACTTCCTTTAACATCTGTTTTTCTAGTTGTCTCAGAATACCTTATATGAAAAAAGCATTGAAGCATCATGAGCTCTTAGAAGTTATACTACTAGGATCCTGAATAGGATGAATAACTTGAAGAGTGTAAGTGCAAATAATATTTAAGATTTTCTGGGAAGCATACAGCTTTATTTTTTTCTTTTTTTTTACTTTTCACAAATCTATTTCTAACACTTTATATATTCATATTTTATTTTCATAGCACCTTTTGATATCCAATAGTTTTTAGTGGGAAAAAAAACAAAGACAAAACCATTAAATACAATAAAAAATGAAGTCTTTATTCTTTTGGCTCAACTGTAATGTGGTTTACTGGTCTTTATGGTAATAGCATTTTCCTGCATGCAGTTCACCGACACACAAGTCAATATTTTTGTAAAAGGAGGAGTCAACATCGAATTTTTGCTTGTGTAAGAAACACAAAATGTCCTGATGTGATCAATTATACAAGTTTGCTATTTAATTCCTGTGGAAAAAAAAACATTGTGGATCCCATATTATATTTAGAACAGTTCTAGTGCAGCATGAATCAACAAGAATAAGAATAGTCTATGTAAACAAACACTGGTAAAGATTTCATGAATAAAAAGACTACCTTGAAACTTCTGATGCAGGCAGTGCTAGAATTTTAAACAAATCCTCCCCACCACATTTCAATTACAAGTTATATCTATTTGGAAGCAAGTGCATTTTGGACTCAGTTTGAAACTTATTTCACATTAAAATGTGTGCAAAAATACAGTACTAATAAAAAAGCAGAAACCTAAAGCTACCCCATTCTTTCCTTTGTTTCTTATTTTGTGAAGTTCTTGAATTAAAAAGTGCTATGGATAGAAAGTAACAAAAGTGACAGTAACATCAACCTGAAGATAATTCTCATTTCTTATTTTATGTACAAACCGCTGAAAAATAAAATAAAATGGTATTTTTTACAGTATTTATATTTTCTTAGAAAATTCTATCCATGTAGTTTTCAACAGATTAAGCAGTTTGCAACATACCCTGTACAGTCTGACTATGCACCGTACAGTAGTCACTTAAAATTTTAGAATGCAAAGCAAGAAGCTCTTAAATAGCTGCAAACTATTGCTTGATGTTGTGAAAGAATGATGACTGATTGAACAATTTATTTCACTTAACCACTGAAATATGGCTTCCCATATTAGACTCTTAACAGTGGAAGGAGTAAAATTACAGCAGCAAAGGCAAGATAAACATGCATCAGTGATAGCTTCCAAACTATCTATAATGGTACAGAATACTTCATATTAGCTGTTGAGAGCTTGCAAATTACACTTACTGTGGTACATATTTGATGCAATAAATATTGTGCACATGTCATTATTTGTTTGCTCAAACATGCACCACGGGATAAAATAACTATTTACATAGAGGGTACTTTTTTAATCAACACATACAATGTCAACCTTGCTGAGAGCAGAAGATGGCTAAATGATACTGCAGGGTGAAGCAGAACAACTTCATAATCCTTATGTTTTGCAAGTTTTTGGTAAATTCGATTTCCCAAGGTCAGGTAAACTGTTTTCCGCAGAAGAATACTTAAAAGTGGACTCTATGTCCCTTGGTAAAATTTTTATGCAGAGTTTGTTCAACTATTGTTAAATGACTTATGAAAAAATAAAACATCTGTTCTATTATTGTAGACTCTATGGGACTTTACAGGCACATTAAGATTTGTCTGGATGAGATACTAGATGGATACTGTTATTAAGCACCTCAACATACAGAGCCACCCTGAAACATGGAAGTAGTCAGACTGCTGCTTTGTGCGACGTCATGTTTTCCCATGCATGAACTACAAGTGCAGCATGCCTTCATGCAAATCACTTCTGTCTGTACATTATAGAGAATCCGAGAGTAGAACACCTGGTCCTCATACCCCCTTCCCCAACATAAAACCCATTTACAAAAATAGTCACATATAATAGTAAACAACCTGTGAATTAAAAAATGATAAGTTCACCAACACTGATTTTTGTAAAAATATGGCAAATGTGACTGTTGAAATGCTAACAGTGGATACAATTTTTGTACTGTGTGTTTCATGTTAAACACAGAGACTCATAGGTTTGCACCTTTTTTTTTATAACTGGTCCCTACAGTCTGGTTGGCCATTTTGTCATCTCTTCAGCAGTGTCAGCTGGTACTAAAAACAACAACCTCCTGTCAAGATGTTACCCTGTTTTACAGAGTTGCAGTTTGATGACGAGGGGTCACTGTCTTGCTATAGGCACTGACCTTATATATATATATATAATTATATATATATCTATATATGTAAAAACTGACAGTTTGGCATGTACCTCCTACAGGAGTCCCGTTGACACAAATACATACTTTTTCAGGCTGTAAACAGTTTATCACAAACAGCATTCTATGTTACTTTTTACTTTCCCTGCTGTCTTTACATTTATCTTCTTTTTCTGATTTGTCTTTTTCATATTTATCCTTGTCTGGCTTTGTTACACTGTCATAAGAAGGTGGGGAGGTTGTGGATGGGGTCATATCTGTTTTTTCTGGAGTAGAGTTCTCATTTAGTTTATCCATAATCATATCTTCTTTCATGGGCAGATCATCTTCCTCTTTACCTTTATCCTGACTAAATATACATGATACTTTTTTGACTTTTTGCCTTAAAAGGTGGCGTCTATAAGCCCGCTGAATGATGACAGCAGACACCTCCTCCTGTTTTCGTTTCAATGTTGTTGTGATTGGTTCATAGGAGACTTTAGAAGGATTGGCTGCCATAAACCGATCTTCCATCTGTATTCTGAGGGCATCCATCTCCCCACTTTCCCCCAAAACCCGCTTGGTGAAAGCAAACAGGATGTCAAGGCAGTGAATTCTGTCACCGCTCACCATGGGCAGATCCATTGCAATAAGTTGGACTTTGTTTGGTTTTGCTATGAGAAGAGGTGGATCCAATGAAGCTGCAAAATCTGATAATTTACTGAACTCTATGAATTGTGTTGCATCAGGATCAAACTTTTCCCAGACTTCATAGAACATCTCAAAGTCATCCTCACTCAAGGGTTCAGCGCTTTCTTCAGTAGCAACACTGAAGTTCTCCAAAATAACAGCAATGTACATGTTCACCACTACCAGAAAGGATATGATAATGTAGCTGACAAAGAAGAAAATCCCCACAGAAGGGTTGCCACAGTCACCTTTCACAGAGCTCCCCGGATGATCTTTATGGGGGTCACAGTCTGGCTCCCCACTGTTAAGAATCGGGGCGAGCAGACCATCCCAGCCAGCAGACGTGGTGATCTGAAACAGGCAGATCATGCTGTTGCCAAACGTTTCAAAGTTGAACATGTCGTCAATCCCAACCTCCCTCTTGACATAGGCAAAGTTGGACATGCCAAATATTGCGTAGATGAACATGACCAGGAAGAGCAGCAGCCCAATGTTGAACAAAGCAGGAAGAGACATCATCAAAGCAAAAAGCAGAGTGCGGATTCCCTTAGCGCCTTTAATGAGGCGCAGGATTCGACCGATTCGGGCAAGTCGGATGACTCTGAATAGTGTGGGGGACACGAAGTACTTCTCAATCATCTCGGCCAAGAACATACCTAGAGAAAAACAAGTTAAAACAGTAAGGAATTTTATTGCATTTCAAAACCACTGCTAAATATTTATTCTACAAGCATTGTAGGACTTTAAGAAGAGTAGGGTATTTAAACAGGTTTTTAGAAATTAGCCATTCAGTTATTTTTTGAAAACCTTTGTATTTGGTATACTTTTTTAGGACAAACATAACTACTGTATGTGTATTAGCAAATGCTGTAATCAGAAGAATACCTTCTTGTTTAATTGTAACAAAAATAATCTCAGTTAATCTGAAGAAAGATCATATGCACAGTAGTATTAAAATGCCATGTAATCAAGTTAGGGTATTCAAAGAAAATAGCTATATTTGAAGAGAACTGCAACTTCTTAATCATACATAAATAACATGAACACAGGTTTATTACTAATGACACAGAAATTCCAAACATAAACAAACTGATAAAAAGGTTTGTTATAACTCACAGAAGAGTAGAATTGAGCATTATATTATGTGCCTCAAAGCAGAAAAAAAAACTTTCTCAATACAAAATATAGCAAAACTGATTTGCATATTAAGGAGTACTTAAAAGTTAAAATAACACAAGTTTTATTCAGGTTCTTTCAAGTTTGCTGCTCTAGATAAAGCAAAGATTAGTGGAGTCATTATTTGTTACCACGTCTGCTTCAGCTCTGCTTCTCTAGTGCTCACTCTAGTTCAGGCACAGAGCGTCTCAGCATCAAAGAAAACTGAAGTACGCGAAGGGTTTTACCCTGCTGTCTGGGGTGTGTACATGCCACCCTCATAGTCGTCCCACACAGATTTTGCTCTTGGGTTTCGGATTGCTGGACTCTTTCACCTGCAACTATCACTGTAAGTTTGTATCAAAATTGCCTTTCATTTATAGGTAGGAATCTCTACTGAATTCAGAATAAAGACCTAATTTCAACTAATAACAAAGTAGGAATGTGTGGAACTCTTGCTAAAAAATTTGTTACCTATCTTATGGCTAAGACTTTCTTGTGACAAAGTTGAACCAAAATATAAACAGATTTTACATGCCAAAAATATTTCAGTTTTCAGAGAATTAGACATTTCATAAAAATGAGTTGCTCTTACCTACTATGGAGAGAATCACAACCACAAAATCAAAAATATTCCAGCCTATAGTGAAGTAGTAATGACGAAGTGAAATCAATTTCAGGACAAATTCTCCAGTGAAAAGGACAATGAACACCAGGTTAATCCAATACAAAATGTTTTCCATGTCTTCACTCTGATCATCTGTTTCTACCATCATTGTGACCATGTTAAGGCAGATGAGGATCATGATACTGATATCAAATGCTTGTTTTGTTACAAAATCAAAGACCATGCCTTGGAATTTGTTCTGTTGTGGCAGAAGAAAGAGGAAAAAAAAAGGTATTTCAAATTAATAAGGCTTCCCTTATATAATGTATTTTTTTAGCTTACAATTTATTTCAGCCTAAGGCATAACTGAAAAAATCCAATTTTAAACAGATGTAAAAATAACAGAAAATATTTTTATTCTTACTGCTGGTCGAGGTATAGGCTTTTGTGGTTTCTTCGAACCTAATTTTTTCATTGCATTGTAGTATTTCTTCTGTTCTTCTGTCATAAAAATGTCTTGACCTCCAAAGTAAACCGAAGAGACAAAAACTGGTTACAATCATGCATCTTTATTGATTACTTATAAATAACACTAATAATCACTCTTGTTCACGTTCTCATCTGTTGGAAAATTTAGGACAGACATAAAAATCTTCTTTTATAATTTTTATACTAAACATTAAGCTACACAAAGTGTTAAGTTCGGCAGCTAGAACAGTGATACCTTTGTGTTGACAAAACGCAAAGACTAAAGAGGGTACGAATAAAGATAATACAATGTTTATTATCAAAGTTCAGAAATCTACATTGCTGATCTCTGTGACATAAAGGTAGAATAGTAAAGAGTTTTTATAGCTACATTTTGCTATTTCAGTGGTTACCCTTATTATGAGTCAATTAAGGCTGCAGTCTCAAATTCAGATCTTTACAAAGATGACATTGGGTATTTCACTAACCATGGAGAGATATATATTGTCACTTGTCCATCAAACCCTTATTAAACCAAACTGTAAGCTTTAATAATGTAGTATATTTATTATGCAGAGCATTTAACTAATTTATCATAAAAAATCTTTTATTAATAAAGTTGTCATCAGTGGACCAAAAATAAGAAATTTTTTTTTGCTTTCTTTTTAGAATAACAATGAAGTACTTATCTTCTTTTTCTGCTGGTTGAAATTGTCTATGATGACACCAATAAAAAGGTTCAAGGTAAAAAATGATCCAAAGATAATAAAGATGACGAAGTACAGATACATGTACAGATTATCTTCATACTTAGGCTGATCCAAAACCTGCAAAAAAGGCATAGAAACTATGCATTAGTTTAACAGTGAACACAAAATATCTGCTGGATAGAATTTAGGGCTCTATCATTGTGATCTTAGCTTCTTACTGACATATCTATTCCATATTCCAAATATCTGATCCTCAATCTACAAAGTTACATTCTTGAAAAAGAACTTTTCTATCACACTTGTTTATTAATTTTTAGAAATGTAATTGGCCTGTATGAATGTAGAACAAATACTAAAGACGCAAGTTGTTTAAACTAGTAAAACTCCACCTGTCTGAGGGTCCAGACAACCAGAAACACCAAGTTTTACACCTGCAGAATTTTCTGTACAGCTTGTGGGAGTCCACTGGTGTGGGCTTGTGGCACTTTCACTGCTATGGTCACTTAGGGAACTGCACAGAATTATGGAAGAAAGGAGACTGCACAGCATTATGGAAGAAGCCATGTTTTAGACTAAGCATATTTTCTTGGTACAGCTATGCACTTGTACTATACTCCAATAGGCCTCCTGCTGTGAGTGCAGCTTACCTAAAAAAGATGGACCAGTATTGTTTATTCCGTTGTCTACTTAGAACTGGAGGAAAACTTGCACCAAGGGAACAAGGGGGAGGCCAAAGGATAAGAAAACACACAGGCTGAATTAAAAAGAAGCACTGTGCCCTAAAGAAAGGAGTCAGGCAGCTTGCAGATCACAATGAAAGTCTTAACTACAAATAAGATCAGAATTACAATAAAACCCAAAAACCTCTCTGTAGCAGCGTCTGTTTCCAAAAATAAATTATGTCTCCATGCATAATGAGAAAAGGAAAAGGTATTACATGGCAATAGGTAAGTGTTGTAGTACTGAGGAATTTTGGTTCAACTGTACCACAGAGAACATGGAATCCTTTAGGACTGCTCCTCTGCTTTCCTCATTTCTTGTATTTTTCGTATGGTTCCCATTTTCTTTAACTACAAAATTATAGTAACTCTTTGTTCTTTCATTTTTACTGTTATTTCTGAAAGATGTTAAAATTACATTCTCAAATCTTGGAGTTTATAGAATCAAAACAAATGGAGTCAAGGGACTGTACTTACATTACGAGAATCCACAGCTGCGTACATGATATCCATCCATCCTTTAAATGTAGCCTATAAAAGAACACAGGTGTTTAGGTCACACTTTTCCTGGAAAATGGCTTATCAGAAGCATTGTTTAGGAGCTGAAGAATAAGAATCTTTAGTCCTCATCATAAAAATCACCAAAGTGCAATGCTAATAGCTGACTCTAGCCTTCCATTGTATATTTTATTAATGTATAAGAATTGCAAGCCAGTTCTAATATCTGACTATAGAGGGCACAGCATCTATTAAGAACTTTTGTCTATTATGAGTAGTATCTGATGTAAAAGGTTTTTTTTGTAAATGAACATTACAGGTGTACTTGATACAGATTCAATGCAGCTAAGGTGTATTGGGTTTGAATTATGTATTTTTTCTCATAGTCAGTATAGTCTCTATGCTTTGTGTTATTTCTGTAGAGTCATGGATTTATCCCACACTTCATAATTCAGACCAAGTGAGAGACAGAATTTCTAAATTAATCAAACAAACAAACAAACAAACAGCCTTTTTACTTTTACAAGTAAACAACAGAGATAGAGAAAGAGAAATAGAAATTGAGAAATGGAGACTTACTACTTGGAGCAGAGAAAGGTAACCAAGGCCTACGTTGTCAAAGTTAACCTTCACATTCTTCCACCGGGCAGTTTCATTGTTTTGTATGAGCTCCTCACATTGACTAAAGTTGTTGATTTGGCTGATATCAAATCTCTCATCAGTTGTAGTGTTAACACAGTAGTAAAATTTTCCAGCAAACAGATTTACTCCCATGATACTAAAGATCAGCCAGAATATAAGGCAAACAAGAAGCACATTCATAATTGATGGAATTGCTCCTAACAGGGCATTCACCACCACCTGGAGTACAAATGAAACCGAAAAGAGGCACTGTAAGAACACAGGCACCAGTATCTTACAAACGCTTCATCAGCCTCTCTTAAATGTAACACGGTTATAATTCTGATATCTGTTACACTTCTTTAATTGTGGAGAGCAGCAAGTCAGAAAAGCAGTATAGAGAAAAACTAAAATGTCAACATAAGTAGAAGGAAAAATGCAAATAGTAGCAAATGGTAGCTTTAAAGAATGGGAAAAATAAGAACAAACCAGAAAAGCAAAATAAAACTTTTAAAAAAGCAAACAAACAAAAACATCCCACAAAAACAAAACACCCAAACGAACAAAAAAACCCAAAAAACCACACCAGGAAAAAAAAAAGTATTTATCAGTGCTTTTCAGAATATTTACTTAATGTATGTCTGCAAAACCAAAATAATTATAATCACTGGTTGGATCAAACAAACCAGATGTTTTATATTACACGTTTACTGGATAGACAAAGCCAAGTAAGTTCAAATCTATTACTGAACAATTTTTAATCAAAATTAACTGAGTCTTTTTAAAAATAAAACTCAGGGATGTATGCATGTTCATTTGGATGTTTACATATAGAATCAGAAAAGCAGAAATATTTAAACCAGGAAAGCTGCTGAGTACCTGAACACAGCAAAGCTGTTAGTGTTCAGGAAAGTGGCAGATAAAACTTTAAAAAGAGACTTGATTTAATTCCCAATTGAATTTTGGGGAAAATCAGGCTTCAAGAAAGAAAAAAGTGAAAATGAGTTCATGTGTGATGATGAGCAATGATGAAAAACATGACAGAATGAAAATAAAACACTAAGGGAAAATAAAATTTGGGAGAAAGTAGGTCCATTATGAATGAGAATTATTAATTTAATGATGGAGTCAATGATGCTAAATTATTTAATTCCTATTTTAAATCTCTCTGTAAATAACTCTAAGAATACAAAATTTGTTAAGTATAGAGCACTGCTGCCAACTTTGCCAAAACAACTGAATCAGATCCTTAAAACCTAATGAAGTTCGTTTTTAAATGCAGAACACTAGTTATTACTTTAATGGACTTATTTATAATTAATTCAGTTTATATGCTGTAGGTACTAGAGCAGATCTCTAGCATAATAAACTAATTGTTTCTGTTTGAAATACAAATATGCAGTTTAAGTCTATGAAGTATTTTGGCATTACTGTTAAATCTGAAACTAATAGCAGCCAGAGAATCAATTAATTATAAAATTATACACGCAGCTAGATTGGCTTTCATTCCTTGCCTTTTTACAGAACAGAAAATAAACCCTCTGAATGTCAGATAGGTGATGAATGCCTACCAGGTGTACTAAAAAGTAGAACTAGGCTAAAGGAAAGGAAAAGTTCCTGTTTTACTTTCAGGGCTCCATTCCTGCCAAAACACTACCTCTTGTGGGTGATACATACTCTGGACAACATTTGAGACCCTACAGGACTTCAGTGAAATTGTTGTTATATTAAATTTAAGAGCTGGACCAAATGAGGTTCCTTTAAATGTAAACTACTCAATGACTATAAAGGCTCAGAATAGTGCATGAAGTCCAAATCTTCCATGGTTTTTTGCTTGTTTGTACATTTTTTCCACATATTTTAAATCAAATTATTTAATTAGTGGTTATTTCTAGTGCAGAATTTTTTTATAATCAGAATAATTTCTTAATCATACTACAAATTTCCTTAGCAATACCTATTATAAATTAATAAGCAAAAGTAATACAGAATCTTATAAGTCAGCAGCTGGGCAGAGAGGATTCCCTGACTGATGGATAAATCTCTCCTGACTATTTCAACACTGCTGTCTTATGTTGACAAGCTTGTACTCAGCACTGTGAACCACATGACTGTGGAAGGCCATAAGGCATTGTTTGACCTAAGCAAATGAACAGTCTAATAACAATGCTGAATTAATTTAAATTGGAAATTCATGAACTGACTTATTTTAATGGCAAGTTTGATTGGAATAATAAATGGCAAGATCATTTTTTTCCAATTTGGGAATATTTTCCAAATATATACTTTTTTATTGAAAGTTATCTCAATCCTTATACTTAAAAAACATAAGTAGATTTCTTAAATGTAATAATATCATTCATCAGGAATTATTATTGTTGGTTAATGAAGTGAAAATACTTGTCCTCGAGCTTTCAGTCTCAGTACACCCAGGAATTCTGTTCCTCTTTCTGCTGCAGTTGCAGGTCCAGTCATGTTCTTCTTTCTTTAATTGCTGAATTTCTATAGCTGACCTACTTTCTCTAGAATTAGTCTGAGTCCTGAAGCTATAGAGAATCAGCTTGTGATACGAATCATTTGAAGACACTCAAAACATATGGTTGAGCATAACTGAAAACACTGATCCAGACACCTCCCAGCTTCCACTGGTAGTAAGGGTGTGAGAAAAGGGGGAAAGGCCTGACAGCAAGTGAAGGTAGCAGAAGTATAAGAAGGGCATCAAAAACCTTCTTTTCTGGTTGAAAAAAAGAAGTCACTGTCTTTTCTGGTTGGAAAAAAAATATTATGTGCCTACAATCATATAGCAGTGAGTGATACTGCTTGGGATAAAGCATAGACAGATTAATTATATTCCCACAGGGTATTTTAATGAGGTACCAAGTGCAAATTATATTTGTTTTAGCAATAAAAGTAGTATGAAGATGCAGGAAAAATACCCCATGTTTTTCATGGGAGCAATTTTTTTCTATAAATCACTAGTTTTGGCAGGCAAAAGTCCTAATCATAGAGAACAGTATAGTTCCTATAGAACAGTAGAGTTAAAAATGTTATATGAATTGAATGGAATTTCCTGCTTGTATTTGGGGACTATAATACTCATTGGAAGTAAATTTAAGTGTCTATGCAAATATATGCATCATAATGTATTGTCATATTTTCAGCTCATACATTATAAACACCAATGGAATGATTATGTTATGAACAGACATCTTGAATTTCCATGTACCAGACATTAAAATATTCTCATACTAATCTCTTCATCAGCTTGAGCTACTGTATCTTTAAACACTCTAAATCTGGAATTAATTCCTTTAAATAAGGCCAAATTCATTATATCCATAGGAAAATTTCAATGATTAATTGCCTAACTAATGAAATTACAGGTCACATTTCTATTTTCAAGTTTAACTTCATCCACTACTTTTCATTGTATTTTTTGCTAAACTCATAAATCTCCTCCTCATCTGGGTATTGTACAAAGAGATAAAGTTGGCAATCAGGATGAAATCCTTAGGTAACATTTACACCAATATGGCATTCATAGAATTGGCAATTACCCACAAACATTTGTGACAAGGTTATTGGTTTTTACCTTGCAACAATAGATTGCCACTTAAGGAATTTACTGTGCATATAAAATTTGTAATATTTTTAAGTTTTTTGTTTTGCTAATCATTGTCATAAAAAAACCCAAACCAACAGTTAATGTGGTTTTTAGTGAGATAATACTGAGGCTTTATACAGACCATACCTCTGACATAAACATCCCAAATTTTCAAATTTGCTTTAGTCCAGAAATTTGTTGGAGGCAAGGAAATTCTATTTCCTGTTTGAATTTATAACATTTCATCAAAGCCCATTTCAGTTTTGGTTGAAGTCTCTTCTCTTACTTTCCACACACAGAGAGCATGACATTTTCTTCAGAAGCTCCCCAATATGCAGTTGATTTTCAAATTAGCTAATGAGCTTATCACCTGAGGTGCCAAAGAACAGCGATCGCTGGAGGGAGCTCACACAAGGATCCCTTTTAATTACAGCAGTAGGCTTCCAGTTCAGATGCATCTGCTGATGCCCACTATAGCAGTATGTTCAAGAAAGACAGATGGACCCAGAAGGTCTAAGCCAGACATCTTCTGTGGCTGCTGCTAGAAATATCCACCATCTCTGGTGGGTGTTCACTATTACCCCTAAGAGAAACATTTCTAGAGCTCTTGAGTCACAGCAGAGTACATCAGGTCTTTGTCCATTTCAGTGCACTAAAGAAGCGACCTAAACTAATCACTCTGACTTTGCACTGAGACAGACTGAACGTGCCCAGTTGGGCAGCTGAGGGTCTCAGCTGTGGTAACTGATATGGTGAGAATGAACAGCTGGGGACAGGAACTTCTCAAATATACCAACAAAAGTCTAATATGTTTTCAGGCTGCTTAGTGCTCTATAGATTATAATCAGCATTTTACAATCAATGTGGAAAGCAGTGAGCAACCAGAAATCACAAAACGAGCTCAATCTTTGATATGCTAGAAAAGTTTGCTTAAATAGAATGCAATAGTTCTAATATGAAAGAGAGAAGGTATTTAATAGTGCCAATTTACATTAACATACTTATTCATTATAAATATTTTAGTTCTAAAAGACAGTCCTAATTAATATATATAGAATACTATGTAAAAAGATATAGATTGTGTATGATAGTTTAAACTGGCACAGAATACACATGTGCATGTATACGTGGGTGTATGTGCACACACTTTTAAGAGGAAGTATTGAGGGTTTTTTAAACTGTTCTGGCTATAGCAGGATGCATTTGTATAGGCTAAATTCTGTAATATTGCATAAATCCATGCAGTTGATAAATCCTTGGGCCCTCCATGAAAATATGGAATATGGTGAAAGGCCAAGGAGCCTAATTAAGTGTAACAATGTGTGCAATAACACATGAATTCATATAAGCAGATGAAGCCTTTTGCTTATATGTTAGTGATAAATATGAAATATATAGGATGGTAGTGTAGCATTTCTGCATGGATCGTTCATTGATTATTCTGCATGCATTGTTTCCGTGGATGCATGCATTATTTCAGATTCTTTCACGTTGTCTTACCCTCATGCCTTCAAATCGTGACAAAGCTCTTAGAGGTCTCAAAGCTCTTAGTGTCCTAAGGGACTTAATGGCACCAAGTTCAGAGTAACCCAATGCATTTGCTGTTAAGCTAACCAAAGAGACCTACACAAAAACAGAAAGGCAATATTGCTCATTCATCTTTATATCCTTCCAATACATATGGTGGGAATGATGTGTGCCCTGAACTTCTCAAGAAGATTCAAGGCTGGACCTCTTTCTCCAGGAAACCCTCTATAATGCAGAAAGATCTTGCATGTCAGACAAAGCAGAATAAAAGTATATTCTAGGTACCTGTTGATGGAATCATGTTGGTAGAATGGTACAAAAGCGCCTTCTAAATTCACATAAACCAGTCAACATTTGGTGGGATTTAAAGAAAAATGAAGTCACATGCAAAAAGAAAACACCCAAAAGCTGGGTGAATTGCAATGGCCAATTTAGGTCAGGACTTCCCATGATATCTTCAGAACTTGATGAGAATGTGAACGCTCTCAAAAACCACATCCAGACCTCGCTTTTGGTCAAATGTAACTTTCTAGTGTCCAGAAAATCTTATTCAACAGCCATAGCTACCAGTGCTGTTCAGATTTAACCAGACTAATCAAGACTGAGAACCAACTGTTTGTTAGACAATGGTAGAAGCTTCATTGTTAGGCATATCCACACTTCATTACATTCCCTGTGACTCCTTTAACCACTTCATCAATTCTGGCTTGCATAACGCTGGTCTGGTCTGCAGGCAGATGAGTAAATAAACTAGAATAGCTGTAAAATAAATAATACAATTATCTTTCATCAATAATCCTTGGAAATGTATTTATAATAGCCATTGGGAAGGAGTAGCCCTAATAAAGAAAAAATAAAAGAAATCACCTTCTATTTCCCTCCATGTGAAGCCCTTCCCTTCCATCCTTCCTTTTCTCTCAATCCCTTCACCTCCAAATTGTTCTTTTTGTTTTTTTATCTCAATCCCCTGACTACAGATTAAAAATAATGCTTCAGATATTAATTTTTTATTTAAAAAATTGCACCAGAGTAAGGTTGACATGGAAAACTAATAAAGATATTTTTAAGGGTCACAGAAGTAACTAAGCCATAGATTATTGGATAAGAATTAAGTATTTGTTAATAAATACAAGCTCTACTGGTTGTGGCAATTTACACATCTGATGATTGAGCCATAAATAATGTAAAATAGATGTTTTAGAAAGGTACAGACTCAATCATAAAATACTACATGTGCATATAGTCATGTCTTATAGGAATTGCAATGCTGGTCTAGATTTACAAGTTACAGTGTTTTCCAAGCTCCATGTAGTAAAGACCTCATGATCTATGACTGTAGTTTTAGGGAGATATTTAGCAATTTCTACAGAATTCTGCTGCTTTTTGTAGGGCTTAAATAGGTGGTTCAAGACATATTCTTAGCTTGCATTCCATGGGAATTATATCTGGAACTGAGAGATGCCTTTTAGCACAGACTGAGGTAGGTCAGGCTATTGGGGATGGAAGGGAAATTAATATCTGTTATGTGGTTAAAGATCTGCAGTCTTCCATTTATGCTACCCAGCACTGTACAGGCATTGTTGAGCAGGTAGACTTGAAATTACAATGCACTTCTCACTAGGTCTCCTTCAGACAACGTCTATCTTCTCCTTGGTAGTGCAGCCTTTGGAAGATCATGTGGGAAACCAAGTGGGCTCATCTATGGTCCTTTGAAATGTCTCTTTGAGGTCACTCCCATGAAACAGTGAAAAGTGCAAGGGTACTGAATAGTACAATGGAACTGACAATTCCTAGCAGTATTTTCCTTTCATATTGCACAGAGTAAGTGACAGGACACTTACAGTAATTGATTAGAATATTAGAAACAGTTTAAGAAATTGCTTCCATATACAACAAAAACTGAAGAGGATGAACAGCATCCTTTCTATACCACCAAAAAAAAAAAAAAAAGATAGGAAAAAAGCATCATTTCAAGAAAGAATTACAACTTCATAAAAGTAGAGAATTTCAACAAAACATCTTCTAGAGAAATAAGTAATCCAAATATTTTTTTCCTTTCTGAACAGAATTATAGACCATACTACAACAAGAGTTAAAATAGAGTTTTTGCTGAATAGAACAGAATTCTTATCCTGAAAATATACTATTCCAATTTTTAGAACCTGTCATACAGGACATGAAAAAGAATACGTACATCAACAATCAGGAAGTCCAGCCAGCACCATGCATTAGTGAAATAGGTTTGAAAGCCATAAGCTACCCATTTTAAAAGCATTTCCAAAATGAAAATATACGTAAAAACTTTGTCAGCATATTCCAGCATGGTCTTGATAGTTTTACGTTGCTCAATGTAGATATCTTCAAATGCCTGTGAAAAAGATTTTTGAAGATATGATTATATGTCTTCACAATTTGCAGTGTGGTATAAAACGACCAGGAAAAAATTTGAATTGAAAAAATATATACAATGATAAGGCATATATCTTTCCCTCAAGTATAACTTTGCCTTTCACTTAACAATTTTTATAAAGCTGGGTCCAAACAATATTAATCTTTCAGCTGAGCTGAACAGCAATACACAAAACTTACTGTAAGACCACTCTTCAAACTTCACTTTGTTTCCATGGATAGTGTTTGTGTGGCCAGGTTTTGGTAGTAGGGGGAGCTAGAGGGGTGGCTTCTTTGGGAAGCTTCTAGAAGCTTTTTCCATGTCCAGCAGAGCCCCTGCCAGCTGGCTCTAGGACAGACCCACTGCTGGCCAAGGCTATGCCAACCAGGAACAATAGTAACGCCTCTGTGACAACATATTTCAGAAGGGAAAAAAGAAGTTATTGCACAGATGGAATTGCAGGCAGAGAAGAGTGGAGTGAGAATATGTGAGAAGAACAATTCTGCAGACAGCAAGGTCAGTGGAGAAGGAGAGGGGGAAGTGCTCTAGGCATGGGAACTGAGATTCCCCTGCAGCCTGTGGTGAAGACCCTGGTGAAGCAGTTGCGTCCCTGCAGCTCATGGAGGTCCATGGGGATGCAGAGATCCACCTGCAGCCCCTGAAGGAGCCCCACACTGGAGCAGGGACATGCCCAAGAACAGACTGTGAATTTGTGGGAAACCCATATTGGAGCATGCTCCTGGCAGGGACCTGCAGACCCATGGAGAGAGGAGCCCATGTTGGAGCTGCTGTCCCAGTAGGACTTGTAGGACCAGTAGAATCCCCATGGGGGGGTCCACACTGGATCAGGCTGTTCTTGAAGGACTGCACTCCATGGAAGAATGACCAACATTGCAGCAGTTAGTGGAGAACTGTCACCCCTAGGCCGAGTCTGTTTTGCCAGTCACAGTATTTGGTGGGTGATCTCACCCAGGGCCTTATCTCAACCCCAGGACACTTCATTGTATTTTTTTCTCCCCTGTCCACCTGTGGAGTGGAGTTACAGAGCAGCTTTGGTGGGTACCTGGCATCAACTCACTACAGACAGCAAGGGCTCATTGACATAAGAATTTCCTTTGTGGGAATTACAAATTTATATTAAAATTATATGAGGGATTTAAAAATTACTGCAATACAGTATGTCTGAGGAATAATTGAAACCAAACTATGCACACTAATCCACAAAGCAATCCTAAATAGAGAGAACTGTCTTGTCAAAGGGAAATGAGTACATTGACAGTGAATCACTGTGCATTGAGCCAACTGTAGTGAGAATACCACATTTTGCCCCTGCTATGAGAAACTAATTACTTCAATACCTACTCAGTGCACCTTATTTAACAGCAGTCTGTGAAATATCTAATGGAATTGTGTTGGCACCTTGCATCTCAGTTTGACAATTCAAGTTGCTGCTGATAAGTTCTCAGCTGTGTTTTTATTTAAATGTGTATTTTTTAAAAAGCTATTATCATCAATATGAAGACATGTGAACACCACTCTGATAAAACTAATTTCTTATTTTCATTAACACAATATTTTGAGCTTGCCAAACAATTTGTTTCACAGCCTGCAAGCAGACTCTTACATATCCTACAATATATGCCAAATACTTGCTGATATATGTTTAAATTAGAACATTTATGAACTGGATATAAAATTCTAATTTGTTACCCGTAGCTATGTGATTAACTGTAATTCTAAATGCTTGCTGCTTAAAATCACAATAGTCACAATAGTTCCACACTTTATTTACCAGAGCACCGCTGCTGAGAAGAATCATGAAGACTATGAAGGTCTCAAACCAGTTGTGTTCAACAATCTTATAGCAGGTTTTCCTAAGATTCCACCAGATTTTCCCTTTTCCTTCTTCTACACTGACTTGGCAGCATTTGAATCTCCGTACACACCCTAAATGCGATAATAAATTTTGAGATGTCAGACTAAAGTAAATATTTATTAGGAATCACAATGAATGGCAGTCATTTGACTTATTTCAGTGCTACTGCAATAGATCTTTATAACTCCTCTTTGAGCATTTTTGTTTCAGTATTTGAAGTTAAAGCTTTGTAACTTTCATAAAGCCTTCCAAAGAGAGAGAGAAAACACACAAGAACAGTACCTCTATGGCAGGAACTCTGAAGGAGTTACTAATACAAACAGAAATTACAACTACAACCACAAAAATCCTTTTGATTTTGAATAAAAATAGAATCCAGCCCAAGTCAACACAGTTAGATCTATTTATCTTGCATGTATTTTGCTTTGCCTACCTTCTGTAAAACAAGCTTCTGGCTCCAGAACTTCTTCAGGTTCTGCTTCTGGCTGTTCACCTTCTGGAGGTAGTCCAATATCAACTGTGCTGCCTTCTGATGAACTGGATGCATTCAATTTCTGTGAATGAAACCCCACATAATTATTTTCTTCCAGTTTTATTATTTTGAATAGAAGTTAATGTTGGAAATGTATATCGAATTATTTTGAATGTATTCAGTGCTCCAATATTAAAATAACTTCTTATCTACAATCTCTAATGCCAAATTGGGCTACTAAAGGCAAGGTCACAAGATTAGAAACTACATAATGTGCATTTTCCCTATTGAAAATATTTTGATATTTTCATACAAGGAATTGCTGAAATTACTAGACTACTATTCTGAGCCACACATAAGAATTTTGAAGTGAAATTTCAGTAAGCTAAGAACGTGTGCTTTCCACATTTTGTACTATTCAATTATTCCAGTCATGGGGCTGTATTTTAGATTACACTTCAGAGGGCATGTGTTAATACAAATAAATTTCCAACATCATGACCAAACCAGCAGCAAGCTGCACAGATGTATTTTCATGTCTAAAGTAAATATTATTCTAGCACATCTGCAAAAATCTGAATCTAAAAAGTTTGAATATAATTTATTCATTATTATTGACATGAAAACACATGTATAGGATGTACAGTATAATCTAATTATCTTTATTTCCGAAAGAGCAGCACATTACTCTAGGAGCAGTAGCTGATATTTTGCATACTCATTTGCCAATGCATTTTCTGAATTTATTGTGCATTTTGAAACTACTTATTACTTTGGTACAGTACACATAGCTGTCCAATTACTGTAAAAGGCCAAAAAAATTTTTGAAAGACTCAAGAGAAAACAAATGCTTTTAAAACAATACTGTAATAAAATAACACTGCACCAATAAATCATACTGACAATATAATCCAAAAGTTAAAAATTATTCTTTCACACCATCACATGATGTTGGCAACAGACAAATATGAGTACTATAATAAGTAAAAGTAGTTTGATCACAGCATTCTATGGCTCTTCTAATGTTATCACTATATGGAGTATAACATCAGTAAAATGGCTGCATTGATAAGTAGCTACTCTTATAAAGGGAATGATGTAAGCAGATTTAGAATAGAGTCTACAGGGAATTAATATTAGACAGAGATGGTCTATGGTAACATTAAAGATACATATTTTTGCTGACAAATCTGAAGTTAGAGGCATTATTCCTTTAAAACATTTCTGAGTAGCTTCAAATTCTATACAGTTTTTTGTAAAGGAAATGTAAGCAGTATTAGTTTGTGGGTACAGAAAGTAACTTGAGACTCTAATGGAATTTTACATAGCAACAAATATTCAGTATGTTCTTCAAACAAAAAAAAAAGATTAATTCCTTTTTCCCCCATGCTGATTCTATTGAATCACACTGACAATATATTGTGTTGTAATTTTGCCATAAGCTTAACTTTGATTTTGGTGTACCACGGTTCACTACAGAGCACATTTTAGAGGAAGGCCAAACAAATGGAAACATGTATTGGTGGGTGTATTATGCACCTAGTTTGTGTGATATCTGCACACCCATTTCATCTATCTTTTTTTGAAAATCCCATCTTAGACATTCATGTCTCATATTTCTGCATGAGTTTTAGCATCTATTGAGGTCAGGTCCAATGTACAAAGAAATGGATGCACACTTTTCTGTAGATTATTATTGATAAATTTCTCATTGCAGTATGTTTGAATTACAGATAATGCATGGCAGTTTCGGTGGAATACTGCCTCTAAAATGGAAAAACTTGAAAGTATGGGATAAATACTGTAGTCCTCAAGTAAGGACCACAGCATTTAAACATCAGTGGAAGTCAATCATCAGTTTGAGGAGAGGCCAGAAAAACAATAAATGCAAGGTACATTCCAAGAAAGTTTATATATGATGTTAAAAATTCTCATCTATCAATACAACACAGTAAATAATTTTTAAACTGAGAAGTGACTGTTTTTATTACATAGTGTTCTCTTAAAACGTTGCTTGCATCATTCCAATCTGGAGAGCATTTCTAGCAGAATGCTGTAGTAGTAGCAGTGCAAACAAAAATTATGAACTGGCTGAACCGTAAGTTTGAAAGACCTACTGTCCATTCTTTTACAGGAAAATGAAGAATTCAGTGACTCAGATATTATGCAGTTAGTTTAACAAGCACAATGGGTAATGAATTCCTATTATTGAAATTGCTTAAGACTAACAGTTAACTCAACATGGAAGATTAGAGATAGCCACTAAAAGGAGAGATCAAAAAGATCAGATAGAAAGGTAGAAAATTATCAATAGAACTGTCAATTATCAGGAACATAAAAAAGACAACTTTATTTATGTGGGGCACTATGTATGGTGAGATGTATCTTTCAAGTCTCTTCTCACTAAAAATCAGGTATGCTTCATTTACAGAGCTGTAACAATAATCACAGGAGTTAAACTGAACGGAAAAATCTTAAATTGAATCAACAGTAGCTGATACTTGAAATGCATCAATTAAATGCCTTATCCCCCTGAGAACTCAGTCATTCTTCTGCTGATGTAACAGAGTATTTCCTTAGCATGCTGCTCTATTATACCTGAATTTAGCCCCAACCTGATCAGTATATAAAGAAGAATATTATAAAAATTATTCAATAAATTCAGTCTGTAATAATTCAGCATCATTTGGGAAAGAACAAAAAATAGAAATTTTCAACAGTATAATTTCTTTTTTCATTTTTCCTTGCTATTTTTAACATTGAATTTATTTTATAGCATTACGTACAATATTTATAAAATTTAGTATGCATTAGAAACAGCTAGGAAGGTTTTATGATATAACATCTTAAGATTTTATTGGATCAATTAAGTTCTGTATGCTAGGAAAACTTTTCAGTAACATTCACGTATTTCCACAGCAAACTTATGCTGTGGTTTTATAAAGAATTGACCCAGGGACATTGTGCTGATTTCTATGTATTCAACACAACATCACCTGGGAATGGACCATGTTATTGCTATTTTGTTTTTGTCCATGCCTTAACACATAGGAAGACTTTTTCTAGCACTTACTGTGACTTGCCGGTGTTCACACATATCGAATCCAGCTGGATAGCTAGACTACCCCTAACTGCAGACCCTGATATGCTGGATATGTAGCATATATCCCAGTTCTTTACATATCTGAAAGTTACCTATGTACCTGGTAAATTGCTCTCTGCTTACCAGCATTATAAAAAAATGGATTTAGACAATGGCTATTTACTTAACACGTATGTAGCTTTAAAAAAAAAATGAACCTAGAGAAACAAGATAATCATCAAACGCAAACATTACCTTTGATCTAACAGTAAGTCCATTTTAAGATTTTTGTTAAACCATGATTCTAGATTTCAAAAGTATTTAGTCATGCAGATTACAAGAGATTTATCAGGATCAAGCATTAACACTCTTTGAGAGTTATGAAGATAAAAATTTTCTGAATAGTATGCTAAGCAAATTATTCTCAGAGAAATGTTTTTCAAAACCTTAGAATGTACATACTCCACCTCCTTTTCACAGAGAACAGTAAGGGGACAAAAGTACTTACATGTTTCTAAAGCAGCAGTATACTGATTATCATAGAGATTTAAATATCTTTTACATGACATGTACCAACAGCCTTGCCAGTCATGCTTTAGTCAGCAATACAGTACAGTATGAGATACAGATTTTAGTTTAGCTTTCAAGATAGGAAAGCAGCTTGCCTATCAGAGAAGCATTGCAAAAAGCAGCAGCCAAGATTAGGTCAGGAAGTTTTTGACATAATTACTTTCTGAACCTCAACAACATCTCATAGATTCATACAATTCTGCTTCACTTACAGCCAGGCCACTTTTAACTTCTAACATTTCTTCCTTTGTTTGTTCCAAAGATGTTTATCTGAGAGTAGCTGGACAGCTCTTAGATTAACATTTTTAACAAAGCCTGAAATTTCATGATTGGCCAGGATGCCACTAATAGCTGTTGAAATAATAATTTAAGGGACTGAAGGAGCAAAGAGCCGGACAGACAGAAGCAGGAAGATGGTGCCAAGAGAAACCACCATTTTGATTTTGCTTTCAATTTCCTTTCCTCCCAAATACCTGTGAAAATGCTAAATGGAAATTATATTGTTTTTATTTTCTCAGTGCTGTGTGGATGTCAGTATGAAAATGAAATGTTCTGTGATATAAATGGCAATATTATATCCAAACTATCCAGTCTTTTTCAGTATGGCTATACCACCTATAAAATCTTTGAAGCAGTAGATATCATTGTAATTCCACTGGTGTAATTAAGTGGAATCTGGATGTCACTCTTTCGAAAGCTTATACAGTTCGGCATAATAACTATCAGTACAAAAACAACAGAACACTGCAAATCAAAGCAAAACCATTTTGTGATGATTATTGGTTGCAAATACTGCAAAAACCCAGTATCCCTAAATTACAGTCCACTCTTTATTGATATTCA
This sequence comes from Pardalotus punctatus, assembly GCA_013400915.1. Taxonomy (NCBI): domain Eukaryota; kingdom Metazoa; phylum Chordata; class Aves; order Passeriformes; family Pardalotidae; genus Pardalotus; species Pardalotus punctatus. Next base: position 241,647 of record VZTX01010668.1, on the reverse strand, counting down.
TAATTCCTTTGATCTACTTATTCATGAGAATTTAATAAATGAAAATATTTGCAAAAAAGTTGTATGAAAGCAAAAGCATTGTAAGTAGCAGTGGAAATATGCTCCAGTGGGAAAAAGCACTCCCACCAGAAGCTACTTAAAAAGGCTCTTTAATTCATACAAGTAATGGTGAAAGGATATTTCTGAAACAAAGGACTGCTGTTTGCAAATATTAATGAAGCAAATTTCAGTTAACGCTAACATTAACGACTTAATATCATCCACGATGAATCACAATATTCCAATACAATGACCAATTCACAATACAAAGCTTAAATTCTTCAGGGTATCAAAAGGGTTTTAAATACTTAATATTTTTAAATCAAAACACATCTTATCAGAGAAATTATTCTTTACAAAATATAAGAGGAAAAGCTCTGGAGCAAATATATTTTAATTCCACTAATTTACCAAACTGAAGCAGCAACTGTGGTGTTGTAAATATGGCAATGTTTAATAGGTGAGATGTAATCACACTGAAGCTGCGGAACTTCCAGACCTTTTGGTCCAAACTCAGTAGCTTATATACTAGAGTGCTGAACGTTATTTTTTACTGATGAGATGAGAATAACTTTAACCTTCTCAAGGCAGACAATTTTAGATGTTTGGGGAGGTAATCAATTTTTGAGTATAAATTGAAGGGCTATAGTAAGATTGAATTGGGCCACATCTTGCTATCAGTTTTCTCTTTGCACCTCTACACCTGTAAGTGTGAGCGTAAGTAAGAGCAGAACTGATCTGTGAATGTTTGACCAGCCAAATAACAGTTTTGTATGAATTCTTTTAACCAAATTACGATCACATGCTTTGACTGCAGAAATTGAATTAATTTCATGCTTAATGGTGCTTCAAGTACTGCATAGTAATCTCCAATTTAACTAAATGCTTATAAAAGTACTAAAGAAAAGCACTTCTAAGAAAAACGAATGTGAAAAATAAAAACATGACTATGTTGAGTTTGCAGGTTACCTCCCTTATAAGTTAAAATACAATAGTATGAATGCTTTCCAAAACATCTAGCAGCTTTCTATTATCAACACAATTTACAGGTGGACTTATACATACATATATATATATATATATATGTATATATATATGAGCTTCTGATGGGAAACATGGCACATGTGTTACATATTCTGTCCTCCTTCAAAACAAAAGAAAACCCTTCAAAAATAGAACCCTGAAAACTATGTCATCAAGATTGGGCAAGGTACATAGCATGCACTGCAAAATACTATTAAAATATTATGGAAAGTATCAGAACCACAGAAATATTGGGGCTGCCGCTCTTGCCTGACCATGCTGTGATGCGAGTCCCGTGGCTCAGCAGGGAGCAGCTGTGCATGTTGGTACTTATTGCAATGAATGGGACAGGATCATAGCTGAAGAGCATGCAGGCCAGTCAATATCTGCTAGAAGGTGATTAAATAGGATATACATAGAGATGTATAACTTGCTTAGGTAACCTGTGTAAAACTGGTGACACGATGCTCTGCCTCGCTAAAAGGCACCAGAGCTGCCCGCTTGACTGATCCAGCTTGGTTCTACTCCTGTGAGAAGTAAGAACGGTAGGAAATGAAGTTCAGGACACAGCACCTCTAGTTTTATGCGCTGAATACTGCTTAAAGTAAAAGATACATTATTAATGTGTCTGCAACAGCATTAGGAGACCCCATTTTCTTCAAAGCATTGAAAAATATCTTGTCATTGGTATATCTTGGCATTATAACTGGCCTATAAGTTACATTTAGCATAAATTAATTATTAGCAGCTAGTATGATTATTTTAACTAATTATTATACAGTCATTCATGTACTACAAAATTTTCCATATAAACCATCCCCGTAGTACTTAAGAACCTAAAATGGAAAAAATATCTTTACAGTTTCTACACTAAATAGCAGTAATGCAGCTCTGATCCAGACCTTTATTTATAGGACAATGGACTCAGCACAGTGGTCCCACAATTATTAATGGCCTACTTCCATGGTAAAGTTTTATTTAGTATTTGTTCTCTAATTCCCTTATTATACTGTATTCACACACTGGCATTCTTAGGGACACAATATGTTTTTATAATTTAATTTATTTTAGGTTTCAGGCAATTCTCTAGAGAATTCCTTGTTAATTCACACTTACTAAGCATGTACAACATTATACGTATTGTTTCTACAAAGGCATAATCTAGTTAACATTTCCATCAAACTACTGGAAGATACGTGTGTCATAATAAAGAATTAACCAAACATTAATATGCTTAATTAAAACTTGCTAATAATAATAGTTTTGTTGGAATTCAGCTTATTGTCCTATCCAACAGTGAATACATGTACTCGGGTGTAGACACAGAAGCAAACAGAAGCACACAGACACACACTCATTAGCATCTGGCCATCTCGTGCAGTGTCCTTACAGCACCTGGATGCCTCAGCTGCCTTTCATCTGCAAGCCTGCTAACTGAACACAGTTTGATGCCACTTTCTAACTTCAATTCTTTTCATTTGTGGTGTAAGCAATGAAATGACTGTCAGATCAACTCACGAACAGCCGTGTCATATAAATAGGAAAACACGAGAGGCCAGAAATGCAAGGCACATTATGGCATGGCAAAAAAGAGGAAGCTTTGTACAAAAAGCCATTAGTAGTCAATTACTAAATTTAAAAAATGCCTTATTTTCCTATGGATCATTTTCATTACAAGAGTGTTAGTCATCTGACTAGTAATGCAACACTCCTCTATATCAAAAACCATGGTGGTTAAGAGTATCTAGCGAAGAGTAGGAACCAGGATTAAGATTTTAATTCTTTTGTGTCATGCTTTTGTGACTCAAATCTACTTAAAATTTAGGCACTTTAATAATATGCTTACTATCTTTGCTTACTGCTATGTCTCTCTTGAAAATTCCTGAAACTGATTAATATTCCCATCAATTTTCTACCTTCAGCTTCTGCATGAGTAAGAAATTTTGGCCCTGAATATACTCAGCAGAGTTTCAGAGTTGGCCTGTCAAAAATACTTAGCATTAGCTTATCCCTGACTTAATATGCATTTCTTTGTCTTGTCACCTGATCAGTTTGCAGTTCCTGAAGCACAACAGCATTAATTGCCTCCAAGAATGAAATGAAGACACTGTTTTCTTTTAACTATGGTATGTGGAGTAGAAAGCCTTTCCTTTGTGGTGGAAGCTTAATGACTGGAGTTCATCTCAAATGTGGGATAATCTACTTTAAAATTTTTCCTATTGGAAGGTCAGTATTTTTGTCACCTTGTAGAACAACCCAATTAGGGTCCTTCCACGGGAAGAAAAGAAAGATTTGGCTAATGAAAACAGTCAGCAGTCACGCCATCCCGTTATACAGTGGAGATGCACCATTGCCATACTCAATCCTGCTAACCACCAGCACAGAGGTTTGTATAAAGCTCGCCCTCCTCCTCTCCTACTGACATAGTGCTCTAGTGCAGTGAAGAACAGAACAACTGAAGGTTAAACTACAACAGCAGATTTGTTCTACACCCAAGTACTGGTTTTGAAGAGTAAGATAAATACTAATACAATCAATCTGAAAAAAAGAAATATTTTTATGAGAATAAGAAAGACATTTGTAATAAGAAACAAGAAAATATGACTAAATGTGTGATGCAGTTTGTACAAAAAAATATCTCAGGCTGAAAATTACTAGAATCTTACCCAAATTTATACCCTCAGATTGAAGTAAGAGAGAATCACTAATTAATGCCTTTATCTTAGTTTATGGCTACTCCACTGCATGCAATGCTGTTCAAAAATACTCATGTTAATGCTGAGTGAACTGGCATTAGTACTAAGCATTGCACAGACTTACTCCACTTGAGTTGATGTGCCTCCACCACTTTCATTTGTGCAGGACAAAGCAGTGGGTTAATAATACACACACAATAATAATGCTTTGGCATGCACTGTAACTCTCACTGCTAGCTTGGATTTATCCATTTGGCACCACATTGTGCCAGAAAGAGGTACATTTTATTAGTCACAGTAGGTAACAGATTCAAACATCTTAAAGCTTTGAAAACAACGAGCAGTCAAATGAAAGGATCTTATACTGGGATATTAAGCTTTGTAACTTTTTTACCATAAGGCCATTACTTCACGTCTTCAGTGGTTCTGCTACTATCAGATGGATTATTTGTGATTTATATGAAATTGTTTAGTGAGGCTAGTCCAGTATTCAAATGTACCTATCTATGAGGTATATAGATGCACTTTCATTATATAAAAAAAGGTTAAAAACATCAGAATAAATTGTTAGCAAAAAGCAGATAAAAGAATAAACTGCATTAATGAAATAAGCATGGAGAAATTTGCACCAGCCACACACACTTTGTATGACTTCTGGTATCCAGGGCTATTTAACTGGGTCCTTGGCTTGTTAAGGATTNTATCCAGACCAAATTTTGCTCTGAACAGTCTGCTTGGGGAAAAAAAAAAAAAAAAAAAAAAAAAAAAAACACTATTTTTGAAAAAAAAATTTCTTATGCATCTTGATTATTACTGTAAATGCAATACTGTATCACCATCTTTCAAAATTCACAACCTTACTTCAATTTACCTTAAATAATATGATGAGTTTGTATATGCTGTTGTAAAGGAATTAAAGAAAGATTTGAATTCAACACTTGTAACCTCAGCAAAAAAAAGAAAAGCATCAGAGTATTTTAAAAATAGAAATAGGCTTACCTCTTTGCTTTCTTCCAGGTCTGATTCACTGCTGAACTCCTCTGTGTTTAAATTTTCAAAATCTGATTCTCCGACAGCAATGGGCACTGTCACGGTGAGACTTGGGTTGTTTATGAATGACATGTAATCACTTTCATCAACAACATATTTTTCCACACTGCTGCCTATGCCACTGGTAGTTCCATTCCCGTCTTTGAGATAGGCAAGGTTTTTACCTATGTCTACTATTGTATGGTTGGAAATACAGCTGTCTTTTTTATTGTTTAAGTCTTCAAGAGGTTTGATTTCATCTAAAACTTTCTGTTTTCTAACAAAGGCTTTTTGGATGAATTCACGCACTTTTCTCTTCACATAATCTATGCCTTTCTGAATCCTTGCCACAGCAATCTGGAGATTGTTCATTTCATTATCATCGTCTGTAGCAGCAAGGTTGTCTGAACTAAATGAGCTCAGCAGCAAGGCCAGAAAGAGGTTGAGTACCTAAAAGGCAGTAAGGAAAAAATTATTTTAAAGTCATAAAAACAATATCATTATGAGTTTTTCAATATGAGATAATTTTCACTTCACAGCTAACACTTGATTTGAACACACCTTCCTGCTATTCTTTTCAGTCCACAATCCCTGTCCCCCACATTTTATTATCTTGCCAAAAACACTTTTAGCTGGTTTAACTTCACTAATACAGGTGAAAATTTGAGCTGTGCCTTCCACGATGGAAGTAGTGCAGATCTGTTCCTCAAATTGGAGAATGACACAACGAGGCACGATACAACATAACGTGGTAATTTATGCAAGCTACATCCACTGTAGTGTTCACAGACCAGGGGAATGTAGGTAAATGCCAGTCTTCTACAGTTCAACAGAGCATAGTTCTAGTATCTCTAACTCACAATATAACAAAATTTTGTATTTGGTAAGTATATCTTGGGTCTATCTCAGTTTTGGGCAGGAAAACTAGCTAAGAGATAAAGAATCCACAGATGTGATACACCTCAATTTCAAGAAACTATTTCAGACTTTCTTGCATGACATTTTACAAACATACAAGAGAAATTTGGATTGCACGCACTTATGACAGACTATGTGCAAAACTGATTAAAAATCAGTTAAATTATATTTGTTAGTTTTTCCTGTTCAAACTTGCAGAATATTTTAGAAGATTTGCCATAGGACTCACATTAGTCTGGTGAGACTTGACAGTGGTGACTGTGGATAAGCATATTGATAAACCAAAAAGAGAAGGGATGCCAGCACTCAACAAGAAAAAACTATGATTAAGCAGAACCATGCTTTATGGCAAATTGGCGAAATGATTCAAAATCAGTATGGTATTTAGTTCTGAATTACTATTGTGGAAAGGATTTTTAAGAAAAATGTAAAGTATATATACAGAAGGTGTGAAAACTGGCAAGGTGGAAGCACTGCAGAAAGGGGCATAGAGGCTGCATCAGGAATGTTGGTACAGAAATTTCACGTGTCATTTGCGGATGTACTACAAGGAATGTTGAGTGTAAGAAATGAAAGTATGATCATTCCACATTATTCAGTACTTGTGTCTTCATTCAAAATGTTGCTTGGGAGGAATTCAGAGGCCAATAGCAAAAGGGATAAGCTTTTTACAAATCATCACCTATGGGAAAAAATTGAACAGCTAGGCTTGTTTTATTTCCCAAAGAAAAGACTGAAAGTGGAAACAGTAAGCTTTTAAGTATTATAAATGTTGCCACAAAGACCAACAGTTTTCCATCAATATTGAGACAATTTAGTTTACTTGGCTGTAAAAGGTGATTTAAATTAGATTTTTAAAGGGTACTCTTAACTGTAAGCATAATTCAGCATTCATCTTACTAAAGAGGTTATAAACTTACTGAGATTTAAAAGAAAAAGTACACAAACATTTTTCATAAATGATCAAGGTGTATTTGAACCTGGTTTACAGAAAGGGGAAGTGAACTACATGATTTCCTGAAGTTCTTCTCCAGTCTTCATCTCAGATTTCTAAATCATGAAAAATAGGAAATATGTCCTTAATGTTTTAAAAAATACCACTGATTACATACCACTAGGTTTCCAATCACCATGACCATCATGAAGACCGTAAGGCACATGGTTTGGCCTGCAACCTCCATGCAGTCCCACATCGTTTCTATCCATTCTCCACACAGCACTCGGAATACAATCAGGAAAGAGTGGAAAAAGTCATGCATGTGCCAGCGAGGAAGTTCACAGTCACTGGAGATCTTGCAGACACATTCCTTGTAGCTTTTCCCAAACAGCTGCATCCCAACCACAGCAAAGATGAACACAATGATGGCCAGCACCAGGGTCAGATTCCCCAGAGCTCCCACAGAATTACCAATGATTTTTATCAACATGTTTAGAGTTGGCCAAGATTTTGCCAATTTGAAAACTCGAAGCTGTAAAACAGAAGAATGGTATACAGTTCTACATTATGCTAATTGTAATGAAATTAGTGCTATACATGTCATATTTCAGCTACCCTATGTCTAAATCATGTCTCTTGCAACCTTTACAAGTCTTACTTACAAAATCTCTGTTTCCACTTCTTTGTACAATACTATACATCAGCAGTGTTAAGTCCTGATTCAAGTGATAAGAAATCAAAAATACTGTCTCTATGCTCATTCCAATTACATTGCAATTATCACAGAGACTCCAATTCAGACTTTGACTCTTTTGGTGACTTCAGGTATTTATAAAGAAGTTGTACTTGTTAAACAAGTTGGACAAAACCGTCTTTCTCCTGTAGTTAACTCTAAGAAAATATTACTAAAAACAAATGAGCACATATGAAATGTGATCAGTTTAACAGGATCCTGAGTGTACAGTCACTTCCAGATCTCTTTCATCTTAACTGGCAGCGAGATGGAAGAAATGCTTTTCCTAAAAAGATAAACAATCTAGAGTTGTTAATGACAGACATAAAAGGGACTTGCAAGTATCTTTAAAAATATATTTTGTGTCATTTAAAATGAATGTAATGTGTCTTACAAAGTTTATCATACAACATGTAAGTACAACTTGAAACAGACAAAAATTAAATTATTGGAAAGATAGAGCAAGTGTTCAGACAATTGAAAGAAAATACTAAAATTAATATAAAGCTACATATTATTTATTGTGATGGTTTTATGTTTTATAAATAAAACATATAAATACCAAGTCAAAACTGGAATCTACTACTGAGAGAGAAGTCAATCCAGATTTTTGACTTTGGACAAAGTACAGTATAAAGCTATGCAGAAAACCAGAAAACAGACTTATTTCAAACTCCTTATTTCTTAAAGGGGATTTATTTAACTTTAAATGAAAGTTAATTTTTTTTTTTTAATTTAAAGCAAGAGTTGAGCTTGATGACTAGGAACTTTAGCTTCATGTCTCTTATTGTGTAGATCTTTTCAGAAGAGTAGTTGGACATTGACTTGCCTAGTCTGCAGCAAGACCAAGGTTTTTCAAGCTCCTGTTCATGACAGAGGTATTTGATAACATACAGAGACACTGTAGTCACTTCTGAACAGAAAAGCTGTTAGACAGCAGACAGACCCTTGCAGAGGATGGCACAGAGAAGGCTGCTAGGGATGAAAAGCCTCTGGACAATAAAAAAATATTAACACCACTCTCTTTTAAAGCTAAACATGAAAGCCAATTGGTAAAGGAAGTCTATAAGCTAAAATTGTCAATAAACTTTTATTAACTAACTCATTATTTACCAAGCAATTCACTAATCTTCAGTCACAGGTAGTGAGGGCTCTGTGGCTCTTGCTTTTTTTCACTCCCTCATCTAGGCAGAAGACTCTAAGAGATACTTCTATTATAAAAGTTAATCCTTTAAGCACACTTTCTGCAAGAATAGAATTGATGTTGACAATGTCTTGGAGAAACAGACATTACTAAGATAATATGCAAAACAAACTTGACATATGCCATCTAGTGAGTATACAATTTAGCATTTTGTAAGCTCTGAAAAGGTCTTCTGCCTTAGCCAAATATACAATTTGCAAATGAAAAATGCACATATATATACATATAGAAAAATGTAATATAGGAACATAAATTAAATAGTATATTTACCAATCGGAATGATCGAAGGACAGATAATCCTTCTACATTTGCAAGGCCAAGTTCCATTAAACTAAGACTCACAATAAAACCATCAAAAATATTCCAGCCCTCTTGGAAATAATAATAAGGATCCATGGCAATTATCTTGAGAAACATTTCCGCTGTGAAAATTCCAGTAAACACCTGCAAGGAAAATACAGTTTTTTACTTCAGTTTAAGAAGAAATTATTTAAAAGGTAAAACTAATGGTATCAACATTTGCTAAATTATATTTTCTGCATGAAATTAATGATAAATCAGAATAGCTTCTTTATATTTGCATCCATTTACATTAGGAATGGCTATTTGAAGCTTACATATGCACCTCAGTGTTTAGGCTCCAAAGAAAAAGAGGTAAATAGGAAAATGCAGTTTTTATCTAGCCTTCTAATATGTATGTATGCCAATACACAGAATATAATCTGATTTTAATGTTCGTTTTTAACTCCTTAGAGCTTATCTTTGCCCTTAGAGCATTTTTTTACTTCTACGGATAAAGAGAATTGTTCCTATCATGAACTTATTTTATTAAGAAAAAAAATTATACAAAAAGTTGGGCAGTCTTCTTCAGGATGGCATGTGGAAGACACTGTCATTACATTTCATCATTTCCTTACACCTGCCATGCTTACTGGGCCTTTTCCTCTAAAATTCCCTGAACAGCCTGATGCTTAGGAGGTGCTAGTGAGGAGCAGAATGGGTGTGGGAATGGAACTGAAAATTCTTATGATTTGTAACTATTTGTCCAAGAAAAAAAAATTCCTTTAATGAGCTTCAATGACAGAAGATGAAGGTTTTAAAAATCAAAATGCATATTGACTCAGTAGATCTTTACTCTGTAAAGCAAGAGTGGGAAAAGTCACAAATGTCAACAGCTTAAATTGAAGTTCAACAATAAATAGTATATATCAACCTATAAGTAGTCAACTTTTTCTTTGACATGAATGTGCGTAAGTCACAAAAGAATTGAAGAAAAATGCATTTCACATACATGACACATCATGGAAGACTTACAAGGTTTCCTACTGAAAGCACACCACTAAACTGTTCCGTCATTGGGTAGTGCTCCATGGCCATGAACAGGGTGTTTAGGACGATGCAGATGGTAATGGCCAGATCAACAAATGGGTCCATCACAATCAAATTTACAATATGTTTGACTTTCAGCCAGGGAGTACAGCAGTCCCAAATCAAGCAAGTGTTAGCAAATTTATACCAGCATGGTGGACATTTCTGTCTGGATTCTTCCAATTCTAGAGAGAAAAATGAAAATAACATTTTAAACATATTTCTCTATTCCAGTATCACCTGGGTATTTCCCTGAAATGTAAATATTGTCTTCCAAAGTATTGTGGATTAACTGTGTTGATACTTTGAAACCAAGACTGCTGTCAGTCAAAAGAACTTGCCAGTTAAAATAATCTATTAAAAAAACCTATACTAAAGATTCAATAGATAAAAGAACCATTCACAAGCTAATGCTATATAGAACACAAAACAGAAATTTGTCTTAGAACAATCTGTCATAAGGCTAGGTGATGAGGGGATTGAAAGCAGCACAGTAGACAAAGCCTTGGGGTTATTGGTGGCTGTGAGCCAACAATGTCGGTCACAGCCCAGAGAGCCAATATCCCCCTGGGCCACATCAAAAGCAGCATGGCCAGCAGGCTGAAGGCAGGGGGTTCTCCCCTCCACTCCAGCTGGAGTGTTGTATTCAGCTCTAGGGTTCCCAGCATGAGACCAGGTTCAGAGGAGGCCACAAAGATAATCAGGGCCAGACACATGTCCTATTAGGACAAGATGAGAGAGCTGGGGTTGTTTATCCTTCTCCTTGGAGAAGGCTCCAAGGAGACATTATAGCAGCCTTCCAGTATTTACAAGGGGCCTGCAGGAAAGAGGGAAAGGGAGTCTTTATCAGTGAGTGGAGTGATACGATGAGGGTTTACAGTTTTAAACAGAAAGAGAATACATTTAGATTAGATAGTAGGCAAAAATTCTTTACTGTGAGAGTGGTGAGGCACTGGCACAGGTTGCCCAGAGAAGCTGTTTGTGCCCTATTCTTGCATGTGTTCAAGGCCAGGTTGGATGGGGCTTTGAGCAATCTGCTCCAGTGAAAAGAGTTCCTGTCCATGGCAGGGGAGTTGGAACTAGATGATCTTTAAAGTCCCTTTCAATAAAATATTTTAAAGCGTCCTCATGAAAGATAAATATTTAGAAGCCTGAAGTCAGATGAGTATGGAAAGCATTATGGTCCACATGTGCACAACTGCTCATTATTACCTTCCAACTTGTTATTTTGGGCATAGTCATTTAAGCCTCAACATAACGTTTCAGCCTTTCTTACGAATAGTTGCTTAATTCCATGATTCAAATTAATTGTATTTAGCCTTACAAAAAGAAGAACATGATCCCTCCTTTGAGAAATATCAAGGCTATTGAATTGATATAAGGGGATTATTCTACTGCAAGAAGCATAGCCATTTCAGTAACCTAAAAAGAGCTTACCCCAAAACATAACTTCATGAGAGAAAAACTATGTTGAATAATTTGTTTTGCTTGCATTTAAATTGGAAGTTTGCTATTTCCACCTCAAACCTGTCAGTATATTGCAAGCTTGACTCTTTTTCCAAATTCATCAGTCCCATATTAAAAAAAAAACCAATCGACTAAAAACCCCCACCACTAACTCAATATAGAAATCTCTTCTTGTCTGTACGGTCCAGGCTGAAATAGCTTCCTTAAGATATCACTACTGCTTAAAGCATCACACATTTGATAGCACTTTAAGGCATTGTCATACAAACAGAAATCTGTGTTACGTACCTTCCATTGTGTTTGTAAGCATGCTGGCTATACTCATTGCTCTTTGCCTTGCACTAGGGTCTGTCAGGTAGTCCATAGGAACATGGTAAGAACTAGAATGTCTCTTTCTTAAGTCAGTTTCTGTAGTAGTGCCCTGAAAATAAAACACTGATGAAATAGCTAATTGATTGTACATTTAATAACATTCTAAGTTACTGTAGAACTTTACTGGTTTAAAACACTGCTGTCCCACACCATACTCCAGTTCTGTTGAGGCTTTGTGACAGACTAAGGTATGCCTAACAGTATAGGGCAAATAGTCAAACACTACAGTAGGATTGCGCTTGTGCCTGAAGAATACATTTTTAAGTATTTTTCTGAAACAGGGCTGAGATATTAAAGCAGATTTCAGACTAAAATATGTTCCACAATGCTTGTCAATGATCTCTGCTGTAAATATCTTTTTCTAAACATGAAAATGCACAGCCCACACAGCTAGAAGTAAAGGAGCTAAGAGTATTTCCTTAAGATAACTCTTAATTTAGAATAAACTATGAATTTCCTAGCCCATTTTTCAAACAAAAGAAAAAATATTTGTAATTTTGACATTAAAAAACCCATAGAAAAATTATATATATTACAGGAACACTATCACAACATTTGTACTATTAGAGTAACATCCAGAGTTTCATGTAGGGACAGCAGGAAGCTAAATACTCATTTAATATATTCCATTAAGTAAATGTACTTTTTTATTTTTTCTATTTTGATATCCATTCTGATATACAAGTACAGAATCATCCAGTTAAGTCTAAGCATAATGAATCAACGGGTGTAAGACTACATAAACTAAATTTATTCAATGGCTTACTGTGCTATTCTGTTAATTCCCAGTCAATCAGCATGCATTTTCACATATTTAATTAATGAGAACTGGAAAATTTCAGTTTCTCATTTAGCTTATAGCCAGAATATATGAAACGAGCATTCACAGCTTAGCCAGAAAGGTCATCATTACCATATGACTAAATTTTTTGGAAACAGTGACTGATCATACAGGGAGTGAACATCATGCCTGAGCTATTACAGACTTCCTTACATTGCTAGCAGTGGCTGCTTTATCAATCATCACCTCTGGCAGAAGCTGTCCTGTAGGCGATGTCAGAGCTGGCGGCCCACCAACTAAAGAAACTACTCCATTGCAATCCACAGTGCTGTGCATCTTCCCATTTGCTGGAAGTGCAGGTACTGTTCTTGATGACCTACTGGCCTGACTAATGTTACTGTTGCGCCGTTCACCGTGTCTGCGCGGCACAAAGAGAGAATCTCTTCTGCTGTCATTGTCTTCAAAAGTGCTGTGCTCGTCATCAGCAAAGTCGTTTTCTGATCCTACATCCTTTGCTCGACCTCTGAAGCTGAAAAGACTTGTTCTGCTGTTGCGCCTTGGGGAAAACAGGGAGCCCCGAATGCTCAGCAAAGACTGCAGGTAAATAAAAACAATTATTATCAGATGAAAATCCTTTAAAATGTGACATTTTCATACAGAGGAAAAATCCACAATGTCTTAAAGGGTAAGGTCATCTACAAAGAAATGAACTGGTACAGTCCCCCCTAATACACTCCCTTTTGGGTAGTAAACAAAGAGCACATAATTGACAGACAAAGACTAGTTATTTTACTGCTTTGGATATATGAAATCAATCTGTTTAATTAGAGTAAAAGAAACTGCTTGGCAGAATTTTTTCCTCTGCTATTTTGCCTATGTTATTACCAACTGTTCATAAACTGAGCAAGTATATCTAGACACTATTTACCCCAGGCTGGCATTAGTATGACAGACTGAGCAAATAAAATTTTAGGCAAATTTTCTGTGACGCAGTCTGCACACAGAAGTATCTCCCAAATACTGCCTAGTTTAAAAAACATACATATCTTTTCAGATCCTAGTCAAGTGGGCCATAATAGGTTTCTTATTTCTTTTTTAAAGTCTTAGCTATCCTGAATATGCAACGTTTTGCCTGTAATTTTGTATGAACAGGTTTGCTAACCTTTGTCAGTTTACTCATATGAGTAAATGTTCTGCTATGGGAGGATCTCTTCAGTGTTAGAGTCAAAATAATGCTCTAATCTTACAAATAATTATACCTGTTCTTAATTAAAATTCATATCAGTAATTGCCTTGACTGATAAATATTAGCACCTGATTTCACCCTATGTTCACTTCTATGAACAGCAGAGATGATACATAACGAAGCAGTGTCTTTGTTTCTCTTCTGCAACTTATCTTTGTGGACCTGAGCCCCATTGTTCTAGGGACTGCAAAATGCAGAACAAAAAGGCACTCTGCAAAGAACTTATCATTTAAATGTAACACAACAGATGGATACAAAAAGAGAGGGAATACACAGAGGCAAAATTGATGAGTATGATAAACAGTCATCTTAGCTCACCTGAAGTCACTTCCCTGTCAAGCTTTCTGTAGGCAGCATGGTAAAAGAGAGTTTTAAAGAGGGATTTGAGGAAAGCAATGAAGCGTTCTGTGAAAACTCATGGGAGCTTCTTCCAAGCATGAAGGGCAGCATACCAGAAAGAGCTCAAAGAAACTAGTTTGAAAATTTAACAGGAGGTTATGAATGCTGGTATGGGTCAGTCAAAGCTGGGACTTGTTTACTGTAAGTACACAAGGTGGGTTGGGAGGAATTTTAGGTACAGTATGTTTTATGGTATTAAAAAAAATTCCTTAGGTAAATGTTTACTAGCAGATAGAGAAAAGCAATGAGATAGATTAGTGCTCTTTGCAACAACATTCTTGATGAATACAGCAGTAAAGAGGTCCAAGTTAAAAATAATTCACAGTTGTGGGTCCAGAATAGAGTTAAAAAAAAAAAAAAAAGAAAGAGAGGAAGTATCTAGCAAATGGCCTTGTGGAAATCCCTGAGAAAACTGTCAAAGGAGTAAAAGGATCTTCTAAAGCACAACTAAACCAGGAAAATTGAGAGGAGACAAAGTTATGAATGTTAGGAAGAATAAGATTTCAAGAGGAATAAAATGGTAATTTACATTGAAAGAAAATGAAATGCCAAGGAAAAAAGTCAAAGATGATATATTAACCTGCGTTTTCTCTAGGACAATGTTATTAAAAACTGGTGAGTGGAACTTCTCTTTAGTGGGTAGAATCCAGAGTGAAAAGGAACTAGGGTTGGAAAATCAGAGGGGAGGTGATTTCTAGACTGTCATAGTCAAACAACTGTAAATGCACTTGGAAATGAAAACGTTAGAACAGGTTGTATGAGGAATGCTTCATTTCTTACAAGATGGATGAATTGAGCTGCAGTTGAATAAGGCTGCAGTTTGAATGAAGAGACAGGCAAGAATATGCACCTAAGGGATCAGATGGATCTTCAACATGAAGTTGAAGTCAATTGATATGTGTGAAAAATTGTATAAGGAACAGAATGAATCATTACTAAATCCAGCAATGAAGTCTCACAGAGATTAATTAGACAGTTAACAACATAAAACAGTGGCAGACCAAGGAGGTGGTGGGGGGTTGAAGGATGCATTACTATTGAAAAAGGAAATACATTAGGAAGTGAGTGGAAGGAGTGGCAGAAATAGAAAGTCGGAAATATATTCCCACCACAGTCTGATCTAAGGATGACAGTCCTTAGTAAGAAAATATTTGATGAAGAGGTCTGAGCTTCTTTGAGTATGGGAGCTGGAGAAAACCATATATGAAGAGAATATGAGCAGTCATGATCTATTAAGGGATGAAACAGGCTTTCCAGAGACAGAAAGAGAAGAGGATTAAAAAGGCAGGAATGAGTTAGTAAGAATGACTAAAAAGAGGGAGAAAGCAAGTCATAAAGACCAGGGAGAATTGAGAAGGTGGAGATAAAAGGAAGAAGCATATTGAGGCACAAAAAGGGGCAGAAAAAGGAGAGAATGTATGCGAGATCTGGACTTGCAGTGCTAAGGGGAGAGTGAGAGGTGGGCAAATGAAGAGGAGCTTTGAAAACTGTAGAAGAGATAACATTACAAAACTATCAAATGAAATAAATGTCTGGATGGGAGATGCAGATGGCATGCTGAGTCACTGGTGTTTCAATGTAAGAGAACACATGCAAAGACACATTGCCACACATATTTCCACCTTCTTTAAGATAACACAATTAATGGTCACATCAATGAATTCTTCAAATTTCACATAAGCATTAATGTTATTTCTATTGAGCTTCTTGCACCCCAAACTTTAATATTTTTCTGATTTGAAACATTACATTTTGTATATATGCACCATGTTTTGAAACCACTCATCATGCTGAATACATCCAACTTGATGGGGAGATAGGTCCATTTTAATTAAGAAGCTTGAAATACAGCTCAATTAATACACGTAATTTTGATTTTTCACACATGAATTCAGAATAAAACCAAAATCTCTCAAATTCTCACAGTTTCATATTTGGCTGCAAGTTTTTACATGGTTAGTCTTTGATTTAGGGTATTAATGAATCTGTGGGATCTTGCAAGAATTAACCGAACTACTTTACAGGGCTTTGTTTATATGATGAGTAGACAAAAAAGGTGTTTAAGAGGTAATAATACTATGGTACCTGGTGTGGGGAAGAGAATCTCTTTTCGTATGTCAGTCTATTCCCCTCAATGGAAAATCGGAAACCTTTCTTTTTGATGCTGTCCTCTGATTCAGACTTGTGAAATTCTTCCCCATCCTTCTCCTCGCCTTCAGATTGTTCTTTCTGCTTTTTTTTCTTTCTTCTATTCCTTCTCTCTTTGGCACTCTTTGAGCTCAGTTTTGATGCCTCAGAAGAACTTTCAGAGAATCCACCTATTCCACCTACTCCACTATAATCTCTTGAGTCAGCTGCTGCAGCTGCTGCCGCCGCCTATACATACAAGCACATGTGCAATTTACAGCATTTATACAAATACAAACACCACTCACTATTTCTAATTTATTGTCATTCCTAAAAAAATTACTATTTTGAAATAAAAGCAATGAATCCACTTTACCAAACCCAGCATATCATAGGAAGTATAATTTGTGAAATACCACAGGCACCATAATTTGCCACTGCTCCATAAACCAGGAGCAAGAGTAACCCAAGGGAAAACTGTGCTGTCAAAAAACCAAGTTAACAAGCATCTGTTTCAGATTGAAGCAACATGTTGCAATGAATTTTTCATCTGAAGGACTATGTAAAAATAAAGAATCAAGGCTCAAACAAGTGGTAAAATCCTGTTAACAGGAAGCAACACTTACTTACAACATTTTGATGGATTTTGAATACTCCCTAGTCTATTAAAGATCTTGTATGATGTTGATATCTCAGTTTTGCAAATAATAATCAGAGATTTGAGTTAGACTACACATTATTAAATACTTGTTGCTGTTTGATTTCCAAAATGTNCCCCCCCCCCCCCCCCGCAACAGATAGAAATTGACCAATGAAACAAAAAACCCTGGTTGCTGACGTTAGTCATGTGCTTATATGGAAGACATAGTTCAACTTCTGCTCTATGTGGCCACATGCCAAGCAGACATTTTCAATTATTCTATTAAAAATCTGAGAGACTTCAAAAAATGAAAAGGAATTTCAAAGCAGTATGCAATCATTACATTTGTACCACAAGTGCTTTCTTCAGTTTCTCTACTTTTTCCAGTTCTCTTTAATACTGGAAAGCTATGGCTTTCTGATGTGAGAGATGGGTAGGGAGCAGAAAAAGCCAAATATTGCTGAGGCACCATCACCCACAATACTTTTGCTTCTGTTACTTATATAAGCAGAATTAGTCTCGGGATCATTTTTACCACATCTCCACCTCCATTTCAGACAATCACAGAATAGTTGAGGTGGGAAGGGAACCTCTGGAGGTCATCATGTCCAACTCTCCAGCACAGGCAAGGTCACCTAAAGCAGGTTGCCCAAGGACCATATCCAGATGGCTTTTGATTATCTCCACAAGCACTCTGAGCAACTTGTTCAAGTGCTCAGTTAGAAAGCTAATTTCCATCTCCAATTTGAAAATCCAGTGCTTTAGCTTGTTGGTTATTCTTTTTGTCACAAATTAACAGGTTTGCTCAAACCAGCAAAAACAGTGCAATGGAAAACTTTAAAGATTGTTTACAATATGAAGGAATTTATGAGACAAAGTAATATATTGTTAGGAGAAGCGGAGTAAAAGTATTCTCATATGTGGACATAAAGCATCAGTTCACAGTCATGAATGGAAGAAGAAATTTTACTTTACAGGGATACCTGAGCTTCTTCCTGTTGCTTTTTCAGTTGTTCCAACATTTGCTGAAATTCTGCCTCTTTCTGTTCTGCTTCTTCCATTGTTGCTTGATTCTGCTCTTCATAGGCCATGGCGACCACAGCCAGGATCAAGTTGATCAGATAGAAAGAACCCAGGAAAATGACCAAAACAAAAAATATCATGTATGTTTTCCCAGCAGCACGCAGAGTCTAGAGAAAAAGAGATAATACACTTTTCAGCAGACTTTAAATACTGTTGCATAATAATTTAGCCTCTGTGTTATAATTTAGAAATACATTATAAGATTGATTTACATTAGCACAAGATTATTTAGTTACTTTTTTCTTATAGAAATAGTATTATATCCTGGATACATATGAAAAAGTCTAAGTTTTGTGTCTACTATTGTCAAGGTAAATCCAATTCTGAATACTTCAGAACTTATACCAATAAGAATCTATATATCTAGATTACAGCCTTTAAATTTAAAAGTAGGTGGGGCCACTGATCAGTATCTTACCTTCTTGTCTCATCAGTCCCAAACTACACTGCCACAAAAATAGTGCATTATACAAAATGTTACAGTGGACAAAATTACTGTCCTTCAGGTAAGGATATGTGTAGTTCAGGGACAAGATGTAACCTTGTCAAACAAAACATATTTGTACTAGACCACAAATCAATTTAACATAGCATCTATTTACAGTACGTTTAGGTAAGAAACTTTAACAACTTAAGTTCATTTATTCATTTGGGTAAACAAAGAAAAATTATTAACCATTTTCATAAAATAGCAGCTATTCCTTATTATGCATTTAAGAAGCAGATGGGAATCTAAATCATGAACAAGGGCCTTATTGTTTTAGACAATAGTTTACATATATGAAATTAAAGACGATTTCTGTTCCAAAGGCCTTAGGGATAAGTGAATGAAAATAACTATGCAAGTACTATGTAGTAATGGTATTGGTGATGGTGCTGTTTATTTTAATAAGTCCTCACCAGCTGGTAAAGATTCTCCCAAAAGTCCTGAGTCATCAATCGAAACAGTGACAAGAATGCCCAACTGAATGTATCAAAACTTGTGTAGCCATAGTTGGGGTTTCTACCAGCTTTCACACATATATATCCTTCTGGGCATTGACTACAAAAGAAGAGGAAATGCTATTTTTAACAACTACTCTACATAACGATATGCTGCAGTAAAACAAAATTGTTCAGGAGTTGCTAACGAAACTATGAACAAATAAAATCTTATTCTACATACCTAAGATAGAAATATATAGCTTATTGTTTTTCACTTTTTAATTCTACTTCCTAATAATATTGCAATGCTTTAATAATATAACTAATAGTATTCTACCC
This sequence comes from Pardalotus punctatus, assembly GCA_013400915.1. Classification (NCBI taxonomy): domain Eukaryota; kingdom Metazoa; phylum Chordata; class Aves; order Passeriformes; family Pardalotidae; genus Pardalotus; species Pardalotus punctatus. The sequence goes on along the minus strand of VZTX01010668.1, from coordinate 222,322 downwards.
TTCCCCACAATTTGTCAAAACACATCTCCACCAGGACAAGAGAAGAACATCAAGTAGCATGGCTGATACACAGTTGTCATCAAGTTGGCAGCAACATTTATACACAGATCATTCATGTGGTTACCTTTACAAAGTAGCCTAAGAGGCTGATGGAAGTGCCTGTGTAAATGCAAATCACAGAGATCGCTGTATTTCGGTATAGCTTCAAATGCAAAACATCAGTAATTTGCAACACTACAGTACACTTGATATTAATGTTGACTACCTGAGCTATTCTAAGTAACTAATTATTTTTCCTTGATTCCTCATGAAAAATGATGATCATTTTCTTACCCTGCATCTGAGCTATTGCCACACAACAGTGCATCATTTTGTCCTTCCAAGAAGTAGAAATGACCTGTTAAAAAAAAATCAAAAATGTGATGAGAAAGGTAATATTTATGCCTAATGGAAAATGAGCAATTATATAACTTTTACACTTGAAATAAATTAGCACAGCCAACAAACTGTTTAACTGCAATACATAGTGGTTAGGAATGAAAAAAGCATGGAAAATATTGTTTTGACAGGAAAATTACTTTCTACAGAGTCTTCAAATTAGCCTTTCTTTAGAAAATAGAAATGGAGTTATACAGTTAATTCTCAGCAACACAACCAAATTAATAAGATATAACAGGTGAAATACCAATTTGTGTATGCTAGCAAATCAGAAGAGTACCACGAAAATGAGGCAAAAGACCAGGGGAAATCTCTGCCTTCAGTTGTACATTTTGATATATAACATTTAGTATTATTCATTTACTATTATTATTAATATTAATAATTATTATTATTAATAATAATAATAATAATAATAATAATAATTTATCCAAGTATTCCTTGAAAAAACCCTGAAATACTAATGAAGAGATTTTCCCCTGTACTCGGCACATCTTGAGTGCTGTATGCAGTTCTAGATTCCTCAGTTTAGGAAGGATATTGAGATGCTGGAGCATGTTCAGGGAAGGGCAACAAGGCTGGTGAAGGGTGTGGAGCACAAGTCCTGTGAGGAGTGGCTGAGGGAGCTGGGGGTGTTCAGCCTGGAGAACAGAAGGATCAGGGGGGACCTTGTCACTCTACAGCTGCCTGGAAGGAGGGTGTAGCAAAGCAGGGCAAGCCTCTTCTCCCAGGCAACCTGAGACAGGACAAGAGGGCATAGTTTTAAGCTGTGCTAGCAAAGGTTTAAGCTGGACATTAGGAAGAATTTCTTCACAGAAAGGGTGATTGGACATTGGAATGGACTGCCCAGGGAGGTTGTGGAGTCACTGTCCCTGGAGGTGTTTAAGAAAAGAGTGAATGTGGCACTCAGTGCCATCGTCTGGTTGACAATGTGGTGTTAGGCCACAGGTTGGACTTGAAGATCTTAAAAGGTCTTTTCCAACCTAACTGATTCTGTGATAACACAACATGCTCAAGAAATTTCTAACTGGATTTTGATTTGAGCAGCTGGGAGAGAAACCAAGCTTTTATTGTACATTACACAAAACTACTACACAAAATTCTACAGCAGGAGAATGTACTTGAACATTTAGGCTAACTATTAAGATGAGGTAAAATACAATTTAAAGAGATGGAAGTCCTAAAAGCCCCCAACACATTCTTCTATTTTATTTTACTTTATTTTTCTTTTTGCAGTAGAAAAGGAAAAACATTTTGCCATCAATTCCTAGTTCAGGATTCTTAGGGTAAAATGGGAACCTCTAATGGAGATTTTTGGGTCAGGTGGCACATTAAGCTGAAGTTGCCAGAATTAGGTATGTTCTGGCTGTTCTCAGGAAGCAGATGGTTCCATGAGATTCACTGCCAGCTGGCATGGACTAGCTTAGCTGGCGTGAACTAACTGATGGCTAATGCTAAACAGACAAGCAGGGAATTGCAACCAGTTCCTACTGACTGCTTCTACTCTGTCACCACCAGTGTACGACAGAGGCAGCATAAGACCTGCTTATTTTAAAGAGAGAGAGAAATTATGTCCATAATTTATATATCTGCAAATCTAGTCTCAGATATCAGATAAGAAATCAGTGGATTTTCAGACATTCTGGTCATCACACAGTCAGACCCTGTGAGAGATCTGATCCCTACTTAAAAAGCTTAAGAAGTTTAAAGATGCAAACAGGTTTCACACAGGACTTGCAAAATTGTCTGTGGGCCTAATTCACATTCTTATGTGGCACAGCTCCTCCTCTGGAAAGGACAAGATGCAGCTGAACCACTTTGGAAAACACTCAAATAAGACTTTTTTTTTTTAATACAAAACTGATAAAGTAATAAAAATAATAAATACGAGTTTGTAGAAAATATGCCATATACAAAACTACTCCTGTGTCCTGCCAACTTAATAACATTACAACAGTCATGGGTACAAAAGGGTACATGGGTACATGACACTTCCAGATCCAAATAAAGGAGATGTGTTGTGGCTGGTAATACCACAAAATACTTGAAAAAGGTTCTTAGAGAGCAGTTGCCAGTGTCCCAGTGTAAATTTGTAAGGGCATCTCTCTGAAGATCTGTGTTAGACATGGACTTCTAACAAGTTTCATTAACAACATGAAACAATAGAAAAGAAATGCATCAAGTATTCTGAAGACATTAAGCTAGGAGAAAAGGTATTTGAAATTTAGAATGACCTTTACAAATTGACATGTAGTTCCAAAAGCAATTGGATTTATTCCAATAGAGACAAGTGGAAAATGCTACACTTGACAAGGCAAAGTCAAATATGTAAATACAAAATTGACAGGATGTGACCACAGCCACCACTGTACAAAAAGCTCCAATGCTTGTCACAGAATAAACAATATAGAGCTGACATAAAAATGAGGTAATTTTGAAATGTGTTAATAGGAATGTTTCATATATGGCATGAAGTAAAGATACAAATTAGAAGTAATTATTAGAGGAGCTAATACCCAGTTTCAGGTTCTCATAAGAAAACCCATAAGCAAACAAAAACTGTAACAAAAAGGGCAACAGAAAAACAACAAGAAGAAGAAAAAAACCCAGACTAATTGGAAAGATTCAAAAAAGGAGGAAAAAAAAGTAATAGGTATAGAAAATGCAAAACAGAAAATAGGATTGCTTGGCTTAGGAAAAGACCAGAAATACATAGGATAAGAGTTTTTAAACTGCATAAAGACTAATACAAAGTAGTCTATAATTATCTTATTTCTAAGTCCACAGCAGATGTAGTAATATATTCAATCTGAAATTACGAAAATGTAGGTCAGATATTTAGAAAAAAACCTTTCTATTTCTTTCTCTTTCTATCGTACCAGAAACATCTAAAGGGGAATGGAATGGAATCTGTTCTTCAGCTGGCTTTAAGAATAGGTTATCATCCAAAATTTCTGCATGACATTTGTATATTTCAAGTGTGCTAAGTATATTAAAAGATTATAAGGCAATGAGACTTGGATCCAAAGGCGTTTAGTTCTTAACTGAGGTTTCCTAACTTTCAGTCATAGAGTCACCAGTTAAAATAATTACACAGACTTTATAAAAACCCTATTATGCCTAGTTATGAATATATTAAATATGCTAAGTATACTAAATACACTAAAATAAATAGAAGGGGCAGAACAGATAAGTGGGGAGATTAACAATACCATTAGGAAAGGCAGAATAGCAATCTACTATAGGTATGTTCAGAGTTGTTCTATCTGAATTTTCAAACAACTTTTGTTAACACAATACCAACATTAACTGCCCAAAATGGTGGAAATAGTGTATTATGAGGTACAAAAGAGAAAAAAAATGCTCATTTCTTGATTTTCCAAAGATAACAAACAAATTAAGACAGAAATACAGAATCTAGTTCTTCTTTTGCAAGAAAGAATCATGGGATAAAGGACCAGTATTCCCTTAAAGGCATTTCTGTGCTGTGCAAGGGAGTGTGGTACAGAGACACTCACCCAACTCCAGAAGGAACAATGTAGCTGTGTCTACATGCTCTGGCAGGATTCTTGGGTTAGCTGACATTCAGATATGGGCTTATGATATTGGGAACTATCTTGTACTAATCTAGCTATTACATTCCATATCCCATGTTAGGGCTGTCACACTATTTCAGGAGACTTGAAGCTAGCACATAGATTTCTGGTTAATGCTGAAATGTGATTTTACTCTAAAAGTCATATTCAGTGAAAGGTAAAAAGATATTTTGCTACCCAGTACAAATTATGAGCATGTTAAATTACATTATGACTGTGCTTTTATTTACTAGAGAAAAATGAGTAGTTTTATGTTTCTTGGCTAGATCACACACTTTTAAAGGCAAGGGAAAGATACTGAGGTCCTCAAATCTGTTCAAAGCAATACTGGAAAATCAATGCAGTAGATGACATAATTAACTCTTACTTTTGTCTTCGATGTACTCATCCCAGTTAAATGTTGTCATTGTTGCATTAATAAATGTACCATTTTCACCTAAAGAGCTATTAAAGATGGAAATAACAGTTGTTTCGAAAGTAGAATTGTCTGGAGGCCACTGCAGGCATTTATTCCTCAAGTTGCCCATGAACAGCTGCAGCCCTATCAGTGCAAACACACTCAGACAAAACACAGTCAGGATCATCACATCCGAGAGCTTCTTCACAGACTGAATCAGGGCTCCCACAATAGTCTTCAGGCCTGCAAAGAGGTAAGATTTTTATTATGACGTTAAATAGATATTAACAAACACAAAAAATCATGTGACTTTTTTCCTGATGAAGATTTCATGCAAAAAAACTAGTAATTTGTGACACAATAATTTTAATGAAAAGCCTTATTATTTGGAAAGATGAATGAAAATATGTAAGTTTATACTTATTTTATAGTGTACGGAAATAAAAAATAGATAATACCAAACACATTGTTTATGCCAAAACAAGTGATTTTATTATTCATGCTATATCTCAACCCTACATAGAATAGCATAGTTTGCTTTTGCTGATGCTTCTTGCCCAAACCTTTCTTTTATGAACCTTTTGCAATGTATTTTATATTAGTAATCCCATGGCAAAGACATTATAAGTGTATATTCAAATGGTATCATAATAATCTTCTCACGATATACGAGGGGTGATGGTTTGGAGAAGAAAGACATCTTTAAAACGATACCCCATGCACGGCCCATGCTATCCTTTAGAATTTAATTTTTTAGACATAACTTAAAACTGAATTAAGTTGCTGTATCAAGTGCCTTCAATAAATGAGAAAATTTGCATCAATATGAAAGCTTAAAATTAACTTATATTTAAAACATATAAAGGAAAGCTTGATGTCATAAGATGCAAATCACATAGGCTGTTTATTGCAGATATCTCATGCAAGAATTTGTTAAACTCAAAGGCTGATTTTTTTTTTTTGAAGAATATAACTAATGCAAGCATGAATCAATTTAAATAAAATTACATGTCTTGATTCCTGCTTTTTTGTTGACAATGTGTAGCAAACAAGGCTTATGCTTTAAAAATGTGAGTGCAGCCTTTGTAGAACAAAAGTCAGCCTCGGTGTTTAACCTCGCTCTCACCTGGAATGACTGATATTGTTTTCAAAGCTCGGAGAACTCTGAATGTTCTCAACGCTGAGACATTGCCCAGGTCCACAAACTCTGTCACATATCTGTAATAGGGGAGTTCACACACAAACACAATGACAGCACACAAAAAACAGTTGGAGATACGAGGGGCCTAACACCTTACACCAACTACTTCTTACCTGGAATTACAGAAATAGTTTTCAAAGCTCTCAATACTCTGAAAGTTCGAAGAGCTGAAACATTGCCTAGGTTTACAAATTCTGTTACATACCTGTAGGATTAAATCACAATTACTCAGAATTGAGGCAGATTTTATTCTATTTGCTTGGGTCTTTGAGCAAGACCTTTGCACCGTTCACTGTATTTTGCCTGTGTTATAAATATGCTTTTGACCATAAAATTAAATTAATTTTTATCATAATAAAGCACATTGACTTGATGATTGAAACCTAATCTGGTCAGCTATTCTCAGGAAGTCAAAAGGATTCCTTTAATTCTGGTATGCAGAAAGGAGACAGGATATGAACAGTTCAGGCTGATGGCATTCACAATCCTAATGGGCTGGCACACCATGCTGGCCTCTGCAGCACATGCTTGGCTAGAAATACTAAAATGTGTAAAAGAGGTAGAAGAAACATATTGAAACTGCAGGAAGTCCAGGCTCCAAATATTCTGGCTGACAAGATATGAGGCAATTTTTAGTCACTAATCTCATGCTACCAGAAAGAATTTTTATTTAAAAAAAAAAAAAAGTAGATGACTTACGCAAATGTAATGACAGTGAAATCTAGCCAGTTCCATGGGTCTCGGAGAAATGTAAAATCTTCTAAACAGAAGCCCCTTGCAAGAATTTTAATAAGTGATTCAAAGGTATAAATTCCCGTGAATGTGTATCTGAGGAAAATATGCAAGACATAGTTTATAGATCACATTATCTTTGCAGTTTGTGCTCTCTAGTTGCTTTATTCTCATTTTCTTCTCTTTAAGTGGCATAAGAAATAATGTCAGTTACAACCAACTTTAACATCTGCATAATTTATACCAAAAAGAAAGAGGAATTAAATTAGGATTAAAAAACTGATAACCCATATTTTAACTTCAACTTCTATAATCTATACAATAAAACAGATGCAAAATTCCCAGTTACTTCATTGATGCATGTTTATGTCCAGTCTGAATCCATGTTATAACAAAACACATGGATTATGTTAGGATATTAGAAGTTACGTTCAGGCTAAAAATTCCTTTCTTCAGCGTTATTTTTATACTGAAATGTCGCTTAGTACCAAGAGCTGCAAGTGCCAACCCTCATCAGTCCTCATTCCTCTGTAGCTGTGTTACAGAATAGGCATATCCAGTACTTCACCTTCAGCAAAACAGGTGTAGTACTAGAATGAAACAAGTGCAAGAGCAACCAAAAATATTTACGAATGCCAATAAAATTCAGGTGGTCATTTTGACTAAAAAATGTAGTCGAAATGTAAATTGAAAAATTATTTAATTCTGGCATTCTGAGTGATTTCAATCTTCTGTGTCCAAGTGATGTCATCTTGAAATTCAGTTTAATTTATATCTTTAATGAAAAGGAATTCAAATTAAACTGCTTTAAAACCTTAGTCTAACTGAGCCAACCTGAAAACAGTTTTCCAATATGAATAAACAGTTTTAAGTTCAATTACTAATAAATTTATTTCTTACACAACTTTACAGATGAGTACATGTGTGGTAAATCTAAATTGCACAATACATAGACATGAAGAAATATTCAAGCAACAAATCATCATAAATATTTGCTACATGCTTGATATTCTGAACACATATATATATTCACACTGAACTCAAAATGAGTATGTCTTCATCGACCTTAATAGACCTATGATTTCACTTTTTATTACTGAAGATTAAACAGGTATGTATCAGCCCAAGCAGTAAGGAATGAAGCAGCAGCAGAAAGGAAGCACCAAGAACAGTGTTTCACAATGTGGTCTGCAGCCTTGGAACTGTCATTGTGTATCAGCACCACACAGCTGACATCATACCGAACCAAGGAGCCAAGCTGACATCATATTGCACCAATGATTAGCTAAACACTTCCATACTTTTTTGGATAGCTTGTTCTTCATACATGTTTTCCATCGTTAGATTGGTTTTGGTAAGAGAGAGCTGTACTATGATGAGTACAGCTACCCATAAGATGCTCCCTTTATCTGTAACGGCTATTGCAATAGAGATGAAAGTGTGCATTTCCCTGCATTTTTGCACAGATGTGACATAGAATGCAGTCAAAAATATTTAGAATCCACTTTTTCTGTATAATCATAAGAACAGCTTTTCTTACATTTCCCATCTAGTACTGCAAACAGATGAAGAACATTAAAGAACTTGCTGTGAGACAATTATACGTATTTAATGTTACAGCAAAGGAACTAGCATCAGAATAGCTGTTGAAAGGATATCCCAACAAGGTAGCTGCTGCTAGTGGATGCCAACCTAATATAAAGTAATTTACAGTAGTTTATTTCTGATTACTGGATATTATTCAGAGAAAATCCATTTAACTTACTCTACATTCTTTGTCCAGTCTGGAGGGTTACTCATGGTCATAAATACACAGTTGGTCAAAATAGTGCACATGATAAGCATGCTGAATAATGTAGGCTAAGAGTTAAGGAATGTAAACCAGGAAATCTCATAAAAAGAGTATCAAATAACACACTGCTTTGGGAGATTTTCACAATCAGGAGCTATCTATCCCTCCACTGCTCTTTTAATAGCCAGGGGAAAGCCCTGAATATGCTAAAGCTTTCATTCACTGCTTTATAGCTAAAGGAGAACAATCATACACTAAAAATTAGGAAGTCTGAAAGATATTTAAGAAGTGCCCCAAATCTAAATTTTAATAAGATCTTAGTTTTTCTTATTGAACAAAAATGTCAACATTTGAAGTATTTGCTTCTAATTTCATGAAATAACACAAAAAGTATTTCTTTTAGATGATCTAAACAAATCTTATCGGCTTAATTTTATTCACTTTGATGTTTTACTACAAAATAAGTAAGTATCAACATTTTTGCTTATCATTATGATACATTGAAAGCTAGCTGCCACATAGGAGAAGAGGACATAGGGAAATCTTAGCAAGAAAAGTATTTTATTGCTGTTTGTTTTATATATGACTTTTGTAATATAAATGCCGTTGGGAGGAGAAGGCACTTGTGATTCTCAAAGAAAAGAAAATCCAATACAGAACCATTCTAAATCTACAACCTCTCACCCTCAGAAATGCTAACATTCTAAGATACAAAAATACAACCACCAAATGAAAACCACGTGGATGAACCACAAAATGTCCACATGATGGCACCAACAGCTAAAGCTACAGAGAAGACAAAGCTCGAGTTCGAGAACAGCTGCAGGTTCATGTGGTGCTTGTAAATAGAAATCTGAATATAATGGGGTGAGAAGTACTGTGAGGTTCCTCTCACAAACTTTTCTTTGCATGTCTACATTAATTTAAAAAACCTTCAAGTGACAATAAATACCTCTGCCTTCTGAACTGTCAAAAAACTCTGGCATTACATTCAACAATTCCTTGGATTTTCTGCACAGTGAATATATTTTAAATCCTTTAGTGAGAACCTAGCTTCTCTTTATGTAATTCATATATGAACAGAGCAGAAGAGAAAAGAACATATTTTTAAAAAATGCAAAAACCCCATGTAACAAGTGTTTCACCAGCCTGTACTTTACACAGGCTTTCAAAATCCTTTTTTGATGAAATGTCCTCTTAGAGTTGCAAATCTTCACTACACTTTCATTAGTGGAAAAGTAACTATAATATACCTTACCATAAATTTAAACAATATGTTTTAGCATACTGACTTTGGTGACTAGCTCTTCACCACCAACTCAGTCCCACAATCTTCTATTACTCCACATAACTCAATAATACTCCAGAATATGCATAAAGAGTGTCATATAATTGAAAAATAATTATTTGTAGTAGCACCTGTAGCAAGAAAATTCAAAACAGGCTATGTAGTATCATGATCATTTTGGAAGTAATTTGTAGGCTAGCCATTGATAACAACGCCCAACACATACCAACTATTGTAATTATCAGTCTTCCAGTATAACAAGACTGAAAAAAATCCTTTCAAGATTTAGTCTAATCTCAAGATCCCTATATGTAACGCTAACACAAAACTACTTTCAGTATGTTTTTGTTAGACTTGTGTAAAATACAAATGTGGAAACATTTGTATTTGTTCCTTAAGTAAGCTGACTTTCTGAAGTCAATGCCCTCATTGCTCATATTGGTATTTGGGATCAGACTAGTGGGGTGCCCACTATAGTCAGCTATTAAAACACTGAAAAAGACAAAGTAATAGTTAAATAATGATAATAATTTAGTTTCTCAAATCTCTACCTGCAATGTGCAAATCTCATTACCCTCTTGAAGACTGAAATCAAAACATCAATAGGCTTACAAGTGTATAATGCAATAATAATCAAGAAATAAAGCAGACAGGGTTAGGGACACATATAGGACTGAGACACATTTAGGACTGAGAATGTATGATAAAACAAGAAACCTAAGCTGTTTTATGAATTTATCTTTCTGCAAGCACTATCTGAATCAGAGAATGAAAAGGAATAATGAAACCGTATTTTCACTAAATATTCATGCAAGCGCAGACCTGGGATAAAGATTTGATTTTAATACACAGTGTCAGTGAAGAACTGAAAGTATTCTGAGCAATATATCTGCAGTTTATAAAAAGTGTGGAGGAGGGGAGAAGATGAAAAAAAAATGTGATGATTACAGAAAAAATAAGAGGGAAGGAAAAATTATGTGGGGGAAGAAAGAAGACACAGAAATTGTAAAGGACGATGACTGGTTGTCTGGCTTTTGGTATTACTATATTAGGATCCAGCAATGAACAGAAATTTAAAAAGCGAATGAGAAAAAGAACAGAAGACAGAAATAGTAGAGAGAAGAGGGACAAAGCACTACAGATCATATTGATCCTGGGACATGCGCCAGAGAATGATTTAAATACTAAGTAACATCTCATTCATTACAGTTTTAGACTAACCACTTGAAAAGGATATGAATGTACCAAAATTTTAATAGCTATTTTTCTAAGAGGGTTGAAGGGAGTTAAAATGTACAGGGCAGAGGTGGCACTGAATCGGAATATTGCCTTCCCTTTATTCAATACTATAAAGGTCTGGAAAAAGAAAAAGAGAATAAAAAATAGCATTTAGAATATATCAAGTTACAAACCGAGAATGACTTTCATTCATGTTTAGTCAATATACACTTCTTTCATTGACACAGTCCCCTTGTCCAGTCCACACACTGTAGAGTCTGGCCAAATTACTGTAAATACAATTAAATGAACACTTACATACATCTATTGAGAAATCATAAGTAATCCTGACACTGCCAGCTAGTAACAGAAAAAAGTATAAAAGTAATGTAGGTAATATTTGAAGAATTAATATACTTTTTGTATATATTTTACCCTGAGGTGTGTAACTGTAACCAAAATGAGAGCTATTAAAACTTCAATCCCTAAATCAAATAATGAGCATAAATTATCACATCAAAGTACTAAGACAACAGTACCTCAAAGTGATCTAAATTTCAAGTGATCATGAAAATACGGAAATCAAGAGTGTTCCATAACCAGTTTTTGAACATAACACCAACGTACTCAATTTTTGCTCTACTCTGAGAGTAATGTATTACTCCCCTTTTCAACTATTGCTTGTGATTGTTCTGTACCTGCAACTCTTATTTTCCTTGTCATGCTTTACTTTCACCTAATAGAGAATTCACTCTATTCACTGTATCCATATATTTTCACTGTCTCTCCACAGTTTCAGCAATAACTCAAGTGTATTGCCAATATTTTAAAAAGCATTTCTAAATGCAACAGTGTTCTTAAAATCTAGGAAATAAAGAATAAAGTCATCAAGGTTTGTTTTTTTTTTAAATTATTTTGATTCCCACACATCTGGGGAAAGTTCTATCTACTTCCATCATCTTTTCTTTCTACACATGAATGAAAGCTCATGCTTCTTGAAAGGAGTGGGTCTAGATAGCATTGTGGCAGTCCTAGGAAGCCCAAAGGGCACATAAGCCATGCAGACCTGGAACACTGCCAGTAGGCATGATCGGCCTCATGTGGAATCAGACAGCAGCACTGGTCAAGATCATGCTCTACTTTCTGCGCAGGTGCGGCAAATAGAGCAGCTGAAAACACAATGCCTCTCCCTGCCTGAAATAATAAATTATGAATGATAAAAATTAAATAAATGATAAAAATCAGTGATTCCAAACTGAACATATTTGCATTCTCCCATACTTAGTGATTCTCAAGCTGAACTTTGATCCTTTATTGTACAGGCATCTGTAACATGCTACCATTACTACCATCATTTTTCAACTCTCTTACTATTACTCCTGGAGTCCATGAAAACATGAGCTCTAATAAGCAGAGTTCTTATATTTTCTGTTCCCTTTACTCTGACAAAACCACTGACGAAGTATCACTTGTGTTATGCTGACTCATCAAGACAAATTAAAAATTACAATGGAGCCTGACCCAAACAATTACGTTCAAAAATACGCAAAGAAAGAACACTAAGAAAAATAATAGGAGAAATTATGATGGCAACATACATCTTGAAGACTTGCTTCTCCCACTGGAAACCACTATGCTTTTGGAAAAGAGTATGACAACTGCTACGCCTTTCTCAATCAGGAACAAGGAATTCAGCAGGATTTTACTTCACGTCCACACTTAATTGCAGAATTACTTTTCTAGTTTCCAAAGCATGATGATACAGGCTCTAAATTTCGGATTTATGGCATTGAATTTAGATTTTTACTACTAAAGAATGCAGAAAGAATTAAGGAAAAGATTCAGTACTTTGACCCAAATTCTATTTGCCTTCCAGACTTCAACAGGGCATATCACTTGAGTAAAGGGAGCAGAACATGATATTTAATTGAAAACCTTGCTTTCAAATTTAACTCATGATTCCCCATATATAAACGGAGTTTTAGAAATTCTGCAATGAACACTTAAGACACAACTGATTGTTTTTTAGCTTTTATGCTTAGTTCCTTATGGTATGCCTAAATTGCTACTGTTTGAACGTATTACTGATGAGGCATACCCCTAATTCCTGCAGGAAAAATCTTCATTTGCATTTTTTCTCTTAGTTTGAGTTTGACTCATAACAATTCTTGGGGTTTTTCTTCATTTTTCTTTGCAGTAGTTTCTTCACTTTCATGGTTTTTTGTTTTTTAATTCACTTGTTTTTGTTAGCTAGCTAGTTTCCACAGGAAAGAAAAGAAAGCAGGAGAAAAAAATTATGAAAACAGAAAAAAAAATTATTTCTTCTTTACTAGTAGAACAATGAGAGTGCAATACATATGATGCCAAAATCAAAGGGACAGAAAATCTGGAGGAAACCCAAGGCCATCTGGACACTAGTCTAAAGTTCAACACTTTTGTGCTGGCCACAGCAGTTGTTGTTACTTTAAATCAAAGCAAATATGTGGATTTATGTTTTTTTTAATTAACATCACTATAGAAATATTTTTTTAATTATGTAACATTCTGTCAACACTCCAAGTGCAATTGCTACTGCTCTTTATTTATGTCCCTCTTTTAAACACCTTCTCTTTGAAAACAATCATAGAACAAAATAGAACTGGTTAAGAAAATTTTTTCACCTGGACTATCTAAGTTGGATATATGATGCCTCTAGAGAGTAAATTTGGAAGAGGATGATCTTTATCATATCAGGAAATTACCTTTACATACTTCCCTATCATTCCCAATGACAAGAGAATGCAACCTAAACTTTCCATAACAATGAAGAAATCTAGTAAGATGTCTAGATACATTTTGAGACGATTTTCATGTTGAAGACCTGCTCCTTTCACAACTATAATAAAGCAATTTGTAATTTTTCTAAAGACACCCCCTGAGCTGCTACTTCAGTTCTCTTGTGTGCAAAATGCTGAATGTTACAGGTTTTCGTAAAATGCCAGGTTTATTTTAAAAAATCTAAGTGCATCTTTACTGATGCACAAGGTCCCACAAACTTGCATTACTAATTTCTGTTCTGACAGCGGAGATTTCTGCCAACCACATCAGCTCTTGGCGGAATTTTTATATGGAAGGACTGGGTCAAAAATAATAGAAATACTATGTCTTTGAGGGGTTCTTTGTTATTTATTCTTCTTAAAGTCTGATAGAAATAAACAACACACTCACTTTTTTATTGATATAATATGGGTCCAGGTCTTCCAAGGGCTCAGACACCATTCCTGGAGGTATGTCGCCGTAAATAAATGGCAGTGTCTTTCCTGCCTCCAAGTCACTGTTTGGCTTCGGGCCATCTTCATCATCATCATCTTTGCGTTCTTGTTTTGATTTTTGAGCTTTCTCTTCATTGATACGCTGTTCAATAGCTGCAAGTGATTCTCTTGTGAAATAGCGGAAGCTGTCGGGTCCTGGCGGTACCAGCACTGATTGTGCCATATTTTCATCCTGCACCTCTTAATTACTGTTTAGCCTCTCTCATAAAAAAGTGCTAAAAACATAAAAACACAGAAAAAAATTAGAGCAACATAGCTACAAACAATGTAAAGGAATATACCATCACAGAATTTTGTGTGGGACATCTTGTTAAATTCAGTAATTATTATCCAAGAGTAGGCTGCTGTGAAATGAATCTTAAAATTTGTTTTTATTTCATGACAAACCATTGTTCTTTACAGCTTGCCCCTTTGAATTGTCTCAGAGATATCAATCCTTAAAACATTTAATTTAAAATTCACTTAGTTCTTGCACCAATAGATTGTCAATTCTACAGGCTGATAAAAAAGTAACATACAATACAGTAACATCTTTTGCCTTTATCAAGGCATCCATCCCAGTGAATAAATTAGGAGATATTTGCCACTACGTTCAACGTGAGGAATCAACAGTTCTGAAGTGTTTGGTTTAGTGTTGAGGAATAAGACTCCCTACCATTCAGCTCCTTATTATCCTGAAAGTTGCACCTTGGACCAATCCTTCCTCTAGCTGTATGGACCAGGAATTACTCTTAGAATCCACTCTTGCCACATAAGACTAGAAGGATCAGTTGAAAGCAATACAAGATGCTCCTTCTCTTCAAGTACAAATATGCTGCCTTTGCAGAGCTGCCAGCTCAGGAAACAAGATTCAGGCATAAGCACCTGTATTCAGATCCCCTGCCTGGCAACACACTGTGCACTGGAAGAATTGCTGAATTAAACAAAAACGATTTTTCATCATTACACACTGCACTTAGATCTTTTATGTCTGATACCATATTAATTGTATATATTTTTCACAAATTTCACTAGAGCATTGTATATATTTTTCACAAATTTCACAAGAGCAGGACCACCTCTTCTTAATGTCTCCAGGCAGTTCAGCTAAAAAGAACAAGTGGAAAATATTCTCAATGCAAATACTTTGATCTGAAATCACAAACAGGATCTCTGCTGTAGCCTACAAGAATTTTTCTCATGAGTCCTTCTGAGTAAGCATGTTAAAAATATAGCAAATGCAATAAAGCAACTAATTCTGAGTAAGACAATATACCCAGAAACAATTATCACATTAAAATGATACAACAGTTTGAATACAATCAGCCTGATCCTATTTTACTGTCTCGCTTAGCACACATACTCCAGCACAGCCGCAACAAATGCATATTTTTGAAGGCTGCTAAATAAGCTGCAACATGATGCTTTCTCCTCCTTTTCAACCATATGCACACAGCCATTTACACCTACACAAACATCCACACACATCCCAACTCCTGCAGGTCTCCCTGTGAGCATGCTCTTCCACTGCAGGCAAATGCACCTGGTGCATTCTGTCATGGACGGTCTGTACCAAACTGCTGCTGGAAGCTGCACTGACTAGTAGCAGCAGAAGGGTTCACTAGGAAAATGAAAGTGGTCCTGCAGCAGAATCCTGTTAGATTTTATTTTTAATTACAGAAGGGGGAAAAAAGCATAATTCTGTTTTAATACTGCAGGAAACAATTAAAAATTCATTACCAGTGAAGAATCTTGCACTTATGTGGGTTTGGAATGGCACAAGGGAAGACTGCAGCTAAAATTCCATCATGTCTTTTCCTTTTTCTTTTTTTTCCCTTTTTTTTTTTTTTTTTTTTTTAATTCTCCTCCTTTTACAGACCACACCTAACTTCCTGCTGAAGGATCCTGGTTATTGCAGTAAAATCTGGCATTTCCTGTGTGAGCCTACTAAGTGCTGTAACTCTTATTGCCAGTAGATGGTACTGATATATACCCGTAAATTCTTCTCAGAAATGGTAGAGAATTTTTGCATGCATGAACACTTGCTTAAATTGAGACTGTTGGACTAAAATACATTATTTTATATAACCAGACAAGTCTCAAGATTCTCAAAAATTCTTTTGAATACATAGCAGCTACTGCTGATATGACCACAGCTGTTAAAACTGTGAAGGTGAGATAGAAAAAAAGTAGGAGGGATAGCAAAGTAAGAGAAATCAAAAAAACGGAGGTTACACAGGTGGAGTACAACCAAAGCAATTGCTGAAACTGCATTATCAACAGTCTGGATTATTTTAAGATACAGATTGTGTAAATATTCTAAAATTCATTTACGCAATATATTTGACATGCATTCCTTCTAAACGCAGAAAAGCCAGCAACGGGAGGAAAGGAAGGAACTTTTGAGTGTTCACTGCAGGGACAAGTGCCCATACAGAAGTCATCCATTCTTGCTCCCTGCTGCAGCAGGGGGTCAGCAGCACTGTAAGCCCCTCTCCATAGCAAAGCAGTAAGACACCCCCTTCGGACACCATTCCACCAAAACGCCATCCTACTTCTTTCCACTCTTCTGCTTGCTGTGTATTTTCCACACTTACTGATTTTTATACTTTTTCTCCTATTGCACAAGTAAAACTTTTTTACCTCTCTCCTACCTCACCAGTGACCTTCTGCCTTTCCCTCCTTCTTTCACATGTACACAGTCTCTTCCCAGCTTTTCAAGCAAGACACATTGTTGTAGCTATACAATCAGATCTTCTGGCAGTCATTTACTCTCCGCTGTCTCCTTTCCTTCAGCCATGAAGAGGACAAAAAAATAGGTATGGAAAGTAATGAAAAGCAAAGGGTAAGTCTAAAGTGAGAGATGTTGTAAAAGGAATGAATACAGTAGCTGAAGAGATGTCACTGTGGCTTTAAAAAACAATGAAGAGAGGGGGAAATATTGTTAATTTGTTCCTTTTGTAACTGTGGTAAGAGAATGAAGAGTTTGACTTAATCAAAATAAGGTTTTTGAAATTTTCAGCAACTAAGAAAAAATGTGCCAAATGAGAACTATAATTGAACCACATCAAAAGCATAGATTTGGTTTTGATTCATTTAAACATTGCACAATATTGTAAAAAAATGTTAAAAAACTTTTTAGCAGTGTTGCATTCAATAGGGTTTTCTAATTTCACAGATGATTCAAAGAAATCAACAAAATGTTCACAAGTAGTTCCATGTAACAAAAATTTTTGGTTAAGAAGCTTTCGATGAAAACTTCTGACTGGCTTTAATTAGGACTGTGGTTTACTCAGGGCTGTTCTGAAGTCTCAAGAGGATTGTGAGACAGCACAGATCCACAGGAGGAGTAGAAGAGCTTCTAACTATAAAAGCATTTTGATTATTTATTTGTATGGATAGGCAACTGCTTATGTATGAAAATTACAGTGAATCAAGTACCTGAAAAGCTGGGCTAATTCACACAATATGGAAAAGGAGCTTCATTCTTCCATTAGAAGTATATTAAGTTAAAGCATCTGATTATTTATTTCTTATTGTAAGGGTCTGAAACTACCAGAGATCTCAATTTAATTTCCACCAGTGCTATACAATCTACATGCACAGTGTTAGGAAGGACAGTGAAAAAAGAAGATACAAAGGAAGTAGCCAGGGGACATTGTATCCCATTGCCTTAAAGGCTTGGGTCTACAGTCTTACTAGGCTGTAAGGAAAAATGAACAAATATTTTAGAGAGACAGGCTAGACAGGAAATGCAATATCATATTTGCAGTCTAAAAGAGAAATATATATATTTCTAAAGAGAAGACAAGAGTAATACATCTAGAGAAGCTTGTAAGAATCCTCAAAATATATTAAAATAATTAGATACTACACATAGCTGTAGAAAATGTAACAGATAAAATTATTAGAGATAGAAAGGGAAAATTATTAAACCAAATAGCAAATATCAATCAAAACCCAATCCAACATAACCTGTATTTAAGGACTATTGTGTGAACATGGTCAATATTTACCTAAAACATAAATATTAATTAAGAAGGGTAATTCTGGTTATACGTCACTTCCAACTGCTGTCTAGGTTCCTACCTACGGCCATGGGTACATTTTATGAACAATTTTATCACTAATGGTATCCATCTTTCCTCTGCTGTGGCACATGTGAAAGCTTGAAGTGGACCTTGTCTTTTAATCATGTGGTGAAACAAATGGCCCACAGAAAGGGTAGAGATGAAGAAGTGTTCAGTGTATGTGTAAAGAAACTCTACATGAGGGTGAATGATCTTTGACAGGACAGAGCCAGGAGAAACCTCAAAATATTTTCCTGGCATTCTAGGAGCTGTCACCTACAGATAACGCTGATTAATAAAATTAGAAGGAAAACAGATTACCAGTTTCTCCTCAGAAATCTGTAAAAATTAACTGGCTTTGTTCAATGGCAAAGTGAAGCATTAAAACGCACAACTGGCCACTTGCCATTGTTCTGTGGTTCTGTGATCATCTTACACTCCAGCTGTGTGTCCCTGTACTATATTAGATTGTCCCAAAGTGCACGACTTTTCATTGATAGTTCTGAATTTCATCTCGTTCCAGTAACACCAGTCATCAAGCTCATCTAGTCCCTTCTGCCTAACAGCTTGCTCAGCCTTTGACAATGCCTTCTGGCTTTGTGATAGGAGCAAATTACATTGGCATATTTCCACTTCTTTGCTGAAACAATAAATTAAATAAAATCTGTCCCAAAATTATAACAGTGCCAAGCAACTTTGACCAAAGTGTAGGTTACTGTGATACTTCCTGTAGTTTGCAAAATATGTTACTATTACTCTAAGAACCCTAATCTTAAAAAAAACCCCATGAAGTTCATGCTCTAAAATGAAACAGTATTTTAATTGAAAGAGCAAAAGACATCTAAGTGGAGCTTTTTCTTCTGGCAAATAGTATCCATTTAATCAAATGCATTGAATCTAAAGAATTCCTGTCACCTCTTCCCCCCATGCTACTTAAAATACATACTATACTACTAAATTATTCATGGCGATCTAGGTGACTGAAAAACATGTTTGCTAGCTTTGAGATGACATGAAACTGGGAGTGCTACAAGTAAACAGGAGGATAGTATTAGAATTTAAAAAGTCCAGACAAACAACAAAATGGGCTCAAAAAGTGATGCAGTTCAAGATATAGAAGTTCTACATTTTATATTTAGACAAGAATAAGTAACCGGAAAATTATAGCATAAGGACAAAAACCCCCCCAATAGGTCTGAAAGAAAATATCTAGAGTACTTATTACATCACAAACCAGAAATTAGTGAAAACTGTTAGTCTTACAAGAAAAAAAAAGCAAGTACTTGGATTTATAAACTTGTGAACTGATCTACTCTTCTATTTGGTGCAGTATGTTCAACCTGGATATTATATTTCAAAAAAATATGGAAAGAATTCAGACCACAGAAATAAAACATCCAAGGAAATGTAGGATTCAAGAGATCCTATTTGAAAGCATCCAAGGACATGCATGACTTGAGCTCTTTCTCTCTTTATTTTACTTTGAAAATATTCACTGAAGACACAGTGGCTGTCTCTATTTGTCCAAAAAGCTCTTCTGAGGAAGCAAAGGAATTAGTTTTATTTTTATCTAGCATACAGATAAACAGGTTGTGGGGTTAAACTGCAGCGAGAGGGTTTGATAGAAAAACCTTTTACCAGTGAAAAAAGAGAATTAGCAGAGTAGACATATGACAATCTTTCAAGGACTTAAGAAAGTCTAGACTTCGGAAGAAAAAGATCAGTGGTGAGTATGAGTTTTGTAGCAAAACTGATCAGAATTAGAATCAAGAAGCTTGTAAAAGGCCTTCACTGTTTTAGGGTCTTAGTAAGTATAGGTTTCTCATTGTTTTGTGCTGCTTCATTTGTTATGTTTCTCCCCAGGCCCCAAGGGAGCAAGAGCTTATTGTTTATATACCAGAACAGAAAAAAAAGAGGGTTTGATTTCAATCACTGTGGGCTGAGAAAGCTCTTGAAGAGTCAGTGGGGGTGCAGGATAGAAAAAAATTACATCACATGCAAGAAATCCTAAGGATTTCTTTACAATGAAAGAGACAAGAGTGACTAAGGAAGCACTGGTGTGGAATAGGAGAGATGTGATCCCAGTTTCTCTTTACTCACATCTCTATCCTTCCAGTACCTTCCTTTTCCCCTAGCCTGACAAAAAGGAAAAACCATTAAGTTCAGAAAAGCTATATTAATCTATACTCTCAGCTGCACCTCACATTACTATTATTCTTACACGTGGATAAAATAAATGCTGGAAATTCCCTGTTCTGTCTCACAGGGCTGTCGCTCTTCCGGATCTGTCAGCACTCCATGGAACTGCATGAAAGATTGTGTAACATGGGATTGCACTGTTGGAAGGTGGAAGTTCTAGAGCTGGTGTAGTACCTGGGCTAAGATTTATGTTTTCACTACTCCACTGCTGAAATTAGACAGCAAATAAACATCTGTTTGCCTGTGCTTGAGGTTTGTGTTTCATAAAATGGTACAGTGTCTGTTTAGTAGCCAGAGCTGAGACAGAGGTCTCTTCATACAATATCGATGTACTGAACTGTGCACTTTGAACAGCAGGTGTTCCTGCAAAACAAATCTTTCCAAATGCCTCTTAGAAGAGCTATACAAAAATACAGCTTCCTACACATTTTCCAACATTTTAAATGGATGTAACTAGCAAGTCACCTTTAAAAATGCAGCTACTTGAAATCTTAAGCCAATCTGAGACAATGCTGTCAGAAAGGACAGCCGCATTTTCCACCCACTCTTACCCTGCTCATTTCCCACTGCGTTGGCCTAAGCATTTCTGCACCTCTGCACTTTAGACGGATCAGCTCACTGGTCTGGCTGAAAAGTGCAAATAACCAGCCCGATTTCAGACAGAGCAAAGAGCTGATCCCTCACACTACAGGAAAGAAATTATGAGACTTAAGATGTCCTCTCACTTTTAGAGCGCAAAGGACTAGCTGACTACTTTTGCTGTCTTCCAAATTTTAGTGCTTCACCTAAGTGTAAGCTCCAAAGGCTTAAGGCACCAGAGTATGAATGAATGGATCTCTGGAGCTTGAACAATGGAGCAGAAAAGGGCTCTAACAACTGTAGTCAACAAATATTGGCACAGAGCCTGTACCTGGTGTAGAATCCAGTTTAAGTAGAACAAAAAAGCAAAAATATTAAAATGTCTAAATGCCAGAAAATCTAAGGATCAAAATAGGCTACCAGTCAGTTACAGCAGCTTCAGGACTGCTCTTTTAAGAGCAGAAGGTGACCAGGATCACCCTTTTCCTGTCAACATGGGCATTGGGACAGCATTTCAAGCAAAATGTGCAGCAAGGATCATATAATGTGAAAACAGGTATACAAAGATCCATATTGGGAAATTTTGGGCGTCCTTCAAATCAATTTTCTTACTCTCTTTAAAATTTACTTCAGGGAACTGCCCATAGGTCTCTGGCAAGATACAAGTTTCATACTTTCAAAGTTTCATACTTTCAAAGAAGTATGGAAAACACATGGATAAAAATCAGTTAATTGTTATATTGACTTACTGTTAGCCAACAACTGGCAGTGACTTGCATTTGTTAGTTACTCCATTTTCATCTTTTATCAGAAATGGCCTTTGAACAACTGCTGATTTTCAATCAAGTATCAGTGCACGAACAAAAAAACTACTTATCTTTCCAGATAAAAGACCCTTAAATCCTTCCTTCTAGTATTACACAATTTGGATTTTTCACTTGATGAATATACCATTCTTAACTTTTTTATTTAATACAGTGAAATAAACTTTCTACCAGACTCCAATGAGCTCCTCCCATGCTCCTTGACCACAGGAAAAAACAAAGGCTGATTTACACCCAGGAAAGATTCAAAACAACAGTTCAAGTTTCCCTTGACAAAAAGGGAAATACTGTCTTCAAAGCAAACAACAATGTGGGAAGACAGTGCAAGACTATTCACCAAACCTCTAATGAAGCTGATTAAGTGATTACAGCCTTTCAGCTATCTAGCTGCAGTGGGCTCCTCTTTAAATCAATTTTTGTCCTGATATCCATTGTGAGAAACTATCCCCACAAGTAGAGTCTTCTGTGTCAGGCTAGAGATATATCCATTTTTAGTGTGTTTGTGTGGGGAGAGTGAATATACAATTCAAAGATGTAATGATAAGAGAAGTGCCATATGTATGGGATGAGCTAGATATTTCCAGATGCCTGAACAGGATAATATGATGACTACTTATGCTGTTAATAAAACATGTTGTGATTTCTTTCCTGACAAACCAGAACTCAGTGTTTAGCATTCCCAGTATGGGCATTATGTAAAGATGTTTAGAATGAAATCTCCAATTAATCTTAACTACAACACGACTACAGAAAATTCATATATAATTTATATCCTTCTGGATACAATACTCCAGGTAGACGGGAGATTCTAACATCCTCCTAACATCTGTCTAGAAGTTTTGGATAAACAACATAAAACACGATTCTGAACCTACTGACAAGTGATCGTGGAAAATACTCCGTGATTCCACTTTTATAACCTCTTACTCTCTTCTGCTGCAAACACAACCTGCGAACAAGACTGTGCCTTTCCAGTTATCGCTTACGTAAGCCCAGGTCAGGCTCCGACAGCGAAGCTCCCCTGGAGCCAGGGACAAAGGGCCACGGACCGAGCCCTCCACCTCCATGAACTGCTGCGAGCGGCTCCCACTTCTACACACAACACTTCTACCTGCGCCTTGTAACCTGGCAGCGCCAACATGCCGACGCGGCGGGCGCTGCGGCGAGGCGGGGGAAGGCAGCCCGGAGCAGGCAGGGGGAGCA